>BSUD01000008.1:75496221-75518943 GCA_033239045.1 Fagopyrum esculentum
ATATATATATATATATATATATATATATATACACGATTGAGTAAATGACTATTATAGGAAGATAATACAATGGGTAAATGTGTGATAGCATGCTTATGTGTTCAACTTTCATGACTTGTGCTTGTGCTTATGCATTACCTTGTATATGTATGGTTAGCTAATGGTTTCATACCATGTTGTAGATGTCATGCAAGATAGGCGTGCTGCTGAGTGATTTGGTAGGGTGATAGGCCGAGGATTCTCGTACATTAGGGGGTTATGGATTTTGGGGATGTTTATGTTTCCCTCTTGCGTGAGGATGATGTTTTGTAGACCTCCTGTGTGAGGGTTATGTTTGATACTCGGCTATGATTTTGTATACCTTTTTGGTTGTACAGTTTTATGTATTTGTTTTATATCTATCAGTGTCATGTTGTAAGGTCCATTGAACTTGTTGTCAGGCTAGGGTCAGCATCCATTGTGAGATCCTAGCCCAATGTGGCATCCCAAGTCCCATGGATATGGGGTGTTACAGATGGAGAAGGCTGTCGAGCAGTAGGACTGCCTCGGAGAGCCAACTAACGATCAGACCGACGCAAAGGTTCCAATATAGGCAGTTATCTCGGTCTGTTCTTGTTGTATCTCGGCCGAGATGAACACAGTGGACCAAGGGGAAGTGCTGCATCAAATGAAGTTCCAAATCTGCAACTTTTTCCCCCAAATCTCACTACCACAGGCTTCCTAAGGGGTACTTAAACACTTTCCAACAAAAAATAGCAACAAATGTTCTCCAATATGAACAAATCGAACCGAAACCTAATGAGAAGGGTTTCGAACAAAATACTCGGATTTTCTGCAACTTGAGACTGTTTTGAGCGAGATTTGATGTTGGAGACCCATATTCCGTGCTTCTTCCGACGATTTAGGGCCAAGAATCGAGCAAATCAATGGATATTTGAGGATTTGGAGTAAAGGGGCGCCGGCTCGGTCAACGCGAGGAGAGAGAATAGGGTAAGGTTGAAGAGAGAAGGTCTTCCCTTTTTATACCCCTTAACAATTTTGATTTCATCTCGGCCAAAATGGTCGCCTAACCGAGATGCTGGACCGAGGTGAACTTCAGTTATCCTCATTTCGGTTGACCGATCTTAATCTCGATCGAGATGCTTTGACAGCATCCGAGATGTGTGTCAGTCGAACTTCGTTCTCTCAAATTCTCGAATAACAATCCATCTATGTGTTTCCTGAGTTGTTTTCTCTTGGGTAGTAGCTAATTCCTATCTAAGAGGACACATAAACACGAAGCAAACTATCTAAACTAGTCTAGGAAGGGGAAAAAAGCAATACATTGGGTTGTCTCCCAAGAAGCGCTTGGTTTAAGGTCACTAGCTGGACCGTACGTCACTCTAAGCAAGATGCAAGGGTGCAATCTCCTTAGCTGGAACTTCCGGTTGATATTTCTTCAACCTATGACCGTTGACCTTAAAACTTTCACTAGTTTCACCCCATACTTCAACTGCACCATGGGGAAAAACATTTTTCACAATGTAAGGTCCTGCCCATCTAGATTTTAACTTACTTGCAAAGAGATGGAGGTTGTAGTTGAAGAGTAGAACGAGATCCCCTTCTTTGAGCTCCTTAGGGATGATGTGCTTGTCATGCCATTTCTTGGTTCTCTCTTTATAGATCTTGGCATTCTCATAGGCATTCAAGCGTAACTCCTCCAACTCATTGATATCCAAAAGCCTCTTCTCTCCAGCTTCCTTGAGGTCGAAATTTAGCCATTTGATCGCCCAATACGCCTTATGTTCCAACTCAACGGGAAGATAACAAGACTTCCCATATACCAAATTGTAAGGAGTGGTACCTACGGGGGTCTTGAATGCGGTCTTGTACGCCCAAAGAGCATCGTCCAACTTCATAGACCAATCTTTCCTTGTTCATGAGACGGTCATCTCCAAAATTGCCTTGATTTCTCTATTAGAGATCTCCACATGTCCACTAGTTTGAGGATGATAAGGGATTGCTACCTTGTGGGTTACCCCATACTTCGCTAGAAGTGCCTCAAACTTCCGGGATATAAAATGTGTTCCTCCGTCAGTAATGATTATTCGAGGCGTTCCAAAGCGTGAAAAGATGGTTCTATTGAAGAACTTCACAACCACCATGGCGTCATTAGTGGGAGAAGAAATGGCTTATGCCCATCTAGAGACGTAATTAACTGCTAAGAGAATGTTGAGGTTTTCTGCAGATGATGGGAAGGGTCCCAAAAAATCAACGCCCCACACATCGAAGATCTCGACTTCTTGAATATTGTTAAGAGTCATCTCGTTCTGTCTAGATATATTTCCCGTTCTTTGGCATGTATCATAAGAAGCAACAAACGTTTGCACATCCTTAAATAATGAAGGCCAAAAGAAACTAGAACGTAATACCTTAGCGCACGTTTTGTGAGCGCTAGCATGTCCTCCACAAGGAAGTGAATGGAAATGCCGTATGACATTGTAGTTTCATCCTCCGGAACGCAACGTCTAAGAATTCCATCCGGTCCTTTGTTGCAAAGTAGAGGCTCGTTCCAAAAGTAGTGGCGTACGTCTTTGAAGAACTTCTTCTTTGGGCGTATGTCAATCCTGGAGGTATTTCTTGACAAACAAGATAATTAACAATATCAGCATACCAAGGCTCATTGTCGTTAGAAATTTGGTGAAGCCAATGCTCCACCAAATGCAATTGCTCACCGGGAAAAGAATTATCAATGGGGAGATCGTCCCTTTTGAATGAGGTAGGTGGTAGCCGACTGAGGTGATCCGCAACAGAATTCTCGGATCCCTTCTTATCGCGAATCTCCAAGTCAAATTCTTGAAGAAAGAGAATCCAACAAATAAGACGCGGCTTAGCTTCCTTCTTATCTAGCAAGTATCGAATAGCTGCATGGTTAGTATAGCCAATAAATTTCGCACCCACCAAGTAAGAGCGAAACTTCTCAAATGCAAAGACAACTGCCAAGAGCTCTTTCTTGGTGGTGGCGTAGTTCAGCTAAGCCTCATCTAGCGTTTTGCTAGCATAGTAAATTGTGTTGGTCCGGCCATCTTTCTTATGTCCAAGAACTACTCCTACAGCCACATCGCTAGCGTCACACATGATCTCAAAGGGAAAAGTCCAACCAGGAGGTTGAATGATGGGAGCGGAGATCAATGTGTTAGGCTAGGATTTTACGACATAAATCCAAGGCAAGAGTGCCAAGAACTTGTTCGCCCTGAACATGCACACACAAAGTCTTAAATTTATAACTCGATCTAAAATCCTAAACTACCTAGCGAAACCTGCAGTGTACAGATCGTTATGTAGGAAGGAAAGTATTCCGAGGTCGAACACAAGGACTGAGGTGAAATCAAGTCATTCAATGATCAAAGATAATGTAAATCTAAACTAAGATGAGATGAGGAATAAAGAAAGTGCAAAACACAATATTTTTGGTTGGTTTTGTGGTGATCAAACAAAGATCACCAATGATGCAAGAGTATAAAAACAAACTAGCAAATCAAGCTAACAACACAAATAAGCAACACAAATACAAGATATGTGATCAAAGGGAGAAAAGCAGAATCTAGGGGTTAGGAAATTTCGGTTATGGCATTGAACTCAAGCTTCTAATCAACCTTGGACTAGCCATGGTATGTTGGGAAGGAATGTTTCTCAAATGGGGTCAATCACCGGGTAGGTCTCATGATCCACTAATCCGCACCCTAAATACTATCACCGGGTAAGTCTCTAGGAGCCTAAGGTTGGGAAATCTACACAAACCGGATTACTATCTAGGGATCTAACCTCTCCTTACCGGGTAAGTCTCGGGAAGGTAAGTCCTAGACATCAATCCTAGTACACTCAGTCCAATAGCGGCTTATGAGGCTCACTACTAGCTACAGTTCATCATCTTCGGTATCTAAGAGCGAGAATCACCGGGTAAGTCTCTTCTCTCACTTAGTTTACTAGCATTAGGTCACCCTAGGCTAGATTAAGCTTAATAAACACTAGGATTTCAACAATCTAACATCCTACCATTTAGATTTATCAATTCAAGCACGACAGAACAAAACCACGGGCAGATCATAAGAACCACGGCCGTGGTTGTCTTAGAACAGACCGTGATTTGTATTAGCGGTTAAGTTCGAGCAAGCAAATCATCCAAAGATACATTTAAGTCTATTCTATCATAGTCCAAGCCATAACCATTATTCCCTTACCCTAGAATCGCATCTATTTAGCCAACAACATGCATTTTAACAATCAAACTCAACAAGCATACATTCATGACTTCCATAGCAAGAAAATGAAATGAAAGAGAGAATGAAACAAGTAGAACAAGAAAACCAAGCTGAATAAATGTTAAGAAAGACTTACAACCCTTCAAAAAGAAGGTTCAAATCGTTCCTTACAAAGCCTTGCAATTGTCTTCAACAAGTTCACTCAAAATCTCTCAAAAACTATGAAATACTCTAAAACTAATGTTCTTCTTCTTCTCCTCCAAATGAGAGTGTTTTTGCTCCCCTCCAAGAGTAGCCTCCAATGGAATGGTGTGGAATCACGGAGTGTGGGAGAGGATCCCCAACATCAGCCTGCAAGGACCACTTATATCCTCCATCAAGGGCAAGGGTCAGTTATGGAGATCGTGGGACAACTGTCACAGCTATCCAGAGAGAATCACGGCCCAATTCCACGGGCGTGGAAGTGCTAGTGACCGTGGTTTTGGTGTTTCAGCTCTCTTTTGATCGTTGAGCCATGAGTTGGTCTAAGGCATGCGCCAACAAGGTCCTATGTGTTCTCCTTAGATCCTAGCTTGCTTCTTAATGAGTCCGGAAGTGTGTCATCGCAAGGAATGATCCTCGAATGTATCGATTAAGCTCCAAAAGTTCCCCAAAATACCTACAACAACCGACAATAGTGCGTGTAGACGTCTATCTCGACAATATGCATGAATCGAACGTAAACGTCATGACCTAATGTCAAACTATGCATGAATAGCGTGAAAAACTACCTAAATGGATGCCTAAACTAACGTCATAAATCGTGTTATCAAAATACCACATACTTAAGAATTGCTCGTCCCCGAGCAAGACCCAAACATAGACTAAGAGATGACATGATTTATGCATGCAGAAAAATAACAAAATCTTTTTGGAATTGTGCTTCTAACATTGGATCACCTTCATAGTCATGTTCTTGGCAATGGACAAGCAATCATGCATCAAATGAATGAAGACATGGAAAAACTATTATACTTAACTCAAAAGCATGCATGCAATGTGAAAATGAAGAAGTCAAGATGATCATGAGTATATCCAATCTAGATCACTAAGTCTTACACACATGCAAATAGGTCACAAGGACTTAGGATAGAAGAGGCTAAGAAACGTTGTGATTAGGTGGGAATTTTTAGGTCATGTGATGCTAATCCGGGAAAGGAACTAACTCCACAATTTCGTTTTTTATCAACTTCCCCCACAAGTGTATAATTTTCTCCATCTTTTCTTTGTTTTCTTTTCTTTTTCACTTTCTTTTTTATTCACTTATTTTTGAGACAATGGCCATGGTGTACAAAAGCCGAAACCTTGGTGATTAGCGGGCCTCGGGATTTTTCTGAGACGCCTCACACCGGGCACACATACCAAGGCTCGTTAGGACATTCGGTTTATCCGACTTTGGCAAGGCACAAACACCCGATTATGTGAATGGTGCCGAGTTACTCGTCATCAAAACCAAAGTCCCCAAACCTTTATTTTTCTACACTTTTCACAACAAATTCAGCACTTCATTCACAACATTCTTTCATCAACAACTTCACCCCGCACTTGCTTTTCACACACATCAACACACTAGCATGCTCCTATTCCCGGATGGGTCAAAAGAGGTCAAATTTTATATTAATTGAGGTGTTCAAACAACATGATCAAGATGAGAGGTAGAGAAAAATGAATTGCCTTAATCACTCCTAAATGATGTGCAAGAACTAGCATGTAATTTCGACTATCAATCCTCAATCCAATCAAGGCAAACATCATGATCACAATCCATACATAGGATTCAAGATAAGTAATTCAAGTCCACATATGCATACATTCATTCAACACACAAGGCCATCCATAGCAAATTCACAAGACAATCTCATCATAAGGGTCATACCCAAACTTAGAAGCACTAAAAAATTTTAAATTTTCTGATTTTTTTTTGAAATTTTCGAAATATGTATGTACAATGCAAAACATAATGAAACATGTGACAAAAAGAAACTATCCTAGATGCTAATCATGCAAGTTATTATGAAAACCCCACCTCATACTTAGAAACACATTGTCCCCAATGTACAAATCAAGCAACGGTGGTAGAGAGCTCTAGATGTTCATTATGGCGTCGGGACCGCGCTAAGCACCGCTAGCCGTCCAAGTCCCACGTCTGCTCCACCCACGTTTGATGCGGGATCACCATCATCATTCTTATGTCAAGCAAGACTTCCATGCTACTTAGATTCTAGCACACAAACACCAAACACACACAAAAACACAAAAACAGAAAAATGAAAACCAAAACGAAAACGAAAAGGGAAAGACATGTACCAATGGGTTGCGTCCCATTAAGCGCTTCTTTAAGGTCATTAGCTTGACCAAATTCGGGGGCGTCTCACTCAAGGTGAAGTGGGGCAATCATATCCACTAGAGCTCCCGGGATATACTTCTTCAACCGGTGTCCGTTCACCTTAAAATCTCCACAATACTCCCCTCCTATCTCAACCGCTCCATGGGGAAAGATCTTCTTCACCACATAAGGACCCGTCCATCTTGACTTTAGCTTTCCGGGGAAGAGCCGCAGCCTCGAGTTGAAGAGAAGGACAAGATCGCCTTCACTCAACTCCTTTGGGATGAGACGCTTGTCATGCCAACGCTTGGTCCTTTCCTTGTAGATCCGGGCGTTTTCATAGGCATCCAACCGGATCTCCTCAAGAGCATTGACGTCTAGCAATCTCTTCTCACCGGCTTCCTTGAGGTCAAAATTCAGCCACCTTATGGCCCAATACGCCCTATGTAACACCCCAAATTTTGAGAACTCGGAGAGCTACTGGTTAGGACCTCACAATGGGTCCCGAGCTTAGTTTGACAACAATTTACTTGGATCTTACAAGGCACAAAAGTATTTAAAACATTTGAAAACTTTAAACAATATATACATGAAGAATATGTATCAGCCTTACAACACAAAGGTACTAAAACGATGCATATGAAGAATAGAAGACATCTCCGTCCCCAACTAAATGAGTACGTGGACCCAGCTGACCATTCCCTCCGGATCTCTCTACAACTGTCTTAACCTACAAGGCATCTACAAGCAGTATAAAACCGTTAGCTAACATTCTATGCATAAGTATAAAGGTAAAAGCACAAACACACACATACCCAATCAACATGCAACACTCAATCCTTTTATTATCTTTAATTAGGTGATAAGTTATTACTAATGATACTTATTTTGTGACACGAGGGATTCCCAAACCTCGCCCCTGTCCCCGTTTACCAACGAGGAATGGTACTAATGCATCTGACCGTCTACCTGACTCGGTTGGTCACAAGGATTCTCCTAGACTCTCGCAAGAGCTAGGCAGATGATGTCACGACCCGTTATCATACACTTGGGTCAATTACATAATATAATAAAGTCGGCCTAATCCGGTTTTGTTATTTATCATAACTAACAAACACCACTCATACACATTACACTCATACAAGAAGCCAGCTAAGTAAGTCCGTGGACTTACCATTCTCCAAGAGCAACCGATCAACACACTCTCAAGTTCCCCTCGGGAAAACACACAACGCCTGTTCAAGACAAGGCACACGAATCAAACAATGCTCTAGTCAACTAGAAGTCCTTAGACTTCTAGGCTCAACATCCTCACAAGAACATAAATGCATAAGATGGATCGACACTTAAAACCTAACACAACTCTTCTAACTAAACTATACTTCTACCCAATCTTCGGAACATCCTAAATCTAGATTAACCCAACGGATTGCTCTCAACTTTTACTACATGCTCCTATACATATCCATCAACAACATACACAAAAATCACGTCCGACAGAGGTCAATAACTCCTCCAACTTTTACTACATGCTCTCAACTTTTACTACATGCTCCTATATACATGTGACGGAGTTTTCATGTTTCACTGGGATCCATAATAGGGTACCAATCTCTTTCCATAACCTCTACATGCATGTACCTTCCCGTGTACCTTGATGGTGGTACAATTCTTCCACTAAAATTTATAGTCACTCCGCATAGCCCCTCTCGTGTTTGTTCTCATCAAAACGCATTTCACCAACTACCATTATCTTAAACTCGACACGTCACCATATTGTACCATTGCTTCTCGCTCTGTGGGTTAGGACCTACTACGCTTCCGCTGCGCTACTCTGACTATCCTATTGTCACTCATTAATCATAAGGATCTTTTCTGTAAGTCTAAAACGATTGACCCTCAAACCTCTTTCTTCCGATTACACCATAAGTCCTATCCGGATGAGGTATCAAGAACCTTCCTTACTTGCCTTAAGGAAATAAGATAACGGTTAGAAGACAACCTTTCCCATTCACTTTTTGAATTCTTCTAACACAAATCCATTCTTTGACTCGACCGGAGTTTGATGTGAACCAGCCATCCCTAAATCTCTACATGGTTTTCTTTATACCTTTAGTTCATCCCAGAAGGTGGTCGTTGCCTACTGGAGGAGATCCTCCAAGTCGTCGGTAAAGCTACTTCGTAAATCCGCATTCACCAATATCTCTTCTTAACGGCACATAATTCATCAATACTAGCAACATTCAGAAAATTGTTGAAGGTCCCAACTTCGTAAATGTGTGAAGACCCAAAGGTCTTGTGTTCAATCCCTACTATAAACATAGCTTGTCAATATCAATAAACTCTTGCACGTCCTCAGCTAAAGTTGGCCAATCTATAGTTGACTTATTTCAATATCCCGGACCTACTCTTATTATACCTCTACTGGAAAAAATAATTCCTTGGTGAGCATCACCTACTCGATTAATCCTTTTATACTTCTTTAGTTGGTTCTATCTTCCACCCTTCCGCTCCCTATGGGCTAACTTTATTTCTCTAATCCGATTGTGTCATTCATCTGATATATAAATAGTCGTTTCAAGCCTTCCACGATAGCTTGCAAACGTCTTTGCAATTCTTATGGCCGTTATGATCATCCACTTGCACTTCCTCTTACATAGACCGTCTGTGTTGATGGCTTAACTCCCGTGATAATTCGGGTTACCCTGGACTCTCGAGTATAGCAAGGCCGTTCTCCCATACACATTTCTTCACTAGTGTTGGTGGTAATATCGCCTTCATGATTCTATCTTCCATTCTTCCTCTTCCTTTGGGTAAACTTCACTTCTCGAGTTCACCAAGGTTGTTCTCACGTACCCATTTCTTCACTGGTATTGGTAGTAATGTCACCTTCATGAAACTCAGTTGACCTTGCTACAGGCTTCCATTCTTTGGATATTGGCGTCGCAGTTTCTTTCAAACTTCTTATATCTCTGAGGAGGTCAAAACCTCCCCACGCTTGTGGGGTCTGTCTTTTCGCTTTTACACTCAATTGTAGGTCTTCATTCCGTGCACCTTAGATTCTCACACCCGGATTGACACTTTGTCTCTTCTGGTTTCTCATGCCCCTAATGGTCTATGTGGCATCCGCCTCGATTATAATGTCCTTGATTCCGCAATCTTGGTTGTACTCAATTCTACTTGCCCCGTTCCAATATTGTTATCTCTACTCCGCACTCTTGTAGTCTCTTGCATGGTTCTTCTAATTCCGTCTCTCCGCGTCGTATGCCCGAGTTCCTTGTATGACCTTCTATTCCTTCTAACAGAACTAACTCAGGGATTTCTTCCTCATCTGATTGTGCGTGTGGTAAAAATTACCTTCACAACTTTACTTCCTTGCTCACTTGTTCTTTGGATAATTTGTAAGGATCACCAAGCAGCCTACCCGAGTATAATACTCAATTCAAGGTCCGATTCCATTGCTTCGTGTTGGAGATTCTTCAAGTCCACAGTTGATTTATCATGAGGCGATAATCGCTTCGTGATATCACGACTAAAGGATATAAAATATCCTTTAGGATTCTAACAAGCTAAGCATACACATGTATATAACATATTATAATAACATCATAAAAAGTCTATAAGCTAACTCCTATCGATCCAAGTTGTAGAGATCCACGGAGAGCGATGGTGGTCCGACGTACTACTAACCCAACAACCCGACTATGCGCGTGTGTAAAACATAAATCCATTTTGAAAATTTTTAGACCCCTTTCGGGTTCTAGTTATTTTATACATTTGGTCTTTTAGAAGATTTCAAGTGCCATTGTTGCCAACCTAGAGCTCTGATACCATATTGTAACACCCCAAATTTTGAGAACTCGGGGAGCTACTAGTTAGGACCTCACAATGGGTCATGATCTTAGTTTGACAACAATTTTACTTGGATCTTACAACAAGGCACAAAAGTATTTAAAACATTTGAAAACTTTAAACAATATATACATGAAGAATATGTATCAGCCTTACAACACAAAGGTACTAAAACGACGCATTTGAAGAATAGAAGACATCCCCGTCCCCAACTAAATGAGTATGTGGACCCGGCTGACCATTCCCTCCGGATCTCTCTACAACTGTCTTAACCTGCAAGGCATCTACAAGTGGTATAAAACCGTTAGCTAACATTCTATGCATAAGTATAAAGGTAAAAGCACAAACACACACATACCCAATCAACATGCAACTCTCAATCCTTTTATTATCTTTAATTAGGTGATAGGTTATTACTAATGATACTTATTTTGTGACACGAGGGATTCCCAAACCTCGCCCCTGTCCCCGTTTACCAACGAGGCATGGTACTAATGCATCTGACCGTCTACCTGACTGGGCTAGTCGCAGGGAACCTCCTAGACTCTCGCAAGAGCTAGGCAGATGATGTCACGACCCGTTATCATACACTTGCGTCAATTACATAATGTAATAAAGTCGGCCTAATCCGGTTTCGTTATTTATCATAACTAACAAACACCACTCATACACATTACGCTCATACAAGAAGCCAGCTAAGTAAGTCCGTGGACTTACCATTCTCCAAGAGCAACCGATCAGCACACTCTCAAGTTCCCCTCGGGAAAACACACAACGCCTGTTCAAGACAAGGCACACGAATCAAACAACGCTCTAGTCAACTAGAAGTCCTTAGACTTCTAGGCTCAACATCCTCACAAGAACATACACGCATAAGATAGATCGACAATTAAAACCTAATACAACTCTTCTAACTAAACTATACTTCTACCCAATCTTCGGAATATCCTAAATCTGGATTAACCCTACGGATCGCTCTCAACTTTTACTACATCCTCCTATACATATCCATCAACAACATATCCAAAAATCACGTCCGACAGAGGTCAATAACTCCTCCAAATCTACCTCACAAAACTGCATCACAAGCAGTTTTTCTAACACTTGGAATATTTCAGCAGTCCTAAAAACTGCTTGAGAAACCAACTTTGGAGAATCATATCTCCTAAATTATAACTCGGAGTATTCTCAAATTTCATTATGTTATACTATATAATACCAACTACAACATAACCAAAAATCAGCACTAAAGGAAGAGTCTAACTTACCCAAATTAGGATCACAAAGCTGTACCGACATGCAGTTTTCCACACTTAGGAATTTCAGCAAACACTTAACAAACAACACACTATCTTAACTTTGAAAAAATCATAACTCCTAAAACGTTCGCTGGATTTATCCCAAATTTTGATATGTTCTACTATAAAATCTTATCTATAGTACATCCAAAATTCAGCAGCAAAGGAGATCAAAAGCCTATTCAAAACCATCTCACAAAACTGCATCACATGCTGTTTTTCTCAACACTCAGCACACTTATAAAAACTGCATGAGGAGTCAACTTTGCAACATCATAACTCTCAAACCGTAACTCCGATGCTTCCCTAATTTTAGTATGATCTACTATGTACTATTGACTACAACATATCCAAAATTCAGCAATAGAGGAGGTGTTTAACATACCAAAATCTGGTCTCGAAAATGCCTGCTTGTCACTTCTGGAAAACTCGGAAAACAACATGAATCTTTACTGCTTCATCTATGATTGTTCTGAGTATGATAAGGAGACATGAAGGGTATCCAAAAGGTATGAAAATGTGGAAGGAAGTGCATGGACAAAAAGGGGTATAAGCTTACTCGATTCCGACACTCGAATGCACTAGGCTGCTGCTGAGCGGATCTGAGCGTGCAGGAGCGGGACTGGATGTGTGATTAAAGCAGGGAATGTCCCCTAGTGAGGATTAACACAGCCAGCGGATGAGGGTTTGTCTACATGGGAGGTGATCTAGGCGCTGCAGTATATAAACGAGTGGTCGATCAGAAGTAAGAAGCAAGGGAAGGTAAGGAGAAGAGAGTATATGGCACTCACCTAGGCCCAAGAGATTTGTACGTATGCAGAAGGTCAAAAGGTCCATACGCACAAATCACAGCGTGCAGGAGCAAGGCGTGTCCACGTCTGTTGTACGAGAGGTAGAAGATAAGTCTGTTCGAGATGTGTGGGAAGGATGGTCCGCTGGGTAGTCTGCTGAGGTCTGGAAGTCGATACAGAAAAGAAGGAAGGAATAGCTAGCGTGAATCTAGACAGAGGAGAGGCGAAATTGAAGAAGGAAAGAGATCAACGAAGATCTCAGCTGTTACATGAAGATGGGGAGAGAAAGGGGTTGACGGTTCTTGCTTCATGGACATCACACGCTAAGAGGGAGTTGGGATTCTTTTGGCTGTTGTACGGGCTGCAGCAAGGAATAGGCTAAAGAACAGCGGTTGAACGTTACTGGGCTGGCATGACAAGGATCATCACGTGTGCTGGAGCAAGGAATGTGGGCTGAGGTAAGGTAAAGGCTGGGTTGAAACATGGTAAGAATTAAGTGGGCTGAAAGTTTGTCAAAACTTGTCAAAAACTCGTCATGGCTTTGTCATGCCCATGCATGACTTCGTCATAGAGTTGTCGGCCTTCGTCATAACCTCGTCTCAGCTCTATCATGGTCTCGTCACAGCTTTGTCACAGTCTCGTCTCAGCCTTGTCATGATCTCGTCTAAAGTCGTCGTTAAGGATTAATTATAAGAATTAGGGTTTGATATAGTTGTATCATTTTATGTGAATTAAATTCTACATAAAATGATAAATAATTATAAGAATTAGGGTTTGATATAATTCTATCATTTTATGTGAATTAAATTCTACATAAAATGATAAAATTTGTGAAGAAAGAAATACTAGATAGAATGGGAACCGTCAACGGCTCGAAGTCCGAATTGATTCGGAATTAAACGAAATAAAAATTCCGGATATTACATCAGTACCCCCTTAAAATAAGTTTCGTCCCGAAACTTAGAACACGGTATTTAATCAAACGACTTCCACAAATAAACTTGTATATCCTAGTCTCACTAAATTTTAATTTTGTTTTCTAAACTCACCTTCACTCAACTCCTTTGGGATGAGACGCTTGTCATGCCAACGCTTGGTCCTTTCCTTGTAGATCCGGGCGTTTTCATAGGCATCCAACCGGATCTCCTCAAGAGCATTGATGTCTAGAAATCTCTTCTCACCGGCTTCCTTGAGGTCAAAATTCAGCCACCTTATGGCTCAATACGCCCTATGCTCCATCTGCACCGGAAGGTGGCAAGACTTGCCATAAACTAGCTTGTAGGGAGTGGTGACAATCGGTGTCTTGAAGGCGGTTTTATAAGCTCATAAAGCATCATCAAGCTTCATAGCCCAATCTTTTTTTGTTCTAGAAACCGTCTTCTCAAGTATCCCCTTTATCTCCCGGTTGGAGATCTCCACTTGGCCACTAGTTTGGGGATGGTAAGGTGTTGCCACCTTATGAGTCACCCCATACTTAGCCAAAAGTGTCCCAAAGTTCCTATTGGTGAAATGCTTCCCTCCATCACTTATGATCACTCTTGGTGTTCCAAACCTAGGGAAGATGAATCGGTTGAAGAATCGCACCACAATTTTGGCATCATTTGTGAGAGAGGTGATTGCCTCCACCCATCTCGACACATAGTCTACCGCCAATAGAATGTAGAGGTTGCCACATGAAGAGGGGAATGGACCCATGAAGTCCACACCCCACACATCAAACACTTCAACCTCTTGTATGTTGTTCAAGGGCATCTCATTCCTCCTTGAGATGTTGCCCGTCCTTTGGCAAGCATCACATGCCACCACAAAATTCTGCACATCCCTAAACAAGTGAGGCCAATAGAAGCCGGATTGCAATACCTTTGCACACGTCTTGTGTGAGCTAGCATGGCCTCCACATGGCAAGGAGTGACAATGGCAGATCACACTCTTCACCTCATCCTCCGGGATGCACCTCCTAAAGACTCCATCCGGTCCTCTCTTGAACAAGAGAGGCTCGCTCCAATAGTAATGCCTCACATCTTTGAAGAACTTTTTCTTTTGGGCATATGACAAACCGGGTGGCACCTCTTCACACACAAGGTAGTTCACTATGTCCGCATACCATGGCTCATTCCCCCTAGACACTTGAAGCAAACACTCCTCCATCATTTGCAATTGCTCATCCCGGAATGAGTCATCAATAGGGATGTCATCTCTCTCAATCTCCAATGGTGGGAGCCTACTAATATGGTCCGCCACTGAATTTTCGGAACCCTTTTTGTCCCGAATCTCCAAGTCAAATTCTTGGAGGAGAAGGATCCAACGAATCAAGCGAGGCTTGGCATCCTTCTTTGTGAGGAGATAACGGATCGCAACATGATCCGTGTACACAATGTCCTTGGCTCCCACAAGATATGACCGGAACTTCTCAAAGGTATACACCACCGCTAGCAACTCCTTCTCGGTTGTGACATAGTTGAGTTGGGCGTCATCTAGCGTCTTGCTAGCATAATAGATGGCATGTGTATTCCCATCTTTCCTTTGTCCCAAAACAGCCCCAACGGCCACATCACTTGCATCACACATGATCTCAAACGGAAGGCTCCAATCCGGAGGTTGCATGATAGGGGCAGAAATCAAGGCATTTTTCAACCTACAAAATGCTTCAAGACAATCCTTGGAGAAAACAAACTCAACATCTTTCATTAGTAGGTTAGTGAGAGGCTTAGAAATTTTAGAGAAATCTTTAATAAACCTCCGATAAAAACCGGCATGCCCTAAGAAACTCCTTACCCCCTTCACCGAGATAGGTGGTGGCAACTTCTCTATTGTTTCTATCTTTGCTCTATCAACCTCAATGCCTCGTTGGGAAACCAAATGTCCCAACACAATGCCCTCACTAACCATGAAATGGCATTTCTCCCAATTCAAAACAAGGTTAGTTTCCTCACATCACCTTAACACCAAAGATAAGTTAGCTAAGCAATCATCAAATGAAGATCCATAAACCGAGAAATCATCCATAAACACTTCCATGATGTTTTCAATATATTTAGAAAAGATAGCCATCATACACCTTTGAAAGGTGGTGGGTGCATTACACAACCCAAATGGCATCCTCCTATATGCAAATGTTCCCCAAGGACATGTAAATGTTGTTTTCTCTTGGTCATCCGGGTGAATAGGGATTTGGAAAAACCCACTATAGTCATCTCAGTAACAAAAGTGTGAATGTTGAGCTAATCTCTCTAACATTTGGTCGATAAAGGGGAGAGGGAAGTGATCTTTCCTAGAGGCCATATTTAGTTTTCTGTAGTCAATACACATTCTCCACCCCGTAACCGTCCTAGTTGGGATTAGTTCATTATTCTCATTAGTTACTACGGTCATACCACCCTTCTTAGGAACAACATGTACGGGACTAACCCACTTACTATACGAAATCGGAAAAATGATTCCCGTATCTAGCAATTTAAGGATCTCTTTCTTGACTACCTCTTTCATTATAGGGTTCAATCTCCTTTGAGGTTCAATTGAAGGTTTATGGTTATCTTCCATCAAAATTTTATACATGCACAAGGAAGGTTTAATGCCAACTAAATCATCAATGGTATAACCAATAGTTCTCCTAAGCAATCTCAACTCATGCAACAATCTATCAAGCTCATCATCATTCAAAGATGCATTCACAATCACCGGATAAGTAGAATTTTCACCAACAAAAGCATACTTTAAATGAGAGGGGAGGGGATTAAGTTCAAGTTTAGGAGGACCTTTATCATATGGAGACGCTCCATACAATGTAGGTTGAGATGATTCCAAATCCATGGAAGACTCCCCAAGACTCCTTGAAGCTTGATCAACAACTAAGGCACTTTCTGGAGAATCCACGGGCAAAACCACGACCTCTGGCACAACCACGGTCGTGGAATCTGAGAAGCTGACACATTTGAGCATTCCAGAGAGTTCCACGGGCAAAATTACGACCGTGGTTCTCCCTCCCTGGCCGTGGTTCCTACAGTGGTTCAGCATAACTTCGTGCACTTCAAATTCAGCACTTGTCTCCTTTTCCAATGCATCCAAAGCCTTGATTTTCTCATTGAAATCATCCACAACTCCTTCCTCCATCAAACTCAAGCTAAGAACCTTCTCCAAGGGATCCTTGATCAAGATTGAGCTCACAACTTCTCTACATTCCTCTTCTTCGACAATTTTGAAGACATCTTCACCAAGGGTTGGCCCCTTCATCATTGTGGATATCTTGAACTTAATATTCTCTTCTCCTATGTTGAAGGAGAGGATTCCATTTTTGCAATCCACTAAGCATCCGTAGGTGGCTAAGAATGGCCTTCCCAAAATGATAGGAACAGGGTAGTCCGCCGGGATATCCAAAACAACAAAGTCAATCGGCACATAGAACTTCCCAAGCTGAACCGGTATGTCCTCTAAGATTCCTACGGGGTGAGTGATTGAACGGTCCGCCATGTAGAGGGTCATCTTGACCGTCTTTGCCTCTCCTAGCCCAACCTTGTTGCAAAGTGTAAGCGGGATAATGCTTACACTTGCTCCAAGATTACATAGGGCTTCATATTGCACTTCTCCAACCCCAATCGGCACACAAAAAGATCCCGGATCTCTTAGCTTAGGAGGCATCTCCTCCCTCATGGTTTGTATCAATTCCGAAGATCTCTTCGTCATCCTTAGTTCTCCATACTCCTCCAACTTCCTTTTGTTGGAGAGTATCTCCTTCAAAAATTTTCCATAGGCCGGCATACCTAGAATAGCATACATGAACGGAGTGTTAATATGCAATTTAGACATAAGTTCAAGGAATTTACCGAAGTGTTTGTCCAAGCGAGCTCTTGCTCGTGATTGTGGGAATGGTAGTGGTGGCTTGTATGGAGGCGGTGCCACATATGTTGACTCATCATCCTTGCTCTTGCCTCCTTCTTGCAATGGCTCTTTTTCCACCACTACTTGCTTTCCCTTGTCATTCCCCTTTGGTAAGGGATCCTTCATGCTCAGCCCACTCCTTGTTGTAATGGCCAACACTTGGCCTCTTGGTTTATCCTCGGTCCTTCCGGGAAGCTTTCCCGGATCCCTTTGTGCTTCACCCGCTTTTTGGAACACTTGTGCTTCTAGCACCTTTTGAGCTTTTCAAATGGAAGTCACCGTGCTCTCAAGTCCACTCAACCTTCCAAGCAATTGTTCAAACATCATATCGGTTCTATCCTTTGGAGGTTGAGCAAAACCGGGTGGAGACTCTTGTGAGGCCTTAGGTGGTGGTGCTGCACTTGTGGAAGCGGGAGGGTTCAAGGCACCATCCGGGTTAGAATAGGAGAACCCGGGATGGTTGTGATTAGGCCGGTAATTGTTGAATTGCCGGTTGTTGTTGTTGAAGTTCCTAGGGCCTTGATAATTGTTGAAGTTGCCCCTTCTCATATATTAAATGTCCTCCTCTTTGGAAGCCAAATTGGCTTGCACTTGCACTTGAGGACTAGCTTGATTCTTCAAGGTTGTAGCACACAACCCCCTCAAAGACTTTAGCTCATTGTTGATTGTATCGAGCTTGTAGTTGCTCATGGTGACTTCACTCACTTCATAAACTCCCGGTTTCCTCCCATCACTCTTCCTATGGGAGTACTTCTCTATCACCAAGGCTTGCTTGTCTACAAACTCCCAAGCCTCATCCACATTCTTCTCCATGAATGTTCCTCCGGAAAGTGATTGAAGCTTGAATTGGCTATCCTCATCAAGCCCCTTGAAGTAGATCTCCAATAGCTCTATATTCGGTATACCATGGTGTGGACAATCTAGGAGGAGGTCCTTGAACCTCTCCCAAGACTTGAATAGGCTCTCTCTATCCTTCATCACGAAGGCATTGATCTCCCCTCTAAGCTCGGTTGTCTTGGAGGGTGGGAAGAACTTTTTCAAGAACTCGGTTGTCATCTCCTCCCAAGTACTCACACTTCCTAGTGGAATCGATTGGTACCAAGCCAAGGCTTTATCCTTAAGTGAGAAGGAAAAAGCCCTAAGCTTATGGTTGTTGTTCTCCAATCTAGGCGGCCTTAGAGTCTCCATCAATATCTCATAGTTCATCAAGTGTTGATGAGGAGACTGATAGGTGATGGAATCACTATCATTTAGGATAGTTTTTAGAGTCTTTTTATTGCATTTGTGTCGGTTTATGCTACTAACTCCTTGGTCCAGAAGAAGAAGACTAAAAGAAGCTAAGGAAGGAGTTATAAGCACTTAGGAGTGAAGATTGTTCACGAAGCAAAGCTTCTGTTGCCTCACCGCCCCAGCGGAGCCTTGTCACCGCCCCTGCGGGTGACGCCTTACACCGGAGCACCCCCTGCGCTACGCCACTCCTTGGCGCCACTGCAGTGACCTGCCCTGAAGAGACGAAGACCAGCTCCCCTGCGCCTCCCACTGTGCCCCTGCCTGCGCCTCAACCTGGGAGCTGGAAGGTGAAGAGGTTGTGTCACCGCCCCTGCGTCGACATGGGGACGCCCCGGCGGCTTGGCATCAGAAACGTCAGGAAGTCGAAGGGTCAGACGTTTGAAGAGCATTGAAGATCCTCCCCAGCGGAATTGCCTAGCCGCCCCTGCGGCCATGAAGAAGATCAAGCGTTTTTGCCTTCACCGCCCCTGCGGAGCTGGAGGCCGCCCCTGCGGCTTAACGTCGGAAGCTTTACCCCGGCTGTTTACACCACCTTTATGGCATTAAAGGTGGTTGTTTTGGGCCGGCCATTACTCCTATTTAGTGTCTTTTGTAGTATAAATAGTCCTTGGTTGATTGCTAGAATCATCCATCTTATCATCTTGTTAGCCAAAAAATTATCCACTTAGATTGTCTTGCTACCTTTGTAATGAGTTGCTAACTCCCTTGCTACATTGGGTTGGTTTGAAGCTGCATTGTTACTTTGGTTGTAAGTTCTTTATAATATAAGTTTTCATTCAGTAAAACTTTGTGTTTCCTTGATCTCCATTGTCTAATTGCATGTTTACTATTGCTTGATATTGATCACCTTAGGTTCTAAAGTGCATGCAAACAACTAGGATTAATAGGTTCCGGGTTCGGGTCTTTAATCTAGTAGCAACTTTAAGTAATAATGGGTTGTGATTACTTAAAGAAAAGGAACACAAATATAAAGATAAGTTTAACGATTTTAATCTTCTCTTTATATCCCTTAGTCTTTGTTTGAAAGCTAACTTGTTATTTGTTTTTGTAGGTTTACGGAACACTAACCTGTTAAGTTGTGTTGATGCCGGTTGGCTCAACACATATATATGATCGAGACGGGAGATTACATTAAAACTTGTAAAAGGAACTCACCAAAGTAGCAATTGCATGCTTAGAATCAACCTAGTATAGATTCATCCATTATTGTCTTACTTGTCGCATTAATCGTTTTCATAAGTTTTTGTGTGCATCAATTCAACCAAACCCCCCCCCCCCTTTTGTTACTTGTCACTATAATCGATAATCGCATCTAAAACACCTTAACTCTCTTGGGTTCGACCCTTACTTTATCACTATACTTGTTCTTAGTGCTAAGTCGGGATTTACTTTTGATTGGGTATAGATGACCATAGAAATACCTTCGGTCAGAGACTCTCCTTCCATCCCTCCAAATTGATTATGCCAGATCATTTGTAGCACTTGAGGGCGGAGCTCATAATCATGGGCTACGGGATCTCCTAAGTTTACACCCGGACGGTGCACTCTTTGGGCCGGATCCATACGTTGCCCTAACGTTTATGGCTTCTCAATGATGATCGGCTCAAACCGAACATTAACCGCCGGCTGCGGTGGTGGTGGAGGTTGTTGACGATTAAGCTCTCTTTGTACAAGAGCTTGCCTAATCTCTTCAATTTCTCTCCTAGTTGCTTCTTGCCTCTCATTGGCAAGTCTCCTCTCATTCTCCAAGAGTTCATCCCTTAGCCTAATTTGCTCTAAGGCATCATCCAACTCAGGTTGAAGATCTCTTGCGGCCATCTCCTTCTTCTTCTTAATGCTCTTAGATCTAGCTTTAAGGGTTTTCTCCGGTTCGGGATTGAATGGAGCTAAATCCTTGCCACGAGAGCTTCGCATGCACCTAAAGAATGAGCGATGTCCTGAAAATTCAAACACACAAATCAAACAAGATCAAAAGCAACAAGAAAGACCTACACTATAAACAATCACAAACAATGATTCAATCTAGACCTAGTCCCCGGCAACGGCGCCAAAAACTTGTTACGCTAAGATTGTGTAGCACAAAAGTCTTAAATTTATAACTCGATATATTTTTCCTAACTCCTAGCGAATCCACAGTGTATGGGTCGTTTTGTAGCAAGGATAGTATTCCGAGTTCGAACACAAAGACTAAGGCGAAATCGAATCAAATAAGTGACTAAGGATAGTGTAAATCTAGTCTAAGAAAAGAGAAAGAAATAAAGAAATGAAAATTATGATATTTTTGGGTTTGGTTTTGTGGTGATCAAACAAAGATCAAAAATGATGCAAGATTATAAATCAAACTAACAAATCAAGCTAACAACGCAAATAAGCAACACAAACACGAGATATATGATCAAAGAGAGAAAAGCGGATTCTAGGGGTTAGGAGTTTCGATTATGGCATTGGACTCAAGCTTCTAATCAACCTTGGACTAGCTATGGTATGTTGGGAAGGAATGTTTCTCAAATGGGATCAATCACCGGGTAGGTCTCATGATCCACTAATCCCGCAACTAAGGTCCTATCACCGGGTAAGTCTCTAGGAGCTTAAGGTTGGGAAATCTACACAAACCGAATTGCTATCTAGGGGTCTAACCTCTCCTTACCGGGTAAGTCTCGGGAAGGCAAGTCCTAAACATCAACCCTAGCACATTTAGTCCAATAGCGGCTTGTGAGGCTCACTACTACCTAGAGTTCATCATCATTGGTACTTAAGGTCGGAAATCACCGGGTAGGTATCTTCCCTCACTTAGTTTGCTAGCATTAGCTCACCCTAGGCTAGATTAAGCTTAACAAACACTAGGATTTCAACAATCTAACATCCTAACATTCAGATTTATCAATACAAGCACAATAGAATCAAATCACGGGCAGATCATCAGAACCACGGCCGTGGTGGTATAAGAACAGACCGTGATTTGTAACAGCAGTTAAGTATGAGCAAACAAATCATCCAAAGATACATTTAAGTCTATTCTATCATAGTCCAAGCCATAACCATCATTCCTTTACCCTAGAATCTCAACTACTTAGCCAACAACATGCATTTTAACAATCAAACTCAACAAGCATACATTCATGGCTTCCATAGCAAGAAAATGAAATGAAAGAGAAATGAAACAAGTAGAACAAGAAAACAAGCTGAATAAATGTTAAGAAAGACTAACAACCCTTCAAAAGAAGGTACAAATCATTCCTTACAAATCCTTGCAAAATGTCTTCAACAAATTCACTCAAAAATCACTCAAAAACTCTAAAAACTCTAAGACTAGTGTTCTTCTTCTTCTTCTCCAAATGAGAGTGTTTTTGCTCCCCTCCAAGAGTAGCCTCCAATGGAATGTTGTAGAATGATAGAGTGTAGGAGAGGATCTCCTAGAATCAACCAGCAGGACCACTTATATCCTCCATCAAGGGCAAGAGTCGGTTATGGAGATCGTGGGACAGCTGTCACATCTGTCTAGAGAAAACCACGGCCAAAATTACAGGCATGGAATCTGGGTCTGGGCCGTGGTTTTGCTCAGACAGCTCTCTTTTGATCGTTAAGCAATGAATTGGTGCAAGGCATGCACCAACAAGGTCCTATGTGTTCTCCTTAGCTCCTAGCTTGCTTCTTAATGAGTCCGGAAGTGTGTCATCACGAGGAATGATCCGTGAATGTATCGATTAAGCTCCTAAAGTTCCCCAAAATACCTACAAAACCGACAATAGTTCGTGTAGACGTCTATCTCGACAATATGCATGAATTAAACGTAAACGTCATGAACTAATGTCAAACTATGCATGAATAACGGGAAAACTATCTAAATGGATGCCTAAACTAACTTCATAAATCGTGTTATCAGCCCTTGAAATCAATGTTTCACTAAGAGCACAGATTGACATCAAGGTCCTTGAAAGGAGTTTCAAGGCCTCTAGATTTGGTTTGCGAAAAGTTCTCATACTCTATTCAACCCCCCCCCCCCCCCCCCC
>BSUD01000008.1:75519145-75538999 GCA_033239045.1 Fagopyrum esculentum
CCCCCCCCCCTCCTCTAGAGTATCTTTTAACTTATTTATTGTACCTACCGGTTCTTCAGTTGGTATCAGAGCTAGACTCACGTTTATTGATTTAACCATCAGTGAGACTAATCATGAATCTTGTAGGTGATGGTGGATTTGCTCAAGGAAGATCCTCATCTCAACCACCACTCTTCTGTGGCAACAACTTTGCTCATTGGAGAGCACTCATGCGTATGTTCATTATTGACCAGGACATGGAGCTTTGGAGCATTATTCTAAATGGACCTAAAGTTCCAATGACAACGGTTGGAGATGTCCAAGTCCCAAAGAAGGAAGTTGACTTCACTCAGGCTGAACTGGACAGTGTATCAAAGAATTACAAATAAAAATGAACCTATTATACTGCGGATTAGATGTCAATGAATTCAACCGCATCTCATCATGCAAGAGTGCTAAAGAAATTTGGGGCAAGCTTGTTCTTACTTACGAAGGAACAACTCAAGTCAAAGAGACAAAGATTAATATCTTCCTCAGACAATACGAGCTATTCAAGATGAATCCAAATGAAACAGTCAAAGAAATGTTCACCAGATTCACTAAGATCGTGAACAATCTGGACTCACTAGGAAAGATCTTCACAAATGAAGAGAAAGTGAGGAAGGTTCTGAGGAGCCTACCTAAAGCCAAGTGGGGACCAAAGATGACTGCTATTGAAGAAGCTCAAAATCTCACAATTCTTCCTCTTGATGACCTCCTTGGAAAACTCATCACACATGAAATGGTTCTTGGTTAAAAAGATGGAGAACTCCCATCCAACTCCAAGAATTTGGCATTAAAATCAAGAAGAGATGAATTACCATCTGATGAAGAGGATAGTGATGACGATGATGAAGAAGATGCAATCGCCATGATTTCTAAGGGTCTCGCAAGAGTTCTCAAGATTAAGAAACAATCTGCTAATAGAGAATATTCACGAGCATCAAAACCCCGAGGTAAGTTTTCTAACTCTAATAAGAAAACGAGAGTACTGACTTGTTTTGAATGTGGTGAAACATATCATCTTGTGAAGGATCGTCCACAAAAGAAGAGGACCAACTTCAAGAAAAATGATCAAAAGAAGAAAGCTATGGTTGCTTCATGGAGTGATTCAGAATCAACAAATGAATCAGAAGACGAAAAAGAACAAGCAAACTTGTGTCTCATGGCCGATCATGAAGAAGATTCAAATCTGTATGTTGACAATGTGGTAAGTACAATTATGTCTCAACCTGAAACTGACCTGAAACAATTCCTTAAAGATATTATCATATGTGATAAGGAACATAGAATAAGGATAAATTCTTTAAAATAAAAGCTTCCTGAACAAGAAAAACAACTAAGTAAAATGTCTTTGGAAATTGAAAATCTTAACACAGAAAAAGTAGACCTTGATGACCATATCAAGGCCTTGGAATCAAAGAACCTGATTCTCAAGGACAACCTCTCCTCTCTTCATCGAAACTAAATCGATCTAGAGAAAGAGAAAGTTGATCTAACTTTGACGTGTCAAGACCAGAAGACTGCACTTATTAAGTTTACTCGTTCAAAAGCTAATCTTGAGAGAGTGATGGGTGAACAACAGTCCTTCCTTAACAAAAATGGTATAGGTTATCATAGGAGCTTTCCTAGAAAACCTACCACCACTTTTATCAAGGCCAAAGGAAGCATTCATATGCCTACTTGCTTCTACTGTTGTAAAAAAGGTCATGTTAAATCTACATGTCCTTATAGAAGAAATGATCCTTATATCATTATTAACACCTATCCTTTATGTTTAAGGAAACAGGTCAAACACATCTGAGTTCATAAAGGTACTAAACCACCAAACATGATCGAACCTGAGTATGAACCAAAATATGCCATTTGGTCGACCCGAAAAGGTTGATATTTGTTGTTTTGTAGGATATCACTAAGATAAAGGAGCACAAATGGATATTAGATAGTGCTTGCTCAAGACACATGAGTGGAAAAAGCTCTTTATTCTCATATTTAAAGAAGCAATCATCTGGAACCATTACTCTTGGTGATAAAGGAAAGTGTGACATAATTGGCATTGGTAAAATTTGCTATAATGCATCTAACTTTATTGATGATGTTTATTTGGTTGATGGTTTGAAATATAATCTGTTAAGTATTTCTCAAATTTGTGATAAAGGAAATAAAGTCATGTTTGATTCAGATAAATGTGAGGTTCAAGACAAAAAGACGGGTGAAGTGTTGCTTACTGCTCCTAGATGTAATAATGTTTATTCAACGAGTACTAACCAAATTTCAAGAACTAAGCTAAAATGTCTAAAGGCCTTGACTGATGATCCAAGGCTTTGGCATAGAAACTTGGTCACGTAAGCATGCACACCTTGCAGAAGCTACTTATAAAAGATTTGGTACGTGGTTTGCCAAACCTAAATTTCAAGGTTAATGATCTATGTAAGGCGTGTACACAAGGTAAACAAACAAGAGGTTCATTCAAATCTAAGAAATTTGTAAGTTCTTCTCGACCCATTGAACTTTTACACATGGATCTTTGTGGACCTATGCGTGTCAAATCTCCTAGAGGCAAGCAGTACATCCTTGTTATAGTGGATGATTTCTCTCGTTTCACATGGATTTCTTTTCTACGAGAAAAATCTGAAGCTTTATTGAGTTTTCAAAATTGTGTAAGGAGTTACAAACTTTGAAAAACCTACCAATCGTCTCTATAAGAAGTGATCATGGTAGAGAATTTGATCAACTAAAGTTTGATTTGTTTTGTGCAAAATATGGTATTTCACACAATTTTTCAGCTCCTAAAACTCCTCAACAAAATGGAGTTGTGAAACGTAAGAACCGCACTCTCGAGGACATGTCTAAGACAATGCTTTTAGAAAACAATTTGCCAAAACGTTTTTGGGCTGAAGCAGTAAACACTGCAAATTATATATTTAATAGATGTTTAATTCGCCCTATCTTGAAAAGACTCCTTATGAACTCTTCAAAGGAAGAAAACCTAATATTTCATATTTCAAACCCTTTGGATGTACTTGTTTTGTTCATAACAATGGCAAAGATAATCTTGGGAAATTTGATACACGTAGTGATGAAGCTATATTCTTTGGATATGCTTCAAATAGCAAAGCTTATCGCGTCTATAACAAACGTACCAAAATTGTTGAGGAAAGCATTCATATTATTTTTTATGAAAGCAATGATGGTACTTTGAGTGAGAGTTTTGCAGATCTAAATTTGAATCAAAGAGAAGATCATAATTCGGATGAAGAGGAAGATCCTAAAGATCGAGACAATGAATATGTAGGAAAAGATTCAAGATACCGAAGAAAATCCTCAAGACCTTGAAACACACCTTCAAGACCTTGAAACAGGAAACTGTGATAACAGAACTCCGCTTCAAGGGCTTGAAACCCAACTTCAAGGCCTTGAGATTGGATCAACAGATAATATAACAACGGTACCTGAATCTAGTCAAACATATGAAGCTTAACCTTCTAGATCTGCTTCATCTGTCAAAATAAGAAAAGTTTAACACTTCTCGTATCATCAAGAAGAGAATGTGATCTCAGATCCAAATGCTGGAGTTCAAACTAGATCTAAAGTGAACAATCTATGTGCCTTCTTCCGCTTTTGTATCGCTTGTCGAGCCAAAGAACTACGTTCAAGTTCTTCAAGAACCTGATTGGATCATTGTCATGCAAAATGAATTGAATGAATTTGAGAGGAACAAGGTATGGACTCTTACTTCAAGACCAAAACATCAATCAGTTATTGGCACGAAATGGGTCTTTCGAAACAAATTGGATGAAAGTGGCAAAGTCATACGAAATAAAGCACGACTTGTAGCAAAAGGTTATAACCAAGAAGAAGGTATTGATTATGAGGAGACTTTTGCTCTTGTTGCCAGGTTAGAAGTCATACGTATGCTACTTGCATTTGCATCTTTTATGAGCATAAAACTTTTTCAAATGGATGTAAAATGTGTTGTTCTAAACGGCTTCTTGGAAGAAGAAGTCTACGTTTCTCAACCTCCTGGTTTTGAAAATGATGAATTTCCAGATTATGTTTTTAAACTAGACAAAGCTCTTTATGGTCTTAAGCAAGCTCCTCGATCTTGGTATGAAAGATTATCTAAATATCTTTTTGAAAACAATTTCAAAAGAGGTTTGATTG
This sequence comes from Fagopyrum esculentum, assembly GCA_033239045.1. Classification (NCBI taxonomy): domain Eukaryota; kingdom Viridiplantae; phylum Streptophyta; class Magnoliopsida; order Caryophyllales; family Polygonaceae; genus Fagopyrum; species Fagopyrum esculentum. The sequence goes on from BSUD01000008.1 coordinate 75,523,328, forward strand.
ATAAAACATTGTTTATCAAAACTAGAGGCAACGACATTCTAGTAGTGCAAATCTATGTTGATGATATATTATTCGGTGCTACTAATGATTCCCTTTGCAAGGAATCAGATATTATGTGCAGGGAATTTGAAATGAACTTAATGGGAGAGCTAAATTTCTTTTTTGGACTTCTAGTTACACAAGCAAAGAAAGGAATTTTTCTCAATCAAAGAAAGTATATTAAAGACTTGCTTAAGAAGTACAAAATAGATCAATCTAAGGTTGCAAAGACTCCTATGAGTTCAACACTTTCGCTAGATCATGACAAGAATGACAAAAGTGTAGTACAAAAGGAGTATCGAGGTATGATCGGTTCATTATTGTATCTAACTGCTAGTCGTCCTGACATTATGTTTAACGTGTGCATGTGTGCAAGATTTCAAGTTGGTCCTAAAGAGTCACACTTGATAGCTGTGAAAAGAATTTTTCGGTATCTCAATGGCACTAAGGAACTAGGGTTATGGTACCCACGTCAAAGCTCGTTTCATCTTGTTGGCTATTCAGATGCAGACTTTGCAAGTTATAAGGTCGATAGAAAAAGTACTTTTGGATGTTGCCAATTCTTAGGGTCATCCCTAATTAGTTGGCACTCCAAGAAGCAAAACTCTATTGCCCTATCCACAGTTGAAGTTGAATATATAGCTGCAGGAGCTTGTTGTGCACAAACTCTTTGGATTGCTCAACAACTTCGTGACCTTGGCTTTGACTTGAAAGGTATTCCTATAAAATGTGATAATACTAGTGCTATTTCTATAACCAAAAACCCTATGCAGCATTCAAGGACTAAGCATATAGATGTAAGGCATCACTTCATACGTGATCATGTTGAGAAATGTTATGTTTCGATCTCTTTTATCTCAACTAACTTGCAGCTTGCAGATATCTTTACCAAGCCTCTTCCTGAGGAAAAATTTAATTTTATTAGATTGGAGTTTGGTATGTTGAACAAGGAAGCATTAACGTAGGGGGGTAAACGAGTTTAATTGTTCCTACGCATGCAGCCCAATTGATATTTTCAAGGGCCTTGAAACATTTTTCACATGGTATATTAAATTTACGGATCTTTTAAGAATTAATATCTTTTAGATATTTCAATTCTTAAAATATTTTTAAAAATATTTTGTTTGAAATTTTGAAAAAGATTTGTTTTGTTGGTTTTTATAAAGGTCTTTTAAAAGCTTGATTTTCTCAAAATCTTGTTATTTTCCCGTTAAAAAGGACCTACTTTTCATATCTTTTTCATTCTTCCACAAAAACCCTATTTCAAATTCCTTGATTTTCTCTCAAACTTCCCTCATGGCACCCAGAAGCAAGAAATCTGCTCCTCAAGCTCCCAAAAAGAAAGTCGTTCAGAGTCCCTCAATTGCTAAAGAAGAAAAAGCTTCTGAGGATCTGGATACATCTCAGACGATTGGTCTTCCCTCATCATGGTTTGTTAATTTTCAAGCTTCTGGATCTTGGGTTGATGGACTTCACAATCGACCGCTCTGTATGTGTGATCTAGTGGACACTGATTTTCTCGACACTCTTAAGATTCCCTGCATAGACAAGCTAAAAAGTTCAATTATCTAGAATGTTCTAAACCCTGGAGATTTTGCTTTTCCATGACTCACGAGACTATTCTATGTTAATCTCACCACAAAAAGGGACAAAGGATGTATCACTCTTAAATCTTTAGTTAAAGGTACTCCGATTTCACTCACTCCTTCTATTTTAAGTGAGATTTTTGGAATTCCTACAAATGTTGTATTCAACCATCCTTCAAGATCAGAGAGTGTTCGTATTGCTAAGGAGAAATTTATAGTTCCGAATTCAACCTCACGTCAACTTACTCATACATCTCTAGCCTTAGAGGCTAAAATAGTGTTTACTATATTGGTTCGATGTGTTATTCCTCGTGCAAACTCAAGAGAGCTGCTGACTGATCAATCTCTGGAATTATTTCATCTGCTTATGTCTGATTTGGACATAGATGTGCCTAATCTGATTCTCAACCATATGATACATTCTGTCAATTCTAAGAGACCTATTCCTTTGCCTTATGGAAATTTTTTGCCTAAGGTCTTTGATTATTATAAAATCGACACATCCTTTGAGGAAAGACATTCTATTTCTGGCAAATTTGATGAGAACTGCTTAGAACGTTTGGGGATTGAGAAAACTCTTGCAGGAACATGGACTTTAAAAGGAAAAGGAACTACTCAAAATCCAACTGAAGAAGCTAAACCTTCTCCTACTCCAAAAATCAGGTTAGAAGGTTGTGAAAAGGAAATAGTTTGTCTCAGTCGTGAATTATCTGATTTTCAGTTTGACACCAAGAGGAGAATGGATACAAATTTCGAGTTGCTAGCTACCATAAATGCTAAAGCCAATGAAATGTATTTGATGCATGCTCTTACACTAACTACAATGGGAAGCATTTTGCCCGTGCCTGAAGATGTAGCTAACATACTCAAGAGAAAGTTGAGAATGTGCTGATGAATTGCAAAAGGCGTGTACAGAATAAATCAATTATGTATCCAACTCATGTTGAGCCAATGTTTTTGCCAACAGTTGAGTATGAAGTAGTTAAGCAGAGAAGAGCTGAAGAAAAGAGAAGACGTTTGGCAGTTGAAATGGATGATTGACGCTATAAGAAATCTTCATCCAAAGGAAAGAGGAATTTCTGTGAGGAGAATTGAGCTGACTGTTTTGAAAATCTTTTTATGTGGTTTGTAAAAATACTCTTTTTAGGTCTGTAATTGCGTTTAAATTCCCGTGCTTTGACTATTTTTTCTCCCTTGTTGAAAGACAAAGGGGGAGAAATGAATGATCCGACATTCGGTATAATGCATTCTGCATTTTAGTTTTGATTTTCATATGCATTGCTAAACTAACAAATGCAGGTACGATAAAACATTTGTGTTGTCTTCCATCAAGGGGGAGATTAAAAACTCCACCTTGTTTATAATGTTTTACAGGTGTTGATGATGGAAGACTTAACACAAATGTAGTAGTTGGATATACTAACAATGTATTGATTATATTCTCTAGATGTTTGGTTGGTTTGAATTCAGTGCAGATCTTATCAAATGTCAAGGGCCTTGATATGGGATTCAAGGACCTTGAAGTATAACTCAAGGACAAGGAAGATAGTGTTACAAAAGGACGATCTCAAAGGCCTTGGAGTTATATAGTTGCACGACAAAACAAGGATTCAAATGCAAAGAAGATTTTCCAGGAACGAATTGCTTAACAGAAAGATTTCAGGAAAGATCTTTTACAACCGAAGATCTCAACCGAAGATTAGAGAATATTTTTAGAAAGATTTTCTAAAATAGAAAAGCGTCAAAATATCTTCTGTTTCGGTTTAACAAAGAACGAGAAGATCAAGGAGCTAAGGACTCGACGTGTTCTCAGGAGTTGAAGATTTGCAACGTCTACCTTATCTCAAAACAGGAAGTGATCTTCATGGAGAAGAAGATTCATCTTCAAACGGTCATCTCTCCAACGGCTAAAATACCTCTCCATAGAAGAGTATAAATGAAGATGGTAATCGAAGAAGAAAAGACACACAAGCATATACGGAAAATATCTTTACGTCTTCAAGCAACCGAAACATCTTCATTTGATTCGTTGTTTTTCTTTCTCTCATTTACACAAAAGTTTTATCCCCTTAGAGAGTGAAAACACAAGAGCTCCATTGGAAGATCTAAATAGTGTTATACTAGAGAGTGTGACACTCTACGTAGTAACCATGCTATTATAGCTAGGTTGAGAGTTGGAGCTAGATCGTAGTATTGGCTATAGTGAGAAAAGAAGGGGATTTCTTTTAGTTTGCATTTAGGAGTCTTTGAAGCTGATAATAGATAGTTAGATCCTAAGGCTATACCTTGGGACGGAGAGTATGCTATTTAGAGCTGAACTTCGTAAACATATCCTCGTGTCAATCTTTTACATTCCGCACTATATTTATCTATTATGACTAACTTTGTTTTTGCAGGAGCACGAAGTCAATGCCCTTTAAAGTTGTTTCAAAGCCCTTGAAATCAAAGTTTCACTAAGAGCACAAATTGACATCAAGGTCCTTGAAAGGAGTTTCAAGGCCTTGAGATTTGATTTGCAAAAAGTTCTCATACTCTATTCAACCCCCCTTCTAGAGTATCTTTTTAACTTATTTATTTCACCTACCGGTTCTTCATTAGGGTTTTGACACATAATTAGTCAAGGTTCTTTGCAAGTCTTATAATACTCCGATCTTCCTATACATATCATTTTACATTCGATTAATCATCTTCTTGTCTTCCATTATCATCCATTATTCCACATTCTGAGTTTCACACAATCTTGGCCTGTTCTTGAGAAAATCTCGCCCGATATTTCCTTCAGTTTACCCAAGATTTGCTTTTGTTGTTCGATTTGAGGACTTTTAATCTAGATCGGGAACTGCAACATCAACCCCACATCATTGAAATTTGGTTCATAAGCCCTCCATCCCACCCTATTACCATTTGGACAAATTAGAACTATTTAGTTTTTACATTAAACGTAAAATACATACATAATGTATGACGGATATCATTTACATAACAACCGTTATCTACATACACGACTTGATATAACGGGAAAAAATAGTTATAACGATCGTGCATTTATATGCATGATCGTTACATATTTTTAAATAATAACTAACTATCTTTTTTTTTACATAACGCTCGTTAGCCTGTGTTAACGAGCTAATACAACGTTAAAAAAATGTACTAAAAGATCGGTAATTATTTATTAACGATCTTTACAAACAAGAAGATATTTTCTTATGAAGTTCGTTAATCGTTGATTAACAAGCGTTAGTTTTTTTTGTAACGGTCGTTTAATTGTTGAATAACGAGCGTAATATGTCCCTAACCGTCAAGTATGTTTTATGCTCATTAATTGCTGAAGAAACAACGACGTTATTTTTTTCATATCACGATCGTTAATTTTTTTTCTTCCTATAACGATCGTTAATTGTTGGAGAAACAACGACGTAAATACAATAAAATATTGTATATCAATCGGTATTTAATTGTCGGGATTTATTTGTTCATATTAGAAGAACTGTTAATCCGTAAGTAAGATAATTCCTTTCCTAGCATAAAAATTTATTACTTGTTGGTGAATATTATATTGTTGGTGAATATTATATGAACAATTTGGTGAAACACCCCTGTTAACGCTTATTATGGTCCTTCCGTCATGGATGTTCATTATTTGATCTAATGAATATCAAAGATTCCTACTACCTACCGTAAGAAACCTGTCCTTATATACACTGTGGCGTCCGCACGCGCACCGGCATTCTACTATGGTGCTTAATGTAGGGGGAGAAGTATGGTGTCACCATGGGTAGCTGCTGCTAAGCTGATTCTATATTTAGATCATGTATACATGAATGGGAATCAACATGGTCTCTTTCCATGTCCCTCCCTTGCCATATTTGCTAGTGCTCTACAGATTTTGCATCCACAACCGCAAAGTTATATGGACTTAATATTAGAACAATTTGCAAAATAAATTAATATGGACAGATTCAAATGAAGCAGATTAACAAATGAAGCAGATTACCCTATAAGTACAAAAATAGAGCATTAGAAAACAATAAAAAAAAAACTAAAAATTGAAAGCCCAGCAAAAATAAGACCTATAAAGTAAACCTTGGAGGATGCACCATTAAAGCACCTCAACTCAATTCAAATAACCAGAAAGGAAGAAAGAAAATGCGTAAAAACCAAAACTATCCCCTTCAACCCCTAAAGGGAAACAAATAACCGTTCATTGATCTACTGAAATTCAGAGTTTTCAATTTGAGCTCAATAATCTTCCAATTTGAGCTCAATTTCCTCGGTGTACCATTTTTTGACATAAAAGTGCAAAGCTTTGGGTTGTCCAAATGCGTCTGTCAAGGCCCCAACAAGTGTTGGTTCTCAATAGCGGAGGCGGGAGGCGGACCCAAAAAAGAAGCCACAAATGGCCTGGTGGTTGGAGTCCAGAAGGCATACTTGGTGTGTGACTACAAAAGTTAATCCCAAAAATAGTGACTATAACTCAAATGCAAGGAAATGAAGCAGCACGCTAGAGGGTATGTAAACAACCGGCAATTTCGTCAACCTTCATAAAACATGTGATATTTTAGGATCAACATTTCAATCTTTCATCTAATTTGTCATCAAGTTAGACTTCATATTACAGTCTCTGCTAGAATTGTGCTTCAAATCTAATCTAAGTTGATTGGTTGATTGTGCATAGACTTCATATTACGTCAACCTTTTAAATTCACTGTCAAATGAAAATGTTGGACCTCATTTCTCCAATCTATAACCTTCTTATAGGATAATATATAATATTTTCTAGTTTCATGTAAATATATATAAATGTATATATATGCTGAGAAGCCAATACACAATACCTGTAAGATTTGTATGTCCTTGCTCCACATTAGCTCTTCCAAAATGTTAAGTATTACCTTCACCTGCTACATCAAATTGAAAAGGGTCAACGTAGTCCAACAGTGGTGCAGTTGGTGCCCTCCTTTTAGTACTCATGCCTTGCGCGGCAGCTACCTAAGTTCCTCTTGCAACATTGCCACTTCCCACCCTTTACATATTATAACGATCGCTTTAAATTAGCTAATGGGTGAAAGGGTGTTTGATGCACCTTCGGCGCCTGACTAAAAAAGTAATAAAATCAAAAAAATTAGATTAAAATCTAAGAAAAGGCCTACTAGGACATAACAACGGTTAGAAAATGATGAGTCATCATATTCTAGAATACTTAAGAATATTGTGTTGTCTCTCTGTGATTGGTTACAAATGTGTATATATATATCCCTCTGCTACAATGAATGAGAACAAGGAGAAATGCATTTCATTTAGAGTGTTTGTATGGTATCAGAGCCTGCAGACCAACGTCTCCATGGCCACCAAAGAATCTTCCTCCATTCACCTTCCTTCTTTTTCTTCTTTTCTCACAATAAAACTCAACAATGAAAACTTCTCTGTTTGGAAAGCTCAGATTACCCCCTTCTTAAAAGCTCATGGGCTCTTCTGCTTTCTTGATGGCTCATCCTTGTGCCCTATAGACACTACCTCCACTGCATACACCGACTGACTCAAAAATGACCAACTTGTTATCTCTGTGCTCACTGCTTCCCTTTCAGAACCAGTGATGGTTCAAGTTTTAGAATGCTCTAGTTCTAAGGAAATTTGGACCCGTCTAGCAGATCTTTACTCAGCCAAGTCGAGTGCCCAGATTGTCCATACCCGCCTTCAGTTAGCTACTCTCCATCGAGGTAACAGCTCCATTACTGATTACTTCACCAAAGCTCAAAATCTAGCCCGTTCTATCACCCTTGCTGGCCAATCTCTCCCCGATTCTGAGTTTGTTGTTTTTCTGCTTGCTGGTCTTGGTCCTGAGTATGACTCAGTAGTAACCTCCCTCACAACTCAGCCTATTCTACCCACCCCAACTCAAATCTTCTCACATCTCCTGGTACATGAATCCCGTCTTGCCCTTCAACACACAAACACAAACTTCTCTACAAATAATTCCTCCACCACCAATCTTGAAGCAAATCTTACAACAAACAGAAACCGTGGGCGTGGATGAGGCAGAGGGCGTGACTCTTCTGATCGAAACCAGGACTTCAATACCGGACGAGGACGTAACCAACACTTCAATGCCAACTCTGACAGTCGTCCCATCTGTCAAGTTTGCTCTAAACCTGGGCATACGGCACTTACCTGCTGGCACCGGTTCAATCAGTCTTACCAGGCACCACCTCCGTCAAATTTTCAGTCTCCCATGGCCAACAACACCACTTGGTACCCTGATACTGCAGCTACGCATCACTACACACCGGACATAAGCAACCTGCGAATTGACAACTACCCCTATGGTGGGACAGATCAGGTTTCCCTTGGCGATGGATCCACAATCCCAATTCAAAACCAAGGCTCTACTTCTTTTCAATCCAACAATCGTACTTTCTTTCTTACTCATCTTCTTCATACTCCATCTATAACGAAAAACCTTCTCTCTGTGCATAGATTTTGTTCGGATAATAATGTCTTTTTTGAATTTCATCCTACTTTCTTTGTTGTGAAGGATTCCAGGACAATGACTCCTCTGCTTCGAGGCCCCGTTGAAGGAGGCCTTTATGTTCTTCCAACAACTACTCCACCGTCGTCGCTGCACAAACCTTCTGTCCATCTCACCTCAACAAAATTGCCGCTTCATCTTTGGCATTCCAGATTAGGGCATCCGGCTTTTCGGATTACCTCCCTTGCGTTAGCCCGTTTTGGTGTCCAGTCCTTACGTGGCCCACTACCTAAAGCCTAGTGCACCTCATGCTCTTGGGCAAAATCTCATGACATGCCCCATCCACCTAGCCCATCAAGAATTTTGCAGCCTCTTGCACTTCTTTTCATGGACATTTGGGGACCAGCACATGATACATCTACTAAGGGAAATCGATTTTATATGTCTATTGTTGATGATTTTAGTAAATTCTTGTGGTTATTTCCTCTTTTCACCAAATCTCTTGTCTCTACAGTTATTTTTAAATTCATTCCCTTAGTAACCAACATGTTCTCAACCACAATTCTCGAAATCCAAACGGATAATGAGACCGAATTTAAACCATTACAACCTCTATTTGAGAAACTTGGGATTCATCACCGGCATACTTGTCCCTATTCCCATCAACAAAATGGTTCAATTGAATCTCGTCATCGCCGTATTGTTGATATGGGTCTCACTCTTTTAAAACATGCCTCCCTTCCGCTCACATTTTGGGACTATGCTTTTGAGACCGCTACATATCTCCTAAATCGTCTTCCCTCACCTATTATTCACAACAAAACCCCATATGAAATTTTATTTCACAAACATCCGGATTATTCTCTCCTAAGAGTTTTTGGATGCTTGGCTTTTCCTAATCTCCGACCATACAATCGTCACAAGCTTTCTTTTCGATCAAATCCCACTATTTTTCTTGGCTATAGTGCTCATCATAAATGATTCATTTGTTATGATTGGGCTTTGGACAAAACTTACATTTCTCGTGACGTTATATTTCACGAGGACAAATTTCTATTCTCACAAAATAAACCCTCCCAACCTCTTGAACCTACCCATGTTGTTTTTCCTCCAATTCTTCCTATTATCAGCCCACCTTCTACAACCCAACAACCCACATCACCTCCTATACCATCTCCAAGCCCAACTGATCTTGATGAATCTTCCTCATCTGATCCATCGCCACACTCCAGCCCAATTACAGACAACTCTACAAATGATGATCCCTCCTCTATTCTTGGGCCTCATCCTTCAACCCAACCTGCCCCAAGTCATCCTATGACAACTCGATCCCGTAACAACACATCTCGGCCCAAACTTAGAACAGATGGCACCATTCCTTGGCCCACATCCCATCACTGCTCCGCCTCCCAAATTATCCCTGATGAACCTTCAACCTTCACCGAAGCATCTAAATATCCTGAGTGGGTGCCGCCATGAACACTGAGTTTCAGGCTCTTCTTAAAACGGGCACATGGTCTCTGGTTCCACCTTCCTCCTCATCAAATGTCTTAGGAGTTAAATAGGTTTACAAAACAAAGAGACATGCTATTGGGAATATTGAAAGAAGAAAGGCTCGATTAGTCGCCAAAGGATTCCATCAAACACAGAGGGTTGACTTCAATGAAACCTTCAATCCTGTAGCCAAGCCATCCACAATTCGTCTCCTCCTCACCCTTGCAGCTACACGGCGGTGGACAGTTCGTCAGTTGGACATTCAGAATGCCTTCCTTCATGGTGATCTCTTGGAGGATGTCTACATTCAACAACCTCAAGGTTTTCTTCATCCTTCCTTTCCTGATTATATTTGTAAACTCAAAAAATCCCTCTATGGTCTAAAACAAGCTCCACGAGCTTGGTTTTCCAAACTCAGTGAATCCTTAATTTCCTTTGGTTTCATTCCTTCTCTTGCTGACACATCCCTATTTACCTATCGCCAAGGGAACCAATTTGTTTTTATCTTGGTGTATGTTGATGATTTAATGGTTGTAGCGTCCACTGATGAACTAGCAATGCAGTTTATTTCTGCCTTATCTGTAGCTTTTCCTGTCAAAGATTTGGGCTCCATCAACTATTTTCTGGGCGTTGAAATTCACTGTGACTCTTCTGGATTCTTCCTTTCCCAGTCGAAGTATATCAAAGACATATTGGCCAAGACAAATATGCTCAACTGCAAGCCTGTGTCCACTCCCATGGCTACTTCCTATCCTCATGAAGCCTCCCTGGACACCTTCTCTGATCCTACACTTTACAGAAGTGTCATTGGAAGCCTTCAATATCTTGCTCTCACAAGACCTGACATTTCCTTCCCTGTCAATAAGCTAGCTCAACATATGCATTCACCAACAACACACCATTGGCAAGCAACCAAACGTCTCCTTCGCTATTTAAACTCCACTGTGGACTTACAATTTCATATCATGGCGGATTCCCCAACTCAATTATCCACCTATACCCATGCTGATTGGGCAGGAGACCTTGGTGATAGACGCTCCACCAGTGCATACTATGTCTACCTAGGCCGGAATCTCATCTCATGGACTTCAAAAAAACAAACCACTGTCTCCAGATCTTCAACAGAGGCAGAGTACCGCTCCTTAGCTCTTGGCACATGTGAAACCCTCTAGATTCAGACACTTCTTGCTGAATTTCATGTGTTTCTTGACCACCCTCCAACGCTCTGGTGTGATAATCTCGGAGCCACATACTTGGCTGTAAATCCAGTTCTTCATCACCGGATTAAGCACATATCCCTTGACTATCATTTTGTTCGAGAAAGGGTTCAGGCAAAATCTCTTCAAGTTGCCTTTCTATCTTCAAAGGACCAAATTGCAGACTTACTGACCAAAGTTTTGCCCACTCATCGTTTCATCCAACTTCGCTCTCAACTGTGTCTTGACCACTTTCGAGTGGGGGGGATATTAGGGCATAACAACGGTTAGAAAATGATGAGTCATCATATTCTAGAATACTTAAGAATATTGTGTTGTCTCTCTGTGATTGGTTATAAATGTGTATATATATCCCTCTGCTACAATGAATGAGAACAAGGAGAAATGCATTTCATTTAGAGTGTTTGTAAGGCCTTTCTTCCAAGGCTTTTGACATTGAACAACAAGTCTAATGTTTCGTATATAGAGAGAATGTAAATAACCAGACAGCATGGGATAAACATTAGTTATCTTACAGTTTCTCGATTTGAGAAAGCTGGATATGGTCTTACAAGCAATAGTTGATCTTCAAGTCTGATAAACTTCAATTAAACTAACGTTGCAATTCCAGAAGTTGCTAATTCTTCATCAGTGTGGAAGAGCATTCAGGAATGGAAATGGCTATGATTCGAAGAGCATACAATCTCAAACGTCATTGTATGAAGAAATTAAAGACGATCAGCACAACAACCTTCAATCTTATTTATTATTCTGCTTCCAAAAGAACACTATCATATCTTGTTAAACCCCAGCAACACAAATTTCCTAAAAAACAACACACATATAGAGAACGATATCTTGCTAAACACCAACAGTACAGGAAATCACACGAAGTGAAAAGGTAAATGTAATAAATAATAGCAATCAACCTTAACCCCCATACGCCTGACAAAATCGAATACAGAATTGCACATTTAAATGAAAAGACCGAGGCCGTATCCAGCGAATTGGAAGACCCTATTTACGCTATCGTAAAGAGAGAATTCAAGAACAACGAACATAGCATCAATGGGTACAATAAAGGAAAAAATAGTGAATTGTAGAGCTCGATTTGAAGGGAATCAAGCATGACGGTACATGGAGGGGTATGTAAGGCAGAGTTAAGGGGGGAAACAATGGCCTGTAGAGCTCAAATGAAAGCGAATGAAGCAGCACACTACATGGGTATGTTAGGCATTCTACTGTTTCACAATGGGGGTAAATGTGGAAATCCACAGCTCTAGGGGAAACTCTCTCATTTATAGGAGTAAGGATTAACTAGAAGAAAAATGCCCTTTAACCCTAAGTTGGGTTTGAACTTCTCCAAAACTGAACCAACGACTTGCTCTTGAATGGAATTGGACCAGGTTTAGCCAAAACGATCTGGAGAGGGTTTGGAATTGAGGTTTAGATGGTAATACGGGTTGGGGTTTCGGGTTGAAATGAGTTCGAGTTTAGGAGAGTTAGGGTTTCACAGCGGCGGTTAGGGTTTTATGTTTCGGGAATGGGTGGTTTTTTGAAGGGTGGTGGTTGTTGGTGATGGGGTTGTTGGTCCAGAGGTGGCACAACCAATGTAGTGTCGATACAATCGATGGTGATGGTATGGAGCTTCGGCGGCGGCCAAAATTGAGAAATCGAAAGTGGTTTTCTCAGTTCTAGTAGGTTTTCAATGGGTTTGATGTGAAAAAAGCTAGGTTTTAGCAAGTTTCAAGGATTGAAACAAGTTGCACAATAATCCTTCACAAATACGAGTAATCAAAATCGAAAATAGTAAGAAAATGAGAATAGTAGAACTAACCGAAATAGCAATGCTTTGACGACTCTTGTTTTTGCGAACTTCTTTGAAGTTCTTTAATTTTCTTGATTTTTATGATGTCGATAACGCAACTTGAACCCGGTTTAGATGGTTGAACCAAGTAACGATTCAAATGAAAAAGTATTAAAGGATATCATATATCCTATTTAGATAAATTATCTTTATATATTAAGTTAGTTTGAATTTGATTTATTTCGGTAATCTTTATTAGTTTCATTTAATTCTCTTGTAATCCTATATATATAGGATCATTATATTATCAATAAAGATGTTGTTCTACCTCCACCATTTGTGTGGTCTTCTCCACCAAAATGTATCATGGTATCAGAGCAGTTTGATCTCTCGTATCCTAACTTAGCGGGTTTGTCGACCTTACGACACTGAACGCGGGCATGAACAGTAAGTAGTTCGTCCAATTGGGCTAGCCGGCCTTAAGGCACGCCGTCAACTTATTGGTGTCTAAATCTACCATTGCCACCGATTTACTGGTGGTCATATCAATCTATTAATGTCGCCAATTTCCCAGCGGTTATGTCGATCTACTGGTGGTGTCACCGCTGTACTAGTGTACTCGTGAAATGTTCCAGTCTTCACCGTCGTTTGTCTAATCACGCTTTGACTACGGGAGTGTATTAAATGATATCATATATTCTATTTAGATAAATTATCTTTATATATTAGGTTAGGTTGAATTTGATTTTATTTCGGTAATCTTTATTAGTTTCTTTTAATTCTCTTGTAATCCTATATATATAGGATCGTTCTGTTATCAATAAAGATGTGGTTCTACCTCCACCATTTGTGTGGTCTTCTCTACTAAAATGTATCAAAAAGGGATAGGCGGCGATTGTTTTGTGGAGGAATTGACGAATAATCCAATGGAGGGGATGAGCTGATATATGGATAGATCAAGATTTAACCCTATGAAACAAATGGGAGCACCCTAGGAAAACTAAGACTCTATAACACAATAAGAATGATCATAGAACCCTTCTATTATAATATTACACAAAAAGGGAAACAATGACCCTAGAGCACAAGATGGAATGAGACTTGTGAGTGATTGAGAGCGCCAACTTGTCAATTCAAGTGACACAACACAAAACAATTCAAGCTACAAGGTCGAACGAGGCTTCACTCGCTAACTTCTTCACACTCGAAGAAAACAACACGAAATGCAAAAGGGGTTTATTCAGTATTCAAGGTAATCCTAATACACATTCTAGAGAAGCTTATAACATGTTTTGGTGGCTGGAAAATAAAGTTATAAACCCTCTCTAATCGGGGCTAAAATAACCTAAAATAATTAAAAAAAAGATGGACTTAAACTAGCTTATACTGCTCAATTATTAAAACATAACCCAATAGTGATTAAAAGAATAACTTGGCATGGAAAATAAAATAAAACATCACTCCTCATGGTTGGTTCTTGGGCTGGACAAAAATTAGATTTAATTGGGCTCAATTGAACTGGTTTGACTTTTCCTTGTTGGTTCTCCTTGTTCTCTTCTTCTTGGTTTCTTCCTTCCATGAATGATCTTAATTTTTCCTCTTATACTCCTTAGAGTGTCTTTGAGCTTGACTCTCCCTCTCTTTCTCCTTAGATATATCTTCACTTCTTGATCCCTAGCTTTCATGAGCACGGTCTCAAGTTGAGCTAGGTCTAGAGATGCTCTTGCATTAGTAGGTTTATCGTCGATTAAGATTGAGTATGAGATTGTATATTTGCATTCCTCAATCCATTTATACGTATTTTTTAACAAAGCCAAATTTTCGGAGGACAACAATGATAAAAGGGGCATTTCACTCTATCATATACTTTTTTTATATCTAATTTGATGGTCATGAATCCTGTATTTCTATTTTCTTTAATTATTTAAAACCAAGGAAAATCCCGTGCGCTATGAGTACATAGTCATGGATTGATTTATTTTGGGTAAATGCTCCTTATAATGGGTAAAATAGTTTAGGTATAATAATTTTTAATCTATTTGTTCGTAATTTTGCAATTATTTTATAGATAATTGAGTATAAACTGATTGGTCTATAGTGATTTATGGTGGTCAGATTATCGATTTTGGGTATTAGAGATATAAAAGTTTGGCTTACTTGCTTAACGATTTACCGGTTTTTTAAAAACTCTTGATGAGACGAATAATTATAGGTCCTACTATATGCCGTTATTTTTGATAAAAACTAGCCGACATTCCATCATGATAGATTTATGGCGGAGAAGACCACACAAATAGTGGAAATAGAACCACACTAATACAGAATGTATATCACCCTATTTATAGGGTTATTGGGAGAATAATAAAGATTATACAAGATAATATCACTTTGTTCAGGTACGGTTCAATTAATGCGGTACGGTCGTACGGCCGCCCGTACGGACTACGGCCAACATGTGTCCCGAAAATTTTTTTTTTTCTCTTTTCTGAAACGATTTTTTTTTCCATAATCGAATGAAAATTTGTTTGAACTACCATGTTATAATTTATGCACTATTCTCCTATAAACTTTGAACTATTCCCATATAATCCATGAACGATTACTTTTTAATACATTTTATCAAATTATTCATAAATTAATCGTTTATATGTTATGAACTATTCAATTGTAATTTATGAACTATCATTTTATAAGTTATGCACTATCCTTTATAAATTTTACACTTTGAACTATTCTATTATAATTCATGAACTATCCCATAATAAGTTTTGAACTATTACTTTCACTCCTTTATAAATTTTGCACTATGAACTATTTATTATAATTCATGAACTATACTTTTAGAAGTTATGAACTATTCCTTAATATGTTTTGAACTATTACTTTCATTTCTTTATAAATTATGCACTATTAACTATTCTATTATAATTCATGAACTATCCTTTTATAAGTTATGAACTATTCCATAATAAGTTTTGAACTATTACTTTTACTCGTTTTTATAAATATATATATATATATATATATATATATATATATATATTTATATATATATATATATATATATATATATATATATAT
>BSUD01000008.1:75539009-75666961 GCA_033239045.1 Fagopyrum esculentum
TATGAACTATTCCATAATAAGTTTTGAACTATTACTTTTACTCGTTTTTATAAATATATATATATATATATATATATATATATATATATATTTATATATATATATATATATATATATATATATATATTTATATATATATATATATATATATATATATATATATTTCCGGGACACGTGTCGGCCGCACGGCTGTACGGTCGGCCGCACGGCCGTACCGGAATAATGTGCCTTACTTGAATAACACCCATCAAATAACAAATAACTTAAAATAATGAGACAATTTCTCTAATTATAACATAATATCTTCCAATATGCTCTCGTAGTCAAAGTGACAATAGAGTAACGACATTGAAGACTGGAACATTCCATCGACAACAAGCAACGGTAGGTGACATCGCATGCAGCTTGGTGCCAGCAATAGGTTGATAGGACCACCCGTAGCGGTGGCTAGCTTGGTCTAGACGCCGGTAGCTTGGCGGTAAGATTAGTTTGCTATGATATCATGAAAATTTTATTCTGAAAAAGACCACACATATTACTAAATTAATTATCACTCTATTTATAGGGTTATAAGAGAATAATAAATATTACACAAGATAATAGCAAATAAAAACTAACCTACAATAACAAGATATTTCTCTTATTATAATATATAACATTTTCAAATAAATCATGCCCAACAATTTATCACTTTCAATATCAAAGATTACTCTTCGGATTTTCAAGTTGGTGAATGGTTTTATCAGCTCAATATTTTCATTGTTTGATATTTCCACTATAATGGCTTCCAATTGTTTTTTTAGTTCATTATTATTACATGTGGTAGCTTTAAACCTTGTTTTGTAGTCATTTAAAAACTCGCTGTAGATATCGTCTTCCGTACTCAAGACATTTCCGTTATTTATTGTTATAAATTTTTGATTTTTTCTTCCCATAACTCTTCCATTGTGATATTTTGTATTCTTATCATCCAAAGCTAAAAATTTAGTCTTGACACGTTGTATCCAATATTTGATATTACAAAAAAGATTCTCTTTTTAGTAAGTCTTCTAAGTTTATCATCGTTTTGATAGAAAAATTCCTAAATATTTGGATTTGCAAATTTTCAAATTGACGCATCAACTTTTCTAACTCGTTTGTTTTACTTTACTCCATTGTTTTAGTTTTGTTTTAACTTTTAAGTAGGCTGATTAACCCCGACTAAAACATATGAGTTTCTAAATATTATGCTCTCCAAGTTTGTATTATAATATTTTCACATTCACCCCTACGTGTGCACATTAATTCAAAACGAAAATGTTTATTTATGTATTGATTTTTTGTGTTAGATACGTCCATCGAGATGAGACATTGATCAAAAGATGTAAAAGCGTGATTTTATGTATGCGTATTGTTACATTCGTTAATCATATTTATAACTCGATTCAGTTTTTCAAACTATTCTCTCCATCTTTATAATTCCTCCATATTAATTACTTTCCTTTATCTACTAAACCCACAACATTGCAGTATTGTATGGAAAATTTGGGGATTTGTCTATCTTGAAAACATAGTTGTTGATGCCATAATGGCCCGTTTGATCGTAATTTCGAAACGAAAACGGAATGAAAACGAATCTAATCTATACGAATACCCTTGTTTATGAAATTTTTGGAATCATTGCTTGTGATTTGAAGTAATTGAAGTACAATTTGATTAACTTTGATACCCTATAGGGAAACAAAATGAGGGAATCAATTGCATTTAGCATAAAACTATAAAATTGATTCAAAAAATATTTATGAACAAGGTACACGTATACTCTACATTCATTTCTATTTCGTTTTCATTTTCGGTGTTACAGTAAAACGAGTGGGCTAAAATGTTTTTTGTTTGGAAAGTGAGCCTCCCTTGCTCTTAGTGGGCCAGTAAGCCCCCTGGGACAGACAGTCTGGCCCAAACCCAATCAAACCGGCAATGTAGCCTTAACAATTTTGCATCCAGAGATGAGCTTCTCTTCTCAAAAACCCCCGTCTTGCTTTTGCTGTTAAACCCTCGGTATCGACTTCCCGCACTGACAGCTCTTAAATTTCTCTTACGTCTCAGTTTCAGATCACTGGTCGTCTGCTTCACAAGGTCAGTGAATCTTGTAGGGTTCACTTTCTTGATTAGATATTTTGATGTCTCATTTTTTTTTTTATCTTGTGGAAATCGACGGATTCTGCGACTGTTGATGGTTTAATCTTTCCCGCTGATCATGTAGTTCTTCGAATTTTTTTATTTTGTTGAGTTATGAATTGTATGCCTGTAGATATACAAATGAAAAATTGAAGTCAAATAAACATGTCTGCTGCCAGAAAGTTTGCGAAAACAGATATATTGAAGACATGATGGGAAAGAAATCAAATTGCATTAATATCCTCTCTAAATTCAAAATGAATAAGATATGCTTTGGCATAAAGCGATCCTCAAGACCTGAGCATTCATTATATGGCACATCATGAGTGAAGAGAGTCATTGAGATGTCACGTTCAATGTGAGCTAAAGTGTAAGGCCCTGAGGCCTCAGTCACATTTTGTCCGAGTCAATAGGTTAGTTGCTGCATAGATTGATAATAGCCAATCTTGGTGCAACTTAGCATGTCTCTTGTCAATTCGAACCTTATTCTTCAGGCCATCTGTGATTAGATTACCCAGACCATACACTAGCGCATCATATGTTTTAATAATCTACTAACCTACTATCCACACCCTCGAACTCCGTTTTCAAATAACTTTTTATCCTTTTGTTCCCTTAAGTACTTATTTTTGGAAATTGCCTGAAAAATGGCAAAAAAAGAAGAAGGGGGTAATTAGGTTTCTCTTTCTCCAACAATAACTATACAAAGTCTTGTGAATCTGAGAAGCCATTGGAGGCAATCAAGCTTACAAGAGATGGTTCTGGTTCTTCAAACAAACTACTGATCACTTTCTCTTGACAAAGAAGATTTGAGTGTGAAACTGTGGAGCTGCTAGATGGATTTTCCAATTTCTTCTTCTTCTACTATCTCTCCTTTTCTTCTCTCTTTTTCATTGGCAAAACCCCACTTTTGGAGTTAGTTGTTAATAATACCCTTTAACTTGTAAAATTGTGAAAAATAACTTAGAATAAAGGCGGCTTGCGACTACATCTGCAAAGATGAGATTTTGTATTGTTAATAGTTGGTTCTTAACTTCTTATCTTTTGTTAGTATAAAGTGGGTCAGTTTTTTCTCTGTCCAAGTATATCCTGCATTTAAAGGGATTTCTTGATCTTGTAATACGTTTTTCCATCTGCAGGTTTGGAAGCTAAGGTTAAAGTTGGCTGGGCGTTGAAAAGTGTTGTTTTCACTAGTGCTTACAAGTTGTAAGTGCTTCTTCCTTCTCAATTCTTGTAGTTCCTGGTTTTTTCATCACTTGCATTATGAATCGATAAAAAAAAAATCAAGGAAGAACCACCATTAATCTTATTCACATCTCTTCAACATTAGCAAACATAATCTTGTGTTTGTCTTGCGGATTGAGGAGTTTTCAAATCCAATTTGATTGTTGTATCCCATTTAGGGACGTCAACGGGTTACGGGGCGGGTTCGGGTAATGGGTTTACCGGGGGCGCTTTATAGGTCGATCACACCTTCTCTTGCAAACATAGCAGTGGATGGAAGATATGCTTCACCGACCTCGTTTAACACCATGCTTCCTCCAAAGCTTTCATCTGAGTAGTCACTACGCCCTACCCTATGCTAAGTCTTTGGCATACCCATCCCCATTTAGCATAATGCCTCCCGTCCCCGTACCCGCTCAGGGGTTAATTAAAGGTTATACCCATCCCCTTCGGGTTAATTCCGTCCCCGTCGGGGAATCTCACCTCTACCTAATTTCCCCATTTATAGTTAAGGTCGGGTTTGTTTGTGATTTTTTTAAAAAAAAATTTTCCATTTCTAAATTCACATGAGTTAAATATAGGAACCCATTTGTATTAATAATATACTTAACATAAAATCAAAACAAATATTAATCCAATTTATAAAATACAATCATAAAAAGTAATAAAAATATTTATAAGTTATATTTAAAAACTATAAATCACCATTAATTTGCACATTTTAATTACTCATCGGGGATTCTCCTTCCCAACGGGGCTTGGGCAAGAGCTCCATCCCCATTTCGGTTTCTCTCCGAAATTAACCTGTCTTAGTTCAACAACAATCAAATTGGACCATTATACTTCTGTTTTAAGATCCTATTCCATTTTTTTTAAGACCAAATTCATTAAAATGCTGCTTTAGTGAGATTTTTTCCTTCTAAAGTAGAAGCTGTCAAAAATTTTAAAGCATATAATCAATATATAAAGTTTCAGATTATTGATTGTAATATAATTTCGGCTTTTTAATAGAACATGACAAGGTATATTTTGCAAATTAGGTTATAAGTTATTAAAACAGTATTTGAAACCTTAGAATCCTTTAAAACCTTAACTAGTCCATCCTATTTGATTTGGTGCTTGAAATCAGCATATAGGTTTTAGTCCACGGATGCTGATTTTCTTGTTAATGTAGGCTATTCCACAACTGATTTGTATGTTTGATTTACTTTTTACTTGTTCAGTTCAGAAATATAACAGAAGTTCTTGTTTCAGGTTCGCTCATTTCCCCTTATTTCTGCCACTTGTATGAATTGCGATTGTCACTTGCACTTTTAGTTCTAGTACTGCCATTAAATATCTCCTGTAAAAGCTTCAATTTTTGCCTCCGAATATAATGTCCAAACTAATACTGCTATGCCAATTGCTGATTTTTCCAATAGATTATTGATTTTGTCTGTGAAAAAATCTTCATGAAATAACAAATAATATGCTAACATTCCCTACTTTTGCCTCCATGGTTAAGCAGAAGGGATATGGAGATCCAACTAGAGGAGACCCCGCTTGACATCGACTTCCACCCCTCCGATTCTCTTGTCACAACTTGCCTTATCTCAGGCGAGCTTCACCTGTATCGCTATGCTTCCAGTTCTGATCCTCAAAGGTGACAATCTCCTGTCTTTGGATTAGCTGTGTTTCTTTTATAATTTCAACAATTTAAATATTCGATGAAATAAATCTGTTAATGCTATGTGAGGAGACATTACATCAATTTTTTTTTTTATGGTTTGTTTGGTAATTGCTATAGGTTGTGGAGAGTTGATGCTCATGAGGAATCATGTAGAGCTGCTCGGTTTATCAATGAAGGCCGTTGTAAATATCGAGTTCTTATATTCTTTTGCTGATTTTTCTTTTTGGGATTTTTCAATTGATTAAACGTTGTTTGATTAGGGTCGTTCTTGCTGTTTTGTTGTACTAGCAATTGTGACTGGATCACTGGATCGCTCAATTCTGTGCACGGATGTTGAAAATGGTGCTGTGATTGCTCGTATGGAAGATGCACATGTGTGAGTTTCATCTATGAATGATTGGGGTGTCAACCCCTCTTCTTTTTGCACATTCTGTTACTGTTTTTGGTTAGCTACAGGAATCAATGTCAATGGCAAAGCATGGATGCATGTCTTGTGATTTCTTTTGATGCTCACAAGATACAACTCTGATTTAGACTGCCAAATTCTTCTGCAGGGCTCCTGTTAATAAGATAATCAATTTGACAGAGTCAACTATTGCTTCTGGTGATGATGAAGGATGTGTTAAGGTGACCTATCTTGTTTCCTTACTGATTAATTGCTTTGTGCACTGTTAGACTAGGAGATAATTAGCTAAGGGCGATTGAAGGGAATATGAATGTATCCTGTTATGACTGGGGGAGTTTATCTAATGTCACCATTTGACTTAAGTAGCTAATATCCTATAAATAAGGGCACTAGGCTTGCACTGTTTTTTTTTTTTATCTAAAGTGGAATTTTCCTTGTTTGGCTAGAAAGTTTCTTGCTTGGTAATTTTTATTGGATTCCCTAAGCTTCTGTCATTTCTTGTGTGCATCTGAATTGTGTGTGCTGTGCGTCCTGTCTTAATTTGACAACCTACCAATTGGTGCTTCCATTGACGGCATTATTTGGTTGGATGAGATAGAAAATCGCAAACATGTGGCTAGTGAGATGGAGAAAAAGGTCAAAGTTCTGGTTAAGGAATTGAATGAAGGGAACAAAGAGGACAATCGCAGGTCAGATGCTATAGGAATGTGTTTGGAAATTTGATTGAGTATGCTCCATGAGTCGTTGGAAGAGATCTGAGGCCTGATTTCAAAAGGAGGACAAGTATTATTCAGATTTTGAACACCATACTAAGAATTTTCAATCTCAGATCTGGATCCAATTCATTATAATTATGTGGGAAGAAAACTGGTTGGATTTCAGAAATCTACCATGAAAGCTCCAATCAAAGATCCGCCGGAAGGTCTCAAGATCAAAGAGAAGACAATTTCTACATCAAGCCAGAAGTAATTGATGGGAGTCATGGGACTAAAACGGATCGAGACGGGCACCGACACGGGCAACTTGCCCATGTCCTGGTCGTGCTGACGCTGAATAGATGACATCAGTAATAGAGGTCGAGGAGGAACGATGAATAGTTATTCAGGAAAGAGAAGTGAAGAATGGAGTTAGGCCAAGACATGAAGGCATGTCGAAATGGCGTTTGTTGACGATAGCGACGTAGATGAGGGGAAGGGAGAATGAGAAGAATGGTCTCAAGCAGCTGAAGCCCGTGGATGATGAGAACATCAATGTTTTGCTGGTGGACAACTACACCATAGAAGGAAGAAGCTGCTGGAGAGAGGAAGCCGTCGAAGGTGGGATGTGAAGTAAAGGAACATGAAGAAGCATGGATTGTGGCCAGAGCAAGCACAATTAAGCCACCCCGTTGCCCCAATTTATCATTTGAAGGATGTGATAGATATTCAGCTAGGAACAAAAGCCTATAGGTCCGGAACTGAAAATGTTACGCACACCTCCTTGGTTGAGTCAATTATTGAATGTTTATGTAGAACTTAAATGGGCAAATGGGTTTATTCATCTACTCACGGACCTAAAAAAAGAAGCATGCAGAATAAGTGAATAACCCTGATAGACCATTGGTAGTGTATACCCGGAAGAAGAGTAAAGCCAAGGGAGGTTAGATTACAGCTAAGGCAGGTTTGTAATGTGGGCTTTGCCACTGTCACATACGAAACGGGTTATTTTGTGGGTGGCCATAGCCTATGACCTAGTATAAATAATGGTAGTAATTAAAGCATTAGGCTTATGTTGAAATTTACTAGTATTTTGGCATTTGCCATTTTTGGCCAGAGAGAAGAGAGTCTCTTCTGGTTAAGTGTCCCGCCTGTCTTGCAGAGGAATATACCTCATACATTTATTTATCAGAAGTATTTTATCTTATACCTGCATTTCACTATTATACTCCATCAAATCCATTAGAACATGTGCGGCCACAACCACATGACTTCTCTCCAAACTATTATTGAATTATATAAACTAATCAATTTAATTAGTTACAATTCATTGATCTTCTTTGATATATTTTTTTTAATAAAAGGATGAAGTGACTTATTTGGGTTGGTTGACACGTTGCATTATTTGGGGTCAACTTAAGTATATGTATATGGATAGGACTTCATTAGTTAGTGAATTCGTATTGACAGAAAACATCTGTTCCTTTCAATTTTGTCACAAGTGTAACTTTCATAGTGCTAAATTCTACTTTTCATATCAATTATTTTCTACTAGATTGTAATTTACGCCAATAGACATTAGGACAGGACTCGGGAGTTCTAACATGGTATATTGACCGCACCTTTACTAGTTACTTAATACATAAAAAACCTTAAAAAAGGACGGTTTGGATTTGATATTGTAGCGGCTTAAAAGTGAATCTTGCAGACTGGACACTTGATATCTGATTTGTGAACTATCAATTATTAGTTTAAGAAGAGAGGCCAGGACACATCTAATTTTATAGCTATCTGGGGAAATTGTTCTGGTGTGTCTTAATCCACTTGATTGTACTGGAAATATCTAGTTGAATGTTGTCCCAGAGGTTATGTTTCAGTTCCCTTTGCACTTCATATGTGATTTTTTGGCTATAGGCTATAAACTTCATCATCTAACCTTCCTATTTGAATTTAGGTATGGGACACTCGACAACGGTCTTGCTGCAGTACTTTTGATGTCCATGAGGAATACATCTCAGACATGACTTATGCAACCGAGTATGGTAAACTTTTGGCCACAAGGTAGAGATGCTCACTTGGTTGTGGATTGCTAAAGTTATCATGTGCTTTTATCATTTTGGGTGACATTTCTAGACAATATGATTTAGCTGTCCATGAATTCTGTGTCACACAAATATGTTATCTCTAGACTGACGCAATGTCTGTCCATCTGTGTAGTCTCATCAGCACTATCTTGTATACGTGACTCCAGAAAATTTTGTATCTGTTTTATTTCTAATTTGTGGCATTTCGATATGCACATTATATTCTACAGTACATTCTCTCTTGAACTAAAGTAGCTTACCTTGTTTTGATGTATTGGGCAGTCATTTATTCCTGTTTTTAGATTGCTGTGAGATAGAATTTGAGTGGTTTATATTATATTTAGTTATCCAATTTTTAAGTAGTTAATGTACAAAATAAAATATAATCATTAATGAATCCTATATTCGAAGTTCTGGTGTGTTTGATAGTGTGCGAGTCAGTATTTCTTGACTGTGACGGGTATACAAAAATTATCTGACATCATTTATTGAATTATTTTTCGTCATGTTAATTATCAAGTGGTGATGGAACCTTGTCCGTTTGTAATCTTCGAAGAAATAAGGTAACCAGTTCATATTTTGGCAGTATTTACCAAATATTTTGTGAATTTCATGCTTTTTTAAAAGAAAAAAAACATGCTCATAATATTATGTTTGCTAACTTAATCCAGAATTTTGAGCATTTGCTTATATATGAACTGCAGGTTCAAGCACACTCAGAGTTTTCAGAGGATGAATTATTATCTGTAGCTCTAATGAAGGTAATAATAGTAAACTGCTCATATAGTTTAATACCTTTTTGTAGAAATGGAATTTACCTTGGCTTGTGGGAACCTCCTTTCTCGTATAGTAGTATGTAATCTCCTCTTTTAGAGAGTGAAAATCAGGACTCAATGCTTAACACTAGAATAGAATTCAATTAAGATAAAAGAAACACAATCCTAAGGACTACCAGACTCCAAAGGCCAATTTCAAAGGAGTACAACACACCTAAGAGCCGAAGGCAATTGAATGCTTGTTACAATGCTGATTCCTGGATACCAGAATTGAAGGGCTATTCCCTTATTTTTTAAACACATTTTTTCCTACCATCATTCTTTTAAAGAGTGACCTAATCACTTTTCCCCGAACAGCCTAACGGCCCAATTCTTGAATCATCTTTCTAGAGTCTTGTACCAACCACCATATGCCTAAAATATATGTTACCTGGAAACAACAATCTCAAAATTTATAGGAAACGAAATGCAAGGGAAACATTAATATAATATTGAAATGTTTACTGAAGTTTTTTTTATAAATTTTCTTGGAAATGTTTTTGAGGCAAATAGTTGGGATTACCCATGTACATTAAAAAAATACTTTTACTTTTCATTTACTTTCCTTGGAGATTGGAAGAAGAAAATCAAAAAACTTTTGATCAGCATTTCAAAAAAGAGGGTGAAATCAGATTAGTGAGCAGAAAAAGTATAAGAGGGTGAGTAAAGAGGGAGACTCGCTGTCATAGACGAAGAACTGAGAGGGCTCGCCGATCGCAGTTTGACAGGTGACTGAGAAGAATGGAGAGGGCGACCCACAAGCAGGCGCCGGGGATTTAGCAGTCCGTATTTCCTAACTGTGACGGCCACAAGCAAGAGACATGCGGGATTTCAAACGTAAAACCTCGAAAAGGTTTCCATTTCCATTTACGTTTTCCCTCTTGCTCTTATCATATTGTTTCCTCAGCTCACCAGTCAACATTTTCGAGACGTTTCCCTGACCAGTTCCCGTTTCATACAGTTTTAGAAACGTGATATGCATGTCCAAAAATGTTTCGGGTAACATAGCCTAAACCCCTTTCATAATTTTCTTACTAATTTAACGATTAAATTCAAATTTGTTGATGATGACAACGATCAATGGTTGTAGTGAATAGTGAACACCCTAAGGTAGACTTGAATCACAACCCTCATGGACGGAAACCGTGACCACTTTATCTGCCTCTTTTTTCACACTTTATATAACTACTCACTCTGATTTTCCATATGAGCGTATTTTTGCCGGCAGAATGGACAAAAAGTGGTCCTTCAATCTTCCACTTATATTGCTTACTAATTTAATTATTAGTGTCAAAATTGGTGATACCGGCAAGTGACAATGATCAGTGGTTGTAGTGAGTAGTGAACCCTAAGATAGACTTGAATTACTCATTCTGATTTGCCATAAGAATGTCCTTTGGCTGGCAGAATGGCCAAAAGGTGATATGTGGAACACAAACTGGTACCGTACTTCTGTATTCATGGGGCTTCTTCCAAGACTGCAGGTATTCTTAATGTCTTACAGTTTCCCTTCCGTTAACTTGATTTTTAATTGGCTTATCTATTATGAAGACGAACTGTTGGATGAAAACTTATTTTATAACTGGTTTGAGCGCCCTCTCTATCTGTTCATATGAAACAATGAACTATAAATTTCTGCCAAATCAAAGAGCACAAAAAAGTCATAAATCCCCGAGAAAGGAACATACGAGTTCTCTTATTGTGAAAAATAAGGAGTGTAGAAGTGCGCAAATGTGTCATAATACTATAATAGAACTTAATATGTAAACATGCATACTCTATTAAGTATGCATTTTTGATATTTCTAATACTTGCACATTTAGCGAACAAGTACACTTTTTCAGTACAAGTTATGAGCAGTATGACACATATGTGTGCACTTGTATCCTTGTTTCACTGTCCTTATGCATATTAACCTAAGAATCTCCAAATTGCAGTGACCGGTTTGTTGAGCTCTGTCCGAACCCTGTTGATGTTTTATTGAAGGTGAGCTTGTCCCTCTGCAGTTCCACAAATAGTTATCTTTGAGGTTGACCAATAATTTTCTGAAAAAGCTTCTCTTTCAAATGTCAGCTTGACGAAGACAGGGTCATCACTGGTTCATATAACGGAATAATCAGGTATGAAAAAAATATTCCGAGCTAATAGGATTACAAGTCATGCTGTGTGTTAACTCTTGATCAATTCTTTAACAGCCTGATAGGCATACTACCCAACAAAGTAATTCAACCAATCGCAGAGCATTCTGAATATCCTATTGAAGGTCTAGGTATCCTCCCAGTACTGCAAAACCACGCTGCTATTTGAAATTCTCATTTGTTACTTCTATACTTTTTGCAACCATAATCCTAGTACATATGATGACAAACAAGTTCTTCCCTTGTAGCCTTTTCGCATGATAGGACAATTCTAGGCAGTATATCCCATGATGATATATTGAAGGTGAGCAAACATAATCAGTATCTTTGTTTATTTGATATTGTAGTGTAAAAACTGATTAAGAATATGGATTTCTTGCAGCTTTGGGATATGGATGAACTACTGCGAAGTCCGCCAAGCAATATAGGCAACCGTTCAGCTGATTCAGATGATGATAGCGACGGCATGGATGTGGATCATGGCCGGGCTAGATCTCATGGTGGTCAGCCTTCCAACAACTTCTTCGCGGATCTATAACTGATCCCTTGGAACTAGGATTCGTTTGAGTTTAGTTTTTGTTTTATTTTGTTGTTTTGAACCTGTTGATTTTTGTGTTGAAGAGTTCTGATATGGTGCTACTACCCACTCAATATTGGGCAGAGTATATATATTCATGGGCTTTGTCATGCCCCGGCGCTGAGGTTTGTGGTGTTCAATTTTTCTTTCAGAATACAGATGTAATGAGGTTTTTGCCCTTTATATATAAAAAAAACAAGTTAAAATCCAGCACTGCAAACCCTTATCATCTACGATCACCATCGGATTACGTTAGTAATTCACTATTGGACTTGAGTCCACTCAAAGCCCAAATTAAAAGGTCAAACATCTAAATCATCAATTGGTAGTTTGGTACAATTACGTGAGATACGAGGAGGGAGAAGACGGCGCCGATGGTTTTGTCATCCCGGCGTAACTGTATTTGAAGAAATAAAAGTTTAAAAGATACTCTAAAAAGGGGAGTTGAATAGAGTGAAAACTTTTCGCAAAACTAATGATTTCAAGGATCCTGACGTCGATCTCAGTTCGTTGTGAAGCTTTGATTTCAAGGGCTTTGAAATAACTTTCAAGGGCCTTGACTTTGAAGTTAGTCACAATAAACAATGGCGTGGAATGTAAAAAATCGACACGAGGATATGTTTACGAAGTTCGGCTCTAAATAGCCTATTCTCCGTCCCAAGGTATAGCCTTAGGATCTAACTATCTATTATCAGTTTCAAAGAGTCCTATATACAACCTAGAAGAAATCTCCCTCTTCTCTTACTTGTAGCCAATGCTATGATCTAGCTCCAACTCTTCACTTTGCTATAATAGTCTAGTTACTTCGCAAAGTAACACACTCGAGTATAACACTCTTTAGATATGACAATGAAGCTCTTGAGTTTTATCTCTCTCTAGGGAATAAAGCTTGTAGAAGGAGAGAAAGAAAAACTATGTATCGAAAATGAAGATAGCTTTTGTTCGCTTGAAGACGTTTTTGTGCAGGCTTGCCTCTAGTTCTTCAGATGCCATCTTAATTTATAATCTTCTATGGAGAGGTCTTCTAGCCGTTGAAGAAATGACCGTTCGAAGATAATTTCTTCTCCTCCATGAAGATCGCTTCCTGGTTAAGATGAGATAGATGTTGTAGATCTTCATCTCCTAAGAACACGTTTGATCTCTTAGCTCCTTAATCTTCTCGTTGATTGTTGTAGCAATCGTTAATTCCAGATCAGAGAATCTTCGTGCCTTTTGTTTTAAGTATCTTGTAAGATCTTCTTTGTTGGTCGGTTGAGATCTTCTCCTCATCAAATCTTCATATCTTCTCAAATCTCTCAAAAAAGATTTTGTTTGTTATTTGAAATCTTTTCGTTCGTTGTCCAGCCTTGTCTTCCTTGTTCCTTTGAAATTTACTTCAAGGCTTTTGAGATGGTTCGTTGTGCGTCCTTGTCTTCTTGGTGCCTTTGAAATTCATTTCAAGGCCTTTGAATACTTTGGTAAAACCTACACTTAAAACCAAACCAACCAAGCATCTCGAAATATAATAATTCATTTGTTAGTGTATCAAACTACTTCATTTGTGTTTAAATCTTCCATCAGCACCACCTGTAAAACCTTTATAATCAAGGTGGAGTTTTCAGTATCAATCCCAACGAAGGCGATGAGAGTAACTGCTTCAATCACCGGTGACAAACTAGGGTTACGGGTTACCTCAGTGGTCGTTCTAGATCTGATTTTAGTTTGGGGAGGAAATCTTTGCGAGTGGAACTCATCAAACTCACCGAATCGGAGCTTGAAGGAACAATGTTTTTGGAGTTCACACACGGATTGTCGGAAGGTGTAGTCGAAGATGTTCCTTCCCGTGTTATGTTGATGTACACCGCGCACGAAGGCGACCTGAACGGGATCAAGAAACTTTTGGATTCCAATGATGCCAATTTGAGTTTTACGGATATGATTACCGAATTCCATTGCACATTACGGATTGCTAGGGTTACATCTTGGGTATTACG
Organism: Fagopyrum esculentum; assembly: GCA_033239045.1. NCBI lineage: Eukaryota > Viridiplantae > Streptophyta > Magnoliopsida > Caryophyllales > Polygonaceae > Fagopyrum > Fagopyrum esculentum. The sequence goes on from BSUD01000008.1 coordinate 75,552,748, forward strand.
ATTGAAATTGGAAATTGGGTAATACCCACTTGGGTATTACGAATGAGCTTCAAGTATAATTTTGAAAAAAAAGAATGGTAAGAATCAATTAGTCCAACTGATAATAGGATTGCCTCATGAGGCTATCAGTTAGGGGGTTTGAAACTCTAATATTCTTGGATAGCTTCGGTAAATCGAGTAGAGGAGTTACTTGGGTAAATCGAGTAGCTTTGCTATAAAATAGGGATTTTGTTTAGGGGTTTATTTTGTTACATATAAAACAAAAGGGCTTAATTGATGTCCATATAGACAATCATGATCCACTTACCCAACTCATCCCTTTCTTTTTCACCTATCAGTAGAATCAATTACCTCAGAAGATGTGAAAATCCTGGAGGAAAAGGAAACCGAAGTACTTGTAGTGCTTTAAATATGTCATTCTCTTCGGACTCCGATGTTATTTTCTCTAAACCTCACAAGTCGTAACACTCCCCTCACATTCTCAAGTTTCACTACATCTGATCAGTATCGTTCTCCATCCTCTAATTCTATTACTACTTGAGACCAACTTCATGAAGCTTTTATGAACAAAAATTTCTCACTTAGAAAAATTATTGATTTAAGGTCGAAAATTCTCAATTTTAGGATGATTGCGGGGAAAACTATCTATGACTCTTGGGAAAGGTGTAAGGACCTTATGTGCAATTGCCCTGCGCATGGACACACTATAATTGTTTTAGTCTAGTATATCCCAAGGAGTGAATAACTCCACTCATTATATGATTGATGCCTATATAGGTGGAAGATTAATGAGTATGCTTATTGATCAGGCATGAGAGGTAGCTGATAACATCCACTTTAACATCCTTTTCAACCCTTATTTCAATCCATACCTTAACCTTTTTGGATATATTTGTATTATTTATTGGCATATTTCCTTTCCTTTTGGGTTGTGGAGATTTACCGGTGTGTCAATGACATTATAGGCATTCTAGGCGTTTTTGGGGCTGAAATGAAGTTATTCACATAATAATGTCCTCAACACAATAAGGTTCTCCCTGCAGTCAAGGAAGTTGATGTCAAGACAAACTTGGTTGAGATACGAGAGTGAATACCTGTTTTTTTTCTCGAAGCCTTGGAGGTGATCAGCCGACGACCATTTCCCAAAAACAAATGAAGTTGGTTCATTACTACATGGTCGATCGATTGGTTTCACCTGGTCGAGCGCCTAGTCCCACATTTTATGAATTTGGACAATTATTTTCTCCATCTATCTTTTTATTTTTAGCCTATCTTTTAGCTTTTCCACTTGGACATTTTTATCTTTTTAGTTAGAAGATAGAGTTTGGTAGATTTAGATAAGTAAGTCCAAGGGGCGAGATTAGAAATCCTTCTATAAAGAGGGCATTTTTGTCTCTAGTTTTTTTTATCTAGTTTTCATTCGAAGTTTCAGATATAAGCTTTGTGATGCAATACTGATTGGTCGACAATGTTTGTCGATCGACCAACCGGTCCTTTTTCTTTCGATTATAAAGTTGTGAATTTACAATAAGGTATGTTTTACTAAATTCACTTGTTCTAGGGTCTAAAGATCCTCATTACATGGATAATTTGTGATGTTAATAAAGATTTTTATCCGTATGAATGTATTTCTATTGAGTATTATGGTAGTTTTCGGTTTTTCTATGCAAACTGTGAGAGCCGAGGTTGAAATCGCTTTATTATTATATGTTCGTCCAGGGCATTGATGGCAAATACGAGACCAAAGTCACTCATGCCTTTCATATTCCGCAAAATGCGAGAGTCGGGCATAATTGTCCCCGCATAATATGATTTACACTCTATCTTGGATTAGTTATTATCGATTGAGATTTGACGTGTATGTTGTGATGATTTTGGTCTTGTAACTCTTTTGTTAATCTTAGATACAAAAAAACTTGGTTACTTGCGATATTATTGATTTTGGATTAAGTAGCAAAAACTACTTCATTATCTTTTATTGCTACGAATTTGTGTCTTGCTATTCTCTACCACTCGTACGACTAGTGCCTACCGATCGTTCGACCTGAGTGTCTTTCTCCTCTTTGTGATTTATGATTTCACTTTCGTGTTCTTTTGTTTCATTTTGATTGGCCGACCAATGCATGTCAATTGGCCGAATGATTTATTTTCTTATTTTCTATTTCTATTTCATTTTATTATGGTTTCACTTTTTAATTTGTCAAATCATGACATTGTTTTTCCATCGTTTGATATTGACCTTTTTCTACTGTAATTGGATATTGTAAATTATTTACGAGATTTGAGGCTCACGTTTCAACCCTCATCAAATTGGTGTCAATGTTGGGAAAATTGGTTATTCTGTTTCACATACTATTTGGGAAAGCTTGTGTCTTCTAGTTGTCTTAAATTTCATTATATTTGTCTAAGAGTCTGAACCATAAACCAGCATGATGGAATCCACGCTAGTTGAGATGCAAATACAATCAAACATTCTTTGACGGAAGGTTAGGATTGCAAAAGAAAGGGAATGAAGAGCATTAGAAGCCAATACCACCATCCAACAAAGTTTGGTGGTTTCTCGCTCCGATTTAACAAAGACGTGATCGAAGTATTCATGAAAGACCACTATGTTTATGGTAGAACATTTGAGACATATGCTTCAAAATTTTCGTAAAAGTCTTAAAAAGAAGTGAAGAAACTAGCCTTGTCCTTGACTCGGAAAAGTATAACGCTTCGATTAAGAAGAAAATGGTACTCGTACATCTGCCTTCAAATAAAGACATTGAGTCAAGCCTGGAAGGTGACACCAACAAGGATCAAAACCTACACGTATATGGGGAAATTGAGCCACATCCTAATGGGCAAGAAAATTAAGCAAGCTAGGCTAAGCTAAAAGATCTAAAAGAAGAGCTTGTAGGAAGGCAACCCTAAATCATCTTGTGAGTATCTCTTATCTTATCATATTAATTGAGGACAATACAAGATTTAAGTGTTGGGTACGTACATTATGGATTTCACGTTTTTTCCTCCCAAGTTTGTCAAAAAAATTTCGTCTATTTTCAAAAATCATCATTTTTGTTTTAGGCTCAAGTTGACTGATTGACCCTTACTAGTTGCCCGACCTGAGCACAAACCTCATTCATTCACATATATTATTTTACTTATATATCTCTTTTGTAAAGGGCGACCGGCCAATCGATTCCTATTAGTCGGCCAACCAACCCCGTTATGTTAGCATGTAACATTTATTTTGATGTTATTTCGTTCTTGGAAAATGTTGATATCACATTATGACTCTTTTTCAGTTGATGATGCTTGAAATATCGCCTCATATATGCCATTGAGTTTTGTGGATAATGATAAGTGAATCCGTTTCATTACATAATTTTGTGAGGATCCTTAAGCCTATAAACATATTGTTTGTGTTTTTCTTTTCCAAGAGTATGTGATCGACACTATGCTTTGATTATGTAGAACTTACAATTGACTCTTTTTCAAGACTATGTGCTTTGTCTTACTTTTTATTCATATGAAAATAGCTGAGACATTCTTTGTTTATCCCTTTATTCCTTTCCCACCTTTTGATCGTACTTTTATCTCTTCAGTCACTTCTTGCCTTATTATCCCCATTTTGTTAGCCCCATAAAATGCCCTTTCCATGTTTTGCCTCATAAGACCTATCCAGGAATTATGAGGTGGACTCGTGCATCCGAGGAAAAAAAGCAAAGCGCAAGTATAGGGTTATTAGTTCTAGAAATTCAAAAGGTACACAATTGATATAAAGTGTAAAAAAGTTCTTTGAAGTGGTGGGCATAAAAAACAAAAAAAAAAAACAAGTATACACTTGGAACAAGTTGAGTAAAGAAGGGATGCTTGCCAAAAAATTATAAAAGCTCAAATCAAGAAGAAAAAAAAAGTAATGTTTGTTATGAAGCTCAAGGTGAAAATTCTGCTACTGCGTAAATCGACCGTGGAGGTCAAAATAACTATATGCCGGCCGACTAGTGTTCATCATTCGATCTACTAGTTCCTTAACAAAGCTAGAATGATCCTCTTTCTGCCTGAATTAATTACAAAACACGACCTTTTTTTATTTCATGCCTTATTCATTTTACCCTTGGTCACGTTACAACCCCATAAAAGACCTCTTGATTCATATGATAATTGCAGAAAAGAGAGCAGTGGAGATCAAGAACATTATTGATCATTGTACATGCATGTGTCGAGCTTGCGGATGTTCTTTGCCTAATTCACATGTGAGAGCGAGCTATACAGTACCTTGAGCATTCATGAAATGGATGAACTTTGATTTATATCTACTATAATAATTTGTGTTATGATGGCTTGGTTTGTTTGAACTTGATATTATTAGCCGAGGTAAGAATTTGAGTCCATCACATAGAGGTATCTACGGATCTTACTTGAGGACAAGTATTGTTCAAGTATGGGGTATTTGATAACATCTATTTTAACGTCTTTTTTTGACCTTATTCTTATCCATCCCTTTAGTTTTTCGGTATATCTTATTGACATATTTACTTCCCTTTGTGTTTTTGAAGATCTTTCGTTTTGTTATTGACATTGTAGACATTCTAGGCGTTTTTAGAGCTAAAAAAGTTCATTTGGATAACTCGATCTTTTAGTTATAAGATAGAGTTTGATAGATTTAATTTGATTTGCAAATCCTAGGAGGATCAGGTTAGACATTCTCCTATGGATAGGGTTATTCAACCACTAGATTTTTCATTTTGTGTTTGTTCGAAAGTTTCAATAGACAATTGAAAGTACGCATACCGATCGACTACTCCCCCTCTACTCGATCGACTACCCCCTCTATTCTGTAATTAATAAAGATTTGTATTTTTTTTAATAATGGAAAGCGGTTCGAACCATTAGACGGCGTGTCGTCTAGTGGGTCGAAAGGCGAAAAGGATCGGCAGACAGAGTAACCGTCATGAAGAACCACAAACAAAGAAGAACAGAGATACAGAAAAATACATCAAAAAAACCCGAAAGCAAAAAAGGTCTTCAAGGGAAAGCAGGATGATACATCCAATGAGAGACAACGAGATGGACGTTCATCTTTGAAGGAAGTACACAGGTAAGAAGCCTGGGGAACAACTGTGGACACCTCAGATTTGGACTGCAACAAAGCCTTCAGGAGTCGATCACCAATCCACGCCCCCTTCTTGACAAAACGCTCGAAACCGCCCACAAAAGCCAACATCAATCCTCGGAAGACGAAATTCCAAAAGACGGGAATCATGACGTATAAAGGTGTAGACCTTAATGGATTAAGAATAAATGTTTGAAGAGAGAAAATTGTTCACCAAAGGTTGATTAAGAGTTGGTTTAAAACAATTAAGTGTTAATGTTATGATTGATCGATCAATGTTGTTTTTGGAGGGATTGACGGTCAATGGGCACACGAAACATTGTCCACCGAAAAGGAGCTCTTGGTTAAAAATGCACGAGAAGCCATTGTCAAAATGCAAAGGATCGTTGAACTCATCAAAGAGAGAGCATGAAGAACCATGAGTTGAGCAACTGGACTCGGAGTCAACCACCATCTCAACACTTAACTCCAAATGTGGTTGGATCAATTTAGTTTGCAGATCTGGTTAAGAAATGATATTTTAGAGAAATCTGAAAACTGGTTGAGATTTGTTCGTTGTAACCTCTTTTAACAAGGTGAAATATCAGATCTAAGTAAGTTAGGAATTATCCTAACAAAGCATTAGATTGATAAATTCATGTAAATTGTTATGATTTTAGGGTGATTATCCCTTCAAAATTTTGATTTTGGGAGGTCTTCCCGTACAATACAATGTTATTTTGTTGCAACAACAGCAAAATTGATAGTTGGGCCAAAAAGGCCCAAACTAATCTTCACAAATGTGATGTGTTAACTAGGAAACCCTAGCCAGAAGCCACTACCGTCGAATGCACAAAATAAGGAAGCGGAAGGCAAGATGGTTTACTTCTCCTTATTCTGCGTATTTGTTTTTTTAATTTTACTTTTTCTTGTTTACTTCTTTGCCTCTTTTCTTTTTGTTTCCTGGAGCTTGTAAGAGGAGAAGCCCTAACCAACACAAGCAGCCAGATGTAGAAAAGGAGAGATTCTTAAAAAAATCTGTGTATTTCCCATTTTCCACACAAAAGAGTGAATCTTGGTTTACTTTATTTTGTTCAAAAGCCAAGAGATGAAACGGTTAACTCGACCAAGTTACCGAAAATGGACCGACTTGGACCGAGTTACAAAGCCAGAGTCACTCGCCAGGCTTCAGGGAAGGTGACGGTGGATTTCAACTCCAGTTAAGAAGCACTTCCCCTAAGGTGGCCAGTTTGGAAGCGTCGAATCCGATTGTAGCGCCGGCTTAGATCTAGCATATATGGTCGATCTAGATCGGAGATGGGAAGCAAGGATCTGAGGCGGTGAGACCGAAAATCTATTGTTCTCTTTTTGAAGGTTCTTGAGTCGAGAGTGTTTTCATGGAGATGATCCGTTGTTGCCTCTATAGAGGAGAAAATCGACGCTTGGATGTCAAGAAGCGTATTGATTTACCCGGGTAGAAGAGGTTTCTGTTTGTTGCTTCTTTGGAATGATTTAATACTGGACAGAAAGCCAGCCACGATGTGGTGTTGAGGTGTGTTTGTCATGAAAGCTCAGGAGAAGTTTGTCAAATTGATTTCAGCCTCAACCACAACTTTAACTTTGATAGAAATTGGGATTCCCTTCATTTCTCTAAGATTACTCCAAGAAATGGTGTTGACAAAAGAGTATAACTCTTAAAATTGTTGTGAAAAGAGTATTACTCTTAAATTTGTATTTGTGTTAAGCTATATCCTGCCAAATTCATTCGTTCTAGGGTATGTAGAGTCTCACCACCTTGATATATGATATGATAATGATGTAAATAATCTTTGAATGTTTATCTATGAGAGTTATGGTAGTTTTAGATTGTTCAATGCAAAATGCGAGAGCCGAGTGTGGAGTCTTCCATTACTATATGTTATTCAAATTATTTCATCATTTTTCCCTGAGTTCGACTTGACCCTTTTGCTACAATGGGGTCTTGACGTAAGTATTTGCGAGATCCGACACTCACGTTTCAACCCTCATCAAATTGGAAACGTTGTTGGGGAAGGCAACCGTTGTGATTGACTTATTAATTTTAAAACTCTGGTCTATTTGATATCTTTATTCCTCTTAAATACATAAGAAGTCAATGTTAAGTCCATCATTAAGTGATCAGGTGACTCTATAATAAGAAATTTTAACCGCAAAAATCAAAGAAAATATTGATACTCTTAGAACACGTTAGAAAAAGATATAACTCAGTACGCTCACATGTCCAAATCAACCTCCATAATTGAAAATGTGCATCACTCTCCCCAAACACTTGGTGAACAACTGATGCCTACTTTCCCGCAACCTACCTCTAGAGTTGTTTACTAGACACCTTGTATTGTCATTTCGAGCTTAAGGTAAATATGATCAAATTTCTTATGTCAAAACCTTTTCAGGATTCTCAACTAAAACCCCATTCAACACGTCAAATCATTCTTGGATATCATCGGAACTATTCACCATGAAAAGGTACAATCAAGCATGATTCGATTACTTACATTTAAAATTTCACTTGCTGGACATGATATATAATGGTACACGACTTTACTATCTACATTTATTACTGCGTGGATTTGTACAAGGATGTTTGGGCCCGAGCTTGTTAAGCTTCTTGGATTCGTTTATTGAATGGATCATCTTGATTTAAATAAATAATCGAAAGAGAATATTATTAATTCAAAATCCGGGAACTTCATTCAATTATTCATCCGGAAGGTTTCTCATGTGCTCTTTAGCTTATTATTTTTACTTCCAATTGTGGTACATCCGGTGTCAAGCTTTGTAGTTTGGATTATGCCATCCTCCCCTCCTTGCATTCGGTTCATCTCCGAATTAATGCCAAGTTTAGATAGTGTTTCCACCCTTACATCAATTTGACTTGGTATATGCCGGGTGATTATAGGCAAATCATGAGAAACAGACCATTCACTCTTGGAGTGGCATTAGGAACTTGGAGAGACCCGATGTCGGGACCATATCTCAAAAAGGGCACCCGCAAAGGTGAAGTGGTCTAGTGTGAAGAAGAAGAAGAAGAAGAAGAAGAAGGCAAGGTGATGATACAAAGGTTCCCAAGAGGCTTTATGTGGCACATCCATTAGGAGAGCCCCAAAATTGTCGATGGATGTGGAACTAGTAAAGTTGGGGATGTCACAACCAATTTCCATAGAGCCTTGTTCAAGCGGTTATGAAGAACGTCTTTAGGGGTGAGAATCGAATCAAGGCCTTAAGAATGGATATCACAAAATTCATATGGGGCAGTGGGGTTGGAGTTAGGCGAGGAGAACACATATGGACACGAGAATATGAACCGTGCATGATAACGGGTACGGTATAAGGGATTCGGGGCCTTAGGGACACTACCCTCATGCCAACCATGTTCGCATACAAACTTCCCAAGATGTCACTCATCCTAAAACTACTCTCGTCTGAGCACGCTTAACTCCAGAGTTCTTTGTCCTCACTAGATCGCTAGAAAAGAAGAATTCTTATTGACATGGGTACCAATCCAATTCCTTATAAAGATAATCATAATAACCTTTCACATGACGTGAGATGATAATTTTGTGGGGTGTTACCTACGGAATGACAAATGACGCCGATATTTACCAATTGAGGACCAATGATGATGTAACCTTGTGCCCATTGAGATCCAATGTGCCGATAGATGGTGGAAGCATTGAACGTCTACCTCGATATCATAGTCATCGGAGAAAGTAGTAGTCGAACAAATAGGTAACACATGAGCAACACAAAGGTTAGACTCATGAATGGACAATTCTAGAGCATTATGTAAGAGCTAGCTTTATGAGAAGAAATGAGAATATATCTCAACCACATGATTAACTAAATTCATCGGGTATGATATGTTGATAAAATAGGTAGTAATGAATGTAATATTCATGGTTTCCATTCGAGATACGAAATATATCATTAGCTTAATTAACTATCAAATTATTTAATTGTGTTTTTATTAATAAGAACTTAAGCTCGTGCTTTAAATGATATACTTAATTGTGTTGTGCAAACTATCATATAGCATGCTTATCGGATGTACTTTGAACGGTTTTATGTGCACGAGTATTTTGAACGCGTTTGAAACATAATCGTGCAAGGTCTTGCATGTTTTGTGAACTATGAACGTGCAAGGTTAATGCTATAAACTCTAATTTGTTTAAATTTAATAATTGAGTGCGCAATTGTTATTAAGGGTCTTTGAGTTTGCACAAGTAGTTTGAACTCATTATGATGGAGCAAATGTTATAGTGCAATGGATGCATGAGTACTTTGAACTCATACGTGCATGAAACCGTGGACATAGACAATAAACTCGTGCATGCACATATACATGCATGAAATCGTATTTTTTGTTTAGAGTAAAATTGTTTTTATCATACACCAATGCTACAATATATATTTTGATTTATACGCACGATGAAATCGAGTAAAGTTATTCAATCAAAATGTGCACGCTTAATTGGAAGCACGCAATATTTTATTTCCTCAATAGAAAATTCATGTACGCCTTAACTATATACCATAATAAACAGAACGCATGTTTACCATGTTGATTGCTTAATCCGACGCTTCAGATACGTTCTCATTTCTTATCGTGAAAGATGTTCTTACCTGATCCTAACTCTATACATATATATAGGATTTGGATCATATAGGAAGGGGTCTTAGGGTCAAAAGTAGGAAGGACTCACAACCATTTGTTCAAAATAATCAAGGGTTGTGATTTGTCTAATTAATTAACACTTGTCATATACTTGAACAAAAACTTAGTTGAATAATTGAACATATAAATTAACATTTGAACAATTAGTTATATAGTTGAACAATTTTAAATAGTTGAATATTAGTCATACAGTTGAACAATTGACATGTTTGGATAATTATGAATATAGTTGAACAATTTTTAATTCATAAATACATGTTATATTTGAACAATTGTTACGTGATCCATTGGTTGTGGATCATTCCTACTTTTGACTTTTAGACCCCTTTCCACTTAAACCCAACCACACACACAATTATTCAAATATGTAGATTAAAAAAGGTTGTGAGTCATTTAACGGGAGAATGTAAGCAAGACAATTTGTACACAAAATTAGCATTGCATGAAAGCGTTCGATTAAATAGTCAACTGTGCTACATAGTCGTGCATGCACTATTCGGACTCATTCAACTAGAGAAGTCGTGCGAGACAATTTGTACATCAATCGTGCTACATAGTCGTGCATGCTTCTATTTTTACATCTTTAATTTAGTTGCGTAGTAAGTTAAAAATAGTTGTGCATGGAGCACGAGACTATGTGTGATGGATAGCAGTATGAATAGTCTCAAGATGGATATCGATACAAATATACAAACTATATAATACACCTTATACACATCTGATTCACGTTAATATACACGAAAACAATTTCAGTATGCTCGACTATGCTAAACTATTGTACAAACAAAATAGAAAAAGAAGCATGGACGACTTCAAATATCGTATACATACCATCACTTTCGTCCCTGATTTAAATCTCTAAGGACAACGCCGACACGTGTAAAATAATCAAAGAAGGTTAATCTTTTTATTTTTATGGTAGTAAATATTTTGCTGTTTAAAAAGGTAACAATACATAATTATCCTTAAATACAAAATATAGTATTCAATCATCAACATCGATTTGGTTTAATCAAGTGGTTGAGATTTGTTATTATTTCTTAGTATGATGGAAGGTCATGCATGAACTTGAAGAGGGCATATTGATTATGCATGTCCAACCACTTTGGTCCATGAGAAGGAACAAGGTGATGGATTGATTGAGGTTTTAGTTTGTATGTTCATTTTTAGAGGTAATAATAATGTTTGTTTTTTCTTTTGTTCGACACATGTGGCATAAACTAATCTTAAGGTCTACAAAATCTGGTTTGAAATGGGTGATTGAATATGGACAACGTGGTGGATGTACTAGTTTTCTTCCTGATTGTGGCTTCGAACATAAGTATCATAAGAAAGGAACATCTATGATGTACGGACATGGACACGGACACGGAAAACGGATACGACGAAATCTTCAAAAGTATAGAAAACGGGGGCACGACGAGTAAAACAAATAATGTATTATTTTAAAGATATTAAAATATAGAATTTTTATATCATAATGAGATACATATATATGGAAAAAAAAAATCAAAGATATATGAGTAGATAAAAATATTAACATGATAACAAAATAATCGAAACAAAAGCTTAACTACAAACATTTCCAGTCTTACAAAACATTGAAATAAACGTATTTAGTCTTATAGTTTTAAATAAACATACTAAATATCAAAATTGAAGAATGAATCATTCATTTTGCAAATCAACAATCACCGAACAACATGATCAACCAAGATAACACAATAATAAATATTTATAATTATAAAAAGTGAAAGAATTTGAATAGCACGGTCAACATTTAACAAACAAATATTACACAATAATCAAAGATTCAAAATTAATTTATGAAATCATAAGAAAAATGCAAAGAAGGGTCGGTCGACGGAACAACATCTCAACATTAGAGCTCAAGAAGATCGGTGTCTTATTTCCGGCAACCACAATCTCGCAGGTGTCCATGTGGAGCTAGATTTAGTCGGAAAAAAAATGGGAGAGAAGAAAAAATGTTTCTTTATTTTTTTTAAATAAAGAAATATTACTATAAATCAGTTTTTCTTTATTTTTTTAAAAAATAATTTTTTTTAACCTTTAAAAATAAGGTAAACTTTCGTTGACCGTATCTTAACCGGACACGGTTCGGGTCCTAGACGTGTCCTCCCCGTCCCATACCTCGAAAACGTGTCTTGAGCGTGTCCGAGCCGTGCCCTGTTATGTCCCCATGACCGACACGGCAGGACACGGGACACCCGCCTTCTAGAAATGTTCGTGCATCATAATTGAACATAGCTAATGTCTAATGAACGTAAATTTCCTATATTCTAAACCACCGGTTTGGAAATAATTTATGTTGTTGGATCAGTGACCCTTTGATTTGGTGTGACAGCTTCAATTACCATATTCGGCTATTACGAACCCAATGTACGGAACAAAGCATCCAATAATCTAACTCGAGATAATATAAGTTGAAAACATGTTTCCCTGACAAAGTGATTGTACGAGGAAAACCCTACCCCCGATCAATGGAAACCTCATTTTCATTTCTTGAGGATTCATATGTACTCATGGTATACAAGTGTTTATTTCAAGTCTAACTGACTCACTAATAACCATCTAGTTTGTTAGTGTTGTATAGACTTGGTATAAACTATGAAACAATAGAAAAAAGAAGATTGAATAGGATTAATTTAGACTTCAAATCCACTAACTTATTAAGCTTCTCCAAAAACCAAATTTAGGTAGCTTTAGAAAAACTTTTGAAAAAGACCACAACCTCCTTAAAAATCTAAAACACATGGTTATTTAAAATTGTTAATCTTCTCAAAACCCAAGTGAATAATACATACCTAACAAGTCCATAATCCCATGCTGAGAAATCACAAAAGATAAGAGAGATACATAAAATCCAAAGTAGAAGCCCGCCACAGACCACACACTGTCTAGAAACAAACAAACCGGACACCCTCCAGGGCTGAGACCAACAAGCTATTTCCTTTGCAAACTGGATCTGCATTTGGTATCACCAAACCTGTATACAAACATCAATATAAGCTGCCATAATGTATTTTATGCATCAGGTCTCAGCTCACAGCAGGAATACCTGGACCTGCAAAACTCGCAAATCCATATAAGATTTTCCAAACACAACCCACTGGAAGTAAATAATTACATCCTCCAGCTGAATTAAAGTTTAGCCATTTACCCTGTTTTTGTCTTGGTAGATGGATTTACTATTTAGGTCCTACCCCAACCTATTTACCAAGTATAACTTTCATTTCCTCCTTTAAAGGAAAGTAGGTGTTTTATAAAAACCAACAACAAATAACTTGATACAATAAACACTAGTTGAATTGGGCTCCAGTACATCACATCTCACCACATGGAAGAGCTGAACTCATTTGAACTTTGCTTTATGAAGCTTCAACGAAAAGGCTTGCAAAAGCATTATCTTGCTGTGACAGCAAAGCTATAAACCAATGCGTGCATGTACGAAATTGAAACTAATAACCTCATGTCAATGGTGAAGGGATCTAATTTTGTTTTACACATGTCTGTCCATTATTAAAGATGAATCAACAAGAAAACTGATAAAAACTGAAAAGAATAGAATGAGGCAATGAGATGCTGACTATCAACCTAATCTTGTTCAAATATAGGCTGTGGGCTAGTCTGTTTTATGTTCTTTTATTAGGGGATTTTTTGCACAAGTTTTTTACTTTCATTATCAAAAGAACATGAACCTGTACTCCACCTGCACAGTGGAAAATACTGGTAAGCTTGTTTTGGGAAGGATAGAAGAGATTTTCTGATCCTACATCTAATCACCAAAAAGTTTAGTAACAGATTACATACCACATGGCCATTGCAGCAATCATTGCGATCATCATTGTTGTGGATAATCATCATATTCCCTATCTCCTCCATTCCGTGCATTGTAGTCAGGGTAGGTGTCATTTCTTTCTTGACTATGATCCTTGGTTGGAGCATCTGCCTCCTTTTCCCTGTTCCACTGCTCAATCTTTGCTCTCCTCTCAGCACTACCTTCCCTATTCCATTGCTCAATCTTTGCTCTCCTCTCAGCACTATTATCCCTATTCCTAACTGGGCTTCTGTCCCTCTTTCCACCAGGGCTCCTACTACGTCCTCTCCTTCCAGGGCTTCGGCTTCTAGGTCTCCTTCCTCTATCCTGGTAGCGGGGCCCTCTTTCATCATCTCTCCTACCATACCCATGACCGCCATGCCGTTCTACCCCAGGTCCACCACGATGACGTGGGCTATTACTTCTGCTTCTACTGCGTCTCCTCCTATATCTTCCAAATAATTGTCTCCTCAACTCCCTAAGACAGTAAACTAAAGTTGTCACATCCTCTGCATTGAATATGTAAAACAGACACGGAAAATGGATTATAGCAGTGACAATTACCTGCTGATTTTCTTCAAATGCATGAAGTTGCAGTATCCACCACGATTACAGACATTCTCTTCGTATTGTCTACATGTGGCTTCCCGGAAATCCGTCACAGGCGAAAAGTCCACAATAATTGGACGCCCTGAATAATATAACACAAAGACACTAGAAAGGTATAGCAACCTGATAAAAAAAAGGGATTTTCATTCTATTGGTTCACTTTCAGCTGATTGCTACTGAGGCTCTCAAGAATAGCTTCCAATTCAGAAGTCATGGCTTTAAAAATGTTTTTAATAACTCACACCTTATATTACTTGGAAAAATGGTTATAAGCTACCAACTTTTATGTTGTAAATATTTAGGTTTCAAAAGCCTACTGCAATGAACACAGCTGAAGCCGTTCAAGAAAGCTGAAAGCGTACCAGCATAAAACCTGCCAGTTAAGTTTTGAAGCGCAGTAGCAGCATGCTCCTCCTCTCTAAACTGGACATACACATTACCAACCTGCTCATAGGAGAAGAAAATAAGATCAACTTAATGCGTCACAATAAAGGTTGAAAACAATTTGGTGCTAAGTTAAATGAGAGATACCATATGATCCGCCAGGTTGTCACATATGTTCAGGCTTTCGATCTCACCATACTTTCCCAGTTCTTCAAACAAATCCTCATAGAAGTCCTGAATACAATGTTAGAAAATGATTTAAGACATTGGCACCAAACATTCACGAGAAAACAACTCCTTCAGGATTACTAATCGTGAAAACAAGCTCATACTCAAAATGAGCATAACCAAAATCTAAATCAAGAGTCAGCAATCAAAGTTGAAAAAAAAGCACGGAATAGGAACAATAGTAAACCTCGAAGTGCTCCTGGATCTTGTCAGGATCGAGGGGTTGGCCCTGAGGATCAACACCAGGAGTAATCATATCGGGGCGCTGGTACATATTGGAGAGAAGGAGAGTGGGGCTAATACTGGGCTTGGTGTGGAGCCTGGAACAGCGGTCGCCATGTCTGCAAGCTCCGATCTTAAAGTAGAAGGGGCAGTTAACTCTGTCCTTCTCCGTTCCGAATATGGAAGCGAGATGTTCCGCCATGTTTCCCTGTGTCTCTTCTCTTCGATCTGAATTTCTAGGGTTTTGACTCGCGGCCTATAATGGGGAGTTAGGTTTACAATCGGGAGCAGAAGTGAGTCATTATTCACCCCCTTTAAATGTTCAGACGCCTAAAGGGAACGAACAAAATAAAGAAAAGAAATAAAAATCAATAAAAAATATAAGTTTCTAAGATCCTCCATCAAGCAGGTTTGCCCGAGAGGTTAAGGGGGAAGACTTAAGATCTTCTGCACATAAGTGCGCGTGGGTTCGAACCCCACAGCCTGCATTATTTTAATATAATTTTTTATGTAAAAAAGAATTAATACTTTGATAATTAATAATATAATATATATATTCACAATCACGTGTATATTTATAATAGTTAAACGTGTCGAATCTAGGGGTGTTATACGAGTCGAGCATTGGAATGCTCAGTTTTATAAACGAACCGAACCCCACATACTGCATTATTTTAATATAAATTTTTATGTAAAAATACTTAATACTTTGATAATTAATAATAATATATATTCACAATCACGTGTATTTATAATAGTTAAACATATCGATTAGGCATTTGCAAAAACGAGAAATCCAAAAAAGACAACCTTTCTCAAAACCATACAAAAAATCAAAACCCTAAAATTCTTCGTTCGATCTCGGAAGAATTCGGGTTACTCCTCTTCTTCGATGCCGACAACCTAGATTTGGGACTCTTCTAGTCCCTTCAAGAGAGTCATAATTGATGTGGTATAGCGAGTGTCGAATCTAGGGGTGTTATACGAGCCGAGCATTGGAATGCTCAAGTTTACCTCGTTTATAAACGACCTGAACCCAAGCCGAGCCTAAATTTTATACGAGCTTTAAAATGTGTTCATATTCACTCGTTTAGAAAATGAACGAGTTCGATCCGAGCTTTTGACGAGTCGATCACGAGTCGAGCCCGATTAGCTCGCCTAAAATAATGCTCATACAGCATTATTTTAGCCGAACGAGTCAACCTTTGACATGCTGAAGCTCGGCTTGTTTATAAATGAATCAAGCCTAAATTTTGTACGAGCTTTTAAATGTGTTCATATTTGACTCGTTTAGAAAATGAACGAGCTCGAGCCGAGCTTTTCACGAGCCGAACGCGAGTCGATACCAAGTAATTTGTCTCATGTAACAACCCTAGTCAAATCTCACGGACTTTAGGAGTATAAATCACATCTCAAACCAATTTAATATAATTTTTTTTTATGTAAAAAAGACTTAATACTTTGATAATTAATAATAATATATATTCACAATCACTTGTATTTATATTAGTTAAACATGCCGATTAGGCGTTTGCAAAAAGAATTAATACTTTGATAATTAATAATATAATATATATATTCACAATCACGTGTATATTTATAATAGTTAAACGTGTCGAATCTAGGGGTGTTATACGAGTCGAGCATTGGAATGCTCAGTTTTATAAACGAACCGAACCCCACATACTGCATTATTTTAATATAATTTTTTATGTAAAAATACTTAATACTTTGATAATTAATAATAATATATATTCACAATCACGTGTATTTATAATAGTTAAACATATCGATTAGGCGTTTGCAAAAACGATAAAATCCAAAAAAGACAACCTTTCTCAAAACCATACAAAAAATCAAAACCCTAAAATTCTTCGTTCGATCTCGAAAGAATTCGGGTTACTCCTCTTCTTCGATGCCGACAACCTAGATTTGGGACTCTTCTAGTCCCTTCAAGAGAGTCATAATTGATGTGGTATAGCGAGTGTCGAATCTAGGGGTGTTATACGAGCCGAGCATTGGAATGCTCAAGTTTACCTCGTTTATAAACGACCTGAACCCAAGCCGAGCCTAAATTTTATACGAGCTTTAAAATGTGTTCATATTCACTCGTTTAGAAAATGAACGAGTTCGATCCGAGCTTTTGACGAGTCGATCACGAGCCGAGCCCGATTAGCTCGCCTAAAATAATGCTCATACAGCATTATTTTAGCCGAACGAGTCAAGCTTTGACATGCTGAAGCTCGGCTTGTTTATAAATGAATCAAGCCTAAATTTTGTACGAGCTTTTAAATGTGTTCATATTTGACTCGTTTAGAAAATGAACGAGCTCGAGCCGAGCTTTTCACGAGCCGAACGCGAGTCGATACCAAGTAATTTGTCTCATGTAACAACCCTAGTCAAATCTCACGGACTTTAGGAGTATAAATCACATCTCAAACCAATTTAATATAATTTTTTTTATGTAAAAAAGACTTAATACTTTGATAATTAATAATAATATATATTCACAATCACTTGTATTTATATTAGTTAAACATGCCGATTAGGCGTTTGCAAAAACGATGAAACCAAAAAAAGACCATGATGCGGGGATAAGCCGCAGTTCCCGATCTAGATTGAAAGTCCTTAACTGAAATAAAAATCGGGTTGTTCTATAGAAAAATCGGTCGATTTATCTCAAGAACAGGTCGATTTTTCGATGAACTCAGAACACGGATTAGTGAAAGATATGGAAAGATAAGAAGATGATTATGGAATAATAAATGGAAGGTATAGGAAGATATGAACCAATATATTTCCGCAAAAGAACCTTGACCAATGATGTGTCAAAACCCTTGAACGAGAAGATCACCTTAACCCGCACTTCTTTAACCTTACACAAGCCTTCTAAGTAAGACAAGCACAAGGAGGGACTAGGATCAACCACGAGCACCAACCTTCAACAAGATTAACACACACAAGTACAATCTAGCAAGAACGTAACAACAATTCAACCAAAACTCTCCTTTGATTGAATAGCAATGAATAAAATACGTACTCCGTAAGTGAAGTCGTAAGTTCACACAATATGTGGAAAATATCTCAAATCTAATCTACCAAACAATCTCCCCCTCTAAGGCTATTTATAGGGAAGATTAAACCTACTAAAACTAGGAACAACTAAAAAGATAGGATTTATAAAATATATCATGTGAAAGATAATCTAGAAAAGATATCTTAAAAAGATATAAAATATAAAATCTAAAAAAAATAGAATCTAAATAATTCCCTAAGATAGTCTGAGAGATTTTAAGGAATTATACAAGATATATTTGCCAAAAAAAATAGAAGATCATGGCCGGACCATTTGCAATTCTCGTTCCAAATGAATGAAAATGACCACGAAAATCAATCGATTTTCCTACAGGAAAATCGGTTGATTTTCCTCTCTGGAACTCGTCTTTGCTTATATCCTTCTTCCTTGCTTGATGAATCTTCTTGGTCGTGGTTTGGCTCTTCTACAACAGCTATCAATGTCACTAAGGAACCCTTGAGAGTGATGAGAGTTTCCTTGAGGGTAAATGTCATGAGAAGATCCGTAACTTCATCTTGGATTGCCTTAGCTCTTGACCGTGTGATCGCTCCATCCATACTCGAATCTGAAGAAGGTGAAAGTGAAGGAGTTGTTGGCTTCTCCTTTAATTCTTTAGCCTTTGAGCATGTAACTGGTCCTTGTATTGGAGATGTTCCCACATCAGACTCCCCTTCTTGAGAAGGATTCGTCCTCGAATCTCCACTACGCTCATCCCTAAGCTCGTATGGACTTAAATAACCAACGTTAAAGATGGGGCTTACACCATAGTCAGCTGGAAGCTCTAAAACATAAGCATTATCACCAACTTTCCTCTTGACCTCAAAAGGTCCGTCTCCACGTAGAGATAGCTTAGACTTCCGCTTTTCTGGGAATCGCTCCTTCCGTAAATGCAACCATACAAGATCTCCAGGTTTTAATAGCATTTCCTTGCGATTTCGATTTGCTTTGGAAGCAACGGAAATACCTTTTTGCTCCATCAGTGAGCGCGTTTTGTCATGTAACTTCTTTATAAACTCTACCTGCTTTCCTGCAACAAAATCTACTAGCTCCTCTAAAGGCAACGGTATAAGATCAAAGGGAGTCAAATGATTCACTCCATAAACACGATCAAACGACGTAAGGTTAGTAGAAGAATGTAAGGTACAATTATAACCAAATTCAACATGTGGTAATACATCTTCCCAAGCACTCAAATTATCTTTCAAAATAACTCGTAAGATCGTAGTCAAAGGCATATTAGTTACCTCCATTTGACCATCCGTTTGAGGATGACTAGAAGTTGAAAACAACAACTTTGTACCTAGCTTTCCCCAAAGTGACTTTCAAAAGAAACTAAGAAACTTGACATCTCTATCGCTCACAATAGTTCTTGAAATTCCATGCAATCTAACTACTTCCTTGAAAAACAAGTTAGCTACATTATATGCATCATCAGTTTTATGGCAAGCGATGAAAAGAGCCATTTTAGAAAAACGATCAACAACCACAAATATAGAATCTCTCCCCTTCTTAGTCCTTGACAAACCTACAACAAAATCCATACTTATGTCAAGCCAAGGTGATGTAGGAATAGGTAGAGGAGTATATAAACCATGTGGTTTTAATCTTGATTTTGCCTTTAGACAAACAAGGCATCTCTTAATCAAGTGTTCAACATCCTTGAGCATATGAGGGCAAAAGAAGTGAGAATGAAGCATGTGATAAGTCTTATCTCTTCCAAAGTGTCCCATTAAACCTCCCATATGTGCTTCCTCAACTAATAACAATCTCAGAGAGCATCTAGGAATACAAATTTTATCCTCATGGAACAAAAATCCTTCAAAAAGATAATACTTATCTCTCGACTAGGACAAAAATCGGCCAGAAAATCGGTCGATTTTCCTGGTGTTGGGTTGATTTTTGCATCCAGTGTAGATGTCGTCAAAATCTTCATCATCCTCATAAAGTTCTTTGATATAATGGAATCCTAGGACTTTGGAATTGAAACACCCCGAATCCGTGGGACTCGGAGTGCCACATTGGGCTAGGATCTCACAATGGATCCTGACCCTAACCTGACAACAAGTTCACTGGACCTTACAACATGGCACTGACAGATATAAAACAAATGCATAAAACTGTGTAAAACTATACAACCAAAAGGTACAACAATATAGCCGAGTATAAAACACAACACCTCACACAAGAGGTAACAAAAGATCATCCTCACGTAGGAGGGAAAAGATAAACAAACCCAAAAGCCCACAACAACCTATGTACAAGACGTCCTCGGCCTGCCACTATAAAAGCTATTATTTTCGAATCCTAATAAAGGATGTTTAAGGGTGATTAAATTAATCATCGATATCAATTGGGCCATAAATCGTGAATAGTGTGTAGATGACGAGTAGGAATTCCACCGTCACGATCCTGACGTAAATTTGGACTTATGGGGAAATTTTCACTTTTTCCTCCGGGGAATAATTTTTACCCTCTCGTATTATTTGGAGCATTTGGGAGCTTCAATTAATAAAACTACAGTTGAGAGAAATGATCAGGACCTTGGGTATGTTTTAGATATGAAATAACATGAAAAGGCAAAATGACCAAAAGAGTCGCTATTTCGTTTCTTAGCGGCTAAGAAAGACGGCTTAGGAAGATGCGTTTTCCGAGAAAGTTGCGGAATAATTATCCACACAATATGTCAGATTTATTATTCCAATTTCGAAAAGTTTGGAGAAGAGGCTCAAACCGCCTTTGGATCGGTAAAAAGATAACTATCGACTTTGTTAAAAAGGATAATTATCGACTTCGCTATAAATAGCGGAAATTCTTTTATTAATTCATTTCCTTTCACGTTTCTTCGTAAAAGCTTTGATTTCTCTCAACCTTCAAATTCAGATCTACTCTTCGTTTGTAATCCGATTTCAATTCCGTTTGAGTTTCCGGATTCCTCTCTTCGTCCTCTTCATTTTGGTACCGAGTTTCTGCGTTTCCGTTGAAGTTAAGGTCAGGTCGAGCCTCCCCCTTATATGGAAGGTCCCGTCGCTCAGATTCCGGTGAATCTGATGGTGTCCGAGCGTAGCCAACGTCGTTGTGATTCCGAATCTTCTTTCGGATCGTCAATCGGGTTAGTAACGATTAAGTTATGAATTTATTCGTTTTCAGTATTGCAATTTGACCTAAATTGACCTTAGGCTTGTCAAAATGGATAATTGAAAATTCCATTATACTCGTTACTTTATTATGGTGATTATGGGATATATGTTTGATGAGATCTGATGACAGTTGGGTTCAGAAACTGCCTGCGGGCAAAATGTTATTCTGGTGAAATTTAGTTAATTAATTAAAGATTAATTAATTAAATTAGGAATCTAGAAAACGCTATAAGCTAATTAAATTCAAAGGAAAGAATTTAATTGATGTTTGAAGCAAGAAGTTTAATACGAGGATATGATATTCTCGACAGGTGGTGTTGAAGACGGTAAACTAACTATAGCTTAGTAGCTCAGTGAGCGTATCCAGGTAAGTCTTCGGACTTACTTAGCTTCGATCTGCAGAAACCCGTGACTGAGAGATTTATATCTCACTGTGTGATATGTGTTGTTGTTTTGAAATGCCTTGTTGTGTTGAAATGTGAATGTTGATATGCATTGAGATGTGTTATGTGTAAAGCATGCTTGATGTGTTTTATGATGAAAATGACGTTATGATGTGTAAAGCATGCTTAATGTTGTTGTGATTATTATCATGTCATAATTATGAGAAATGGTTAAATGAACATGTGTTAGCCTATTGAGGCGTGCTATTGAATGACATGATAAGCTTGTTGAAACATCATAATGTATGAGATGATAAGCCTTTTGAGGCATGCGATATGATGATGATGACCTGTAAAGGTCAATAGTATGTAAATTGTTAAGACTCTGAGCTAACCATTAGCCAGGTCGCTAGCTATTGCAGTGAATGTCGGAGCTCGGCCAAGCCCGGATAACTTGCGTTTGTATAAGAATGACACCGAGTCTGATGGACTTCAGGCTCGGGTCGCACTCCTAATGAACATGATAAATGTTTGCATTAACATGAATGGAAAAATGTTGCATGTGGTTAGGGGTTAAGACCATAACCCACCACGAGAAAGCCTGGCCCGTAGACTTGATCAGTCTGGCTACGACCTAAGAGCAAATGTCTGAATTAACCTAATCTGTGCAATGGTGAGCTCACACCAAAGCCAGAACCGTATAAGCAATGATTCCGGATTTGGTCCGGGATCGCAAATTGTAAATTTTCATACTGCATTCACGTGCATTATTCATAAAAGCATGATATCATCTCATGAGCACGGTATATGGTATTTGAATATATTTGTTGTATTGTGATGTGATGATATAATCTCTCGTGGATAGATTATGATCGGTAGCTAACGGTTTTAAACCTAATCTTTTTAGGTAATGCTGATCATAGGAACGCTTCAGGGATGTCAGCTGCAGGGTGTGGACAGCCGAGACAGTGTTAACCCAAGGGTTGGTTGAACTACTTTTGAAACTAATCGCTTGCAAGCGAGTCTTTTGTTGGTTGTGTGCAACTGTGTACACATGTTGATTTCAGGCTGAAGTTTTAAGACACCTGTTCAGGTGTCATGTTTTCAAGTGTCGTTTTGGGATATACATACTAACTGCATGCACGGTTGTTATGTAAATGTTTTCTAAATGACAGGTTGAATGTTTTCATTATTTCTTCGTGCTTCTTGTTGCAAGGTCCTATTTGTGAAGTTGTTGTCAGGCTAACTGATGGGACCCACTGTGTGGTCCTTAGCCTAGTGACGTCTTGGGTTACTTAAAACTCGGGTCGTTACAGATTGGTATCAAAGCTTAGGTTGACAACAAGGGCACATGTGACTTGAGATGAGACATGATAGTTCAACCTAAATACAACCCAGTCCGGGTTGGTTTTGAAAGGACATTTAAGTTTTCAAAAGATTTTTGAAATTACTGACATATGGTTTTAATGAATTTAAAATCATATGCATAGTCGGGATTGTGGGTAAAGACACTGCCTTCCACTCCTCAGCGTGACTCCTTATAAGTGTAGTTCTCTCTCTCTAAATTGTTAAGATTATAGTATTCTTATAGATATCACTATTGTTATAAGTAGTGGATATATATATGAAGAGAGAACGATCGTGAATGTTCCGGTTTGTCGAAACCGTGATAAAGGCAACCGTAAGCGTTTTGATTAAGAGACAAGGAAGTTGCAGCTTCATTAGGAGTATGTCAATGGGAGCACAATGTGCAAGTGTGTCAGTGGAAGTACGACAAGCTAGAAGTACATGATAGTATAATGTTTAAAGTAAGTGGTCAAGGTCAAGTACCTCTACCATCGAGCTATATGAGATGAGAAGATGCAAGAATATAGCGGTAGAAATGGCTATTGCTACGATAGAAACGCAAGGGCAAGCACGAGTTTT
Organism: Fagopyrum esculentum; assembly: GCA_033239045.1. Taxonomy (NCBI): domain Eukaryota; kingdom Viridiplantae; phylum Streptophyta; class Magnoliopsida; order Caryophyllales; family Polygonaceae; genus Fagopyrum; species Fagopyrum esculentum. Next base: position 75,576,342 of record BSUD01000008.1, read on the forward strand.
TGAACACCAAACACTAGAAGTTCCATATGAGGAACAAGAAGGTAGTGAACTTCTTAGAGAAGTGGCTAAAGCCATAAAAAGAAGAGATGTGTTAGTGTTTGCAGGAGCTTATGTAATGCAAGTTGATTGGCGGTTGAACCACAAAAACATGACTCTTGGGGACATTGGAGAGCTAGAAAAGTATAAGATGAAACTTGCAGCAACCTTCATGCCGAACATTGGTGCATATTGGTGGATAAGAAATTGTGCAATCATTGTGGATTACGAGATTTTCAAGAGTCGGATTTGGACTAACTTGTACGTTAAAGTCTTTCCTGTAAGCAACATTTGGAGGTTCTCCTATGAGGGAGATGATTTTCACGAGGAGTATTGTTAGCATGAAATATTGTGATACTTTAGGCACGTTTTCTAAGCGTATTTGATTCATATTGATAGTCTTTGATTGAGCATTGTTACATTAAGTGAGCTAGTTCGCCTATATTGTCAATATGGATGTCTACACTAGTTCTATGTTGATTATAGGTACTTAAGAGCTATTTCCGAATGGAATCGAGCAAAGAGGAGTTGATTTGATATGTCCATGGATTGAGGGCATTCTTAGGAGCAAATTGGAGTTCAGCTTGAGGAATGCACGAGGCTAGGGAAGAATCACGTTCTTGCCCTAAACCACGCTTTAAAATACGGCTGTATTACAAATCACGTTCAATTCCACGGCCGTGAAAGTATGCAAATAGAGGCGTGATGCATTCCAGTAACTATTACGGTCGTGGAACATATGGTTCAAACCATGACACATTCCACGCTCTAAATTACGGTCGTGGAATCTTCCACGACCGTGATCTTGGCGATCTTTTTCGCCACATTTTGAAGCCACGATCTTTTGAAGATTGGGCCGGGCCGATATTTTATCTTGCCCTATAAAAAGACGGACGAAGCAAGATTCCGTCATCCCCGCTTAGACGCACTTAGACCTTGGCTTACGCCATTACTTAGCGGCATAACCCTCGTTTGGAAGCATTTACATCTCGTTGGAGATCAAAGTTTGTGCTTGGAATTGCCCTAATCTCGCACTTGGTGGAGATTATCGTTGGGATTTCCAAATTTCCCAGATTGACGGAAGATTCGGAAGGTTTCTTGCAAGAAGACTACTCTTCTTGTTTAGGTTTGATTTAGAAGACGGATTGACATCCCGTTCTTCCTTCTTTCCTAAGATTTAGTTCGTTTGTTCTATTTCGGATTTTGTGACGATATTTGTCCTTGATTGTGACTTTGAGATTGGTTTGGAGTTTATTGAAAGTTTTCGGAAGTTTTCATCTTTAAATCTTTTAATTCTTGAATTGATATCAACATGACTATTATTGGCTAAAAACCCTTAACAATTCTAAGGTGAAGGGTTGATAGTTGTGGCTTAGATGATGATAGATCGATCGTAAACAGATTAGACCCTGAGAGTTTGAAAGAATCGTCGACAAACCCTAAATTACGGGTTGTTCTTGAGTTCCACGACCGTGGAATCTCAAGATCCAACCGTAATTTCCCTTAAGTTTACGAACCTGCTTTTACTTTAATCCAAAGTTAAAGATTTGCTTTAACTTAGTTTAGACTTGTCTTTTCTAGGTGGTAGTGAAGCCTCAACAACCTCTACCTCGATTGTGAGTGTCACAACCTCAATCGGTTAAGTTAGTCTTGATCCTTGGATTACAAGTTTGGGTATTTGACACTAATTCTCACCTTTAGAACCTTTCTATATTGAGCCTCAACAACCTGTATAGAGAGTGCCTTGTAGGTGAGTCATATAAGGTTTTTGGAACTTCACCGTACGATTACCTTACATTAGCATACCTTTGCATATCTCAACTCTGTCTTTATATCAATAGTAAATCTTAAATCGATTGCCACAGCTGAATACTTGGATCTTTAGGATTGTTGTTTTCCCAATATTTGCAAAACCCCTCATACTTACTCGCTTGATAATCTGCAATTGAATTTGTTCCCACCCAAATCCCTGTGTTCGATACTCTGGAATTCTTGCTTAACTACGTCGATCCGTACACTGCGGGTTCGCTGCTTGATTCTAGTTTTATAAATTTAAAGCTTATTTGCACACACCTATAGGGACGAACAAGTTTTTGGCGCCGTAGCCGGGGATTTGGTTTCGGCCGAATTCGGTAGCCGGTTGTCAAGCTTGGGAGCTTGCTCTCGTTATTTGATATCTTTTTGAGTGCATGCGCAGGTCTAGGAACACCGAAGATCTCTTACCTCTTGATCAAGAGCTAGAGAAAACTTTAAGGCAAAAGCGCAAGGAAAAGAAGATGGCCAAAGAACACGAACGTGATCTTCAAGCGGAGTTGGCGGAGAAGGAAGCTCAACTCCAATGGAACGAGAACCTCCGCCGGGATGAAATGGATCGTCATCAATCTGAAGTCAGCAAACTACAAGATACGATGTTCCAAATGAGGATAAAGTTAAGCGACCTTAAGAATAAAGGAAGCAAGAGATCCTCAAGGAGGGGATCAAGATCTAGAAGAAGTCATTCATCCGCTGATGATAGTGACTCTTCCATGCCACCGCTAGAAGAAATTGATCCCACGATCAATGCGAATCCTTTTTATCCACAAGGAGCTGCTAATCGCCGTGTTCCACCCAGGAACGCAAGGATAGAGCGTGTGGACGATGTGCCAAGAACTCTTGGCCAGCGGATGGATCCAACGCAACAACCACGCCGCTTGGGCGTGAATTTTGATGCTGAAGATGTGCAAGGGTTTAGTTTCAACCCTCAAGTTATTACTCTTGTTCGCCAAAACCAATTTGGCGGGACAAGCGCTGAATCTCCACACCAACACTTGCAAAACTTTGAGTGTATGATGGAGACGATGAGACCGAAGAATGCTACTACCAATAGCTACAAGCTCAAGCCCTTCTTCTTCTCTTTGAAGGGGAAAGCGTTGTCTTGGTAACAAGCTCTTCCTAGTGGGAAACTAGATACGTGGGAAGACCTTTCCGCGGAGTTCCTCACCAAATTCTTTCCGCCTTCCAAAACGGCGGAACTTAGAGGTAAGATTAATGCTTTTTCCATGAGACCTAACAAAAGTTTGTTTCAATCTTGGGAAAGGTTTCAGGATTTGCTCTTGGATTGCCCTCATCATGGCATATCCAAGCTTGCCTTGCTGGAGATTTACTACAAGGGGCTGGATGCGGGAACGCAATTCAACCTCCAATCCCTCTCATGTGGAACGTTCATGGATATGAGAGAAGATGACGCTTGGGACTTCATTGAGAAGCAAGCAAGAGTCATAGAAAAATATTCCCACCGGAAAGTGGAGGGAAATCGTGTGGAGCAAGGAGCAAAGCTCACACATGAAGCTCAAAATCAGATTTTCTCCCTCAACAATGAGATCAAAGAGTTGAAGGAGGCTATCAAGACCAACTTCCCAAAGCAACAAGGGAAGGATGTTGGTTATTTGGGCAACAAGAATTGGCGCCCCAATCAACAAAATTCCGGTAACTCTTATCCTTCCAACTCTAATTCACTAACTCCACCTTCCTCTTCCTCTACTCCTTTGAAAAGCCAGGGGCAAACATCAAATGGAGGAAACACTTCGGGAAAGGAGAAGCCCGATCCCATATTGGAGACGATTTTGGGAAAGCTTCAAGGGTTGGAGAACCGCCTCATCAAGGTTGATGATCAAGTTTCTAAGGTTGATAAAGCTCAAAAGGTTTTAGAAAACCAAATGTTCAACCACGCGGAGGAAGTTCCTAGGAATCAAGGGAAACTTCCAGGAAAGACGGAGGACAACCCTAAGGGAAGGGTGATGGCGATTACGACTAGGAGCGGAGTGACTACTACCGATCCGCAGCCTACGTTCGTTGAAGTCCCCGTAGAGAAGAACAAGGAGAAGGGGAAGGAGAAGGAAGATGTCTATGTTCCTCCTCCAGCTTACAAACCTCCCCTACCATTCCCTCAATCTAGAGCGCGAGCGCGCCTAGATAAACAATTCGGTAAGTTCATAGAACTCATGAGTAAGCTGCATATTAATATACCCTTCATTGATGCTATTGTAGGTATGCCGGCTTATGGCAAGTTCTTGAAGGAGCTCCTCTCCAACAAGAGGAAGCTAGAAGATTTCGGTGAGGTCAAGATGAGTTCGGATTCTTCGGATCTCATCAAGACCATGAAGGAGAAAATGCCCCCAAAATTGAAGGATCCGGGGTCATTTTGCATTCCCATTGGAGTGGGAGATGTCACATATGACGCTTTATGTGACTTAGGAGCAAGTGTGAGCATCATACCACTTGCGTTGTGCAGGAAAATCGGTCTAGGCGATCCTAAACCGGTAAAGATGACGTTATACATGGCGGATCGATCCATCACTCGCCCCGTCGGTATTGTAGAAGACGTCCCGGTCAAGCTAGGTAAATTCTTTGTTCCCATTGATTTTGTCGTGCTTGACATTCCTGCAGATAGTCCGGTCCCGATCATACTCGGAAGACCGTTTCTTGCAACTTCCGGCTGCATAGTCGATTGCAAGAATGGGAGACTTGCTTTTGATATAGGAAAAGAGAAAGTAGAGTTCGTTCTTTCCACTCTAGTGAAGGAGCCAATCTTTGATGAGGATATTTACGATATCCAAGATGAAGAAGGTTTATCTAGGGAGGAGGTAAGTGCGATTCTCTTTAACGATCCTTTACAAAAAGTTATCACTATGAGTCTAACAGATGTAGGGGAAGAAGAAGAGTGCAAAGAGGAAATTGAAGCCTTGGAAGCACAAGAAGAGATGCATGAAGAGGAGTTTGAGAAACTCCATGATGAGGCTGAGAATGTTAGAATCCACGGTCATACCCTGTATTCCACGACCGTGGATTTCACAACCAAAACCGTCCTCCACTCCAGGGAGTTATACGGTCGTGGAGAAGATGTGACAACCGTATTTCCCTTCCACGCCCTAAACCACGGCCGTGGAGGACATGATCCACCCGTAATTTTGGCCGTGGAAGAGAGTGATCGGGACACTTCTTCAACTTCTTCTGATTCTTCCCCAACATACTCAACACCCTTAGAAACTTCTAAGGAGACATCGGATGCTCCTCAAGGATCGTTGGAAGCTCCGAAAGCAATGGAACTCAAACCACTTCCTACTCATCTAAGGTACGCTTTTCTAGGATCTAATTCTACCTTTCCGGTTATTGTTAGTTCCGATATAAGCATAGATGAACATAATCAACTCATGATTGTCCTTAGGAAACATAGGAAAGCTATAGGCTATACTATTGAGGACTTAGTAGGAATTAAACCCTCCCTATGCATGCATAAGATACTAATGGAGGAAGATTTTAGAACTTCAAGACAACCTCAAAGGCGGTTGAATCCGACCATGAAGGAGGTTGTCAAGAAGGAAATTCTTAAGCTTCTTGATGCAGGTATCATCTACCCTATTTCCGATAGTAAGTGGGTGAGTCCAGTTCAAGTGGTTCCGAAGAAGGGAGGAATGACGGTCAGCACCAATAAGAACAACGAACTCATTCCTACCCGAACCGTGACGGGATGGCGGATGTGCATAGACTACCGCAAGCTCAACAATGCAACGCGGAAGGATCATTTTCCATTGCCATTCATTGATCAAATGCTTGAAAGGTTAGCACAACATTCACATTTTTTCTACCTTGACGGCTATAGTGGTTTCTTTCAGATTCCGATACATCCGGACGATCAGGAGAAGACCACATTCACGTGCCCGTGGGGTACGTTTGCTTATAGGAGGATGCCGTTCGGGCTTTGCAACGCCCCAACCACCTTCCAACGGTGCATGATGGCCATCTTCTCCGAATACGTAGAGGAAATCATGGAAGTCTTCATGGACGACTTCTTCGTATACGGTTCCTCTTTTAACGATTGCCTTTCTAATCTTTCTCTTGTTTTGCAAAGATGTGAAGACACTAACCTAGTTCTTAATTGGGAAAAGTGTCAATTTATGGTTAAGGAAGGAATCGTATTAGGCCACTTTGTCTCTAGTAGAGGGATAGAGGTAGACAAGGCTAAGATAGAGACCATAGAGAAACTTCCTCCCCCAATTTCGGTGAAAGGGATAAGAAGTTTCCTAGGACATGCTGGATTTTATAGACGTTTCATTAAAGACTTTTCTAAGATATCAAAACCTCTCACTAATCTATTGATGAAGGATGCGGTTTTTGAGTTTTCACAGGAATGTTTGAATGCGTTTAACACCATTCGGCAAGCTCTAATTTCAGCACCTATTATCCAACCTCCGGATTGGACTCTTCCCTTTGAGATTATGTGCGATGCTAGTGACGTAGCTATTGGAGCTGTTCTTGGACAACGAAAGGAAGGGCGAACCCATGCCATATACTACGCTAGCAAGACGCTAGATGAAGTGCAGCTCAACTACGCCACTACCGAGAAAGAGTTTTTAGCCATTGTCTATGCTATTGACAAGTTTCGCTCTTATCTTGTAGGTGCAAAGGTGATTGTCTACACAGATCATGCTGCGATCCGGTACCTCCTTGCGAAGAAAGATGCGAAGCCAAGGCTAATTAGATGGATTCTTCTCCTACAAGAATTCAATCTTGAGATCCGCGACAAAAAAGGTTCAGAAAATTCTGTTGCGGATCATTTGAGTCGTCTAACACATCTAGAGGACGACCATCTACCCATTGATGACTCCTTTCCGGACGAACACCTACACATCATAGAGGAGTGCATCAAAGTGATCTCAAAAGGTAACGAACCATGGTTTGCTGATTTTGTTAACTATTTGGTTTGTCAGGAGATACCACCCGGACTATCCTACGTACAAAAGAAGAAGTTCTTTAAGGACGTCCGGGAATACTATTGGAACGAGCCTCTCCTCTTCAAGAGAGGTCCGGATGGCATCATTCGGCGATGTGTGCCGGAAGATGAGATGCAAAGTGTCATCCGTCATTGTCATTCACTACCTTGTGGAGGACACGCTAGTTCGAACAAGACTAGCGGAAAGGTATTGCAATCTGGATTCTTTTGGCCTACTTTATTTAGAGATGTGCAATCCTTTGTTTCTTGCTGCGATGCTTGTCAAAGAACAGGCAATATCTCTAGAAGGAATGAGATGCCCCTCAACAACATCCAAGAGGTGGAGATTTTCGACGTTTGGGGAGTTGATTTCATGGGACCATTCCCATCTTCTTGTGGAAACCAATACATACTATTGGCGGTAGACTACGTTTCTAGATGGGTGGAAGCAATTGCCTCTCCCACCAATGATGCCATGGTGGTGGTTAAGTTCTTCAACAAGACCATTTCCCGCGATTTGGGACGCCAAGGACGATCATTAGTGATGGAGGTTCTCACTTCATAGCCCGTCGCTTTGAAGCTCTTCTAGCTAAGTATGGGGTTACTCACAAGGTCGCCACCCCTTATCATCCACAAACTAGTGGACAAGTTGAGATCTCAAATAGGGAGATCAAAGGAATTCTAGAGAAGACGGTTTCAAGGACTAGGAAGGATTGGTCCTTGAAGCTTGACGATGCATTATGGGCGTACCGGACTGCGTACAAGACTCCCATAGGAACCACACCATACAACCTTGTGTATGGGAAGTCTTGTCACTTGCCGGTAGAGTTGGAGCACAAAGCGTTTTGGGCTATCAAGTGGCTGAATTTCGGCATGAAGGAAGCGGGAGAGAAGCGTCTCCTAGACATCAATGAGCTGGATGAACTCCGCTTGAATGCTTATGAAAACGCTAAAATCTACAAGGAGAGAGCAAAGCGTTGGCATGATAAGCATATCATTCCAAAGGACTTCAAAGAAGGAGATCAAGTTCTCCTCTTCAATTCAAGGCTTCGCCTCTTCCCAGGTAAGCTTAAATCCCGTTGGACCGGACCTTTTCTAATTAAGCGTATTTTCCCCATGGTGCAGTTGAAGTATGGGGTGAAGCGAGCGGAAGTTTTAAGGTGAACGGCCAACGACTCAAGAAGTACAAGCCGAAACTCCAAGCTGAAGAGTTCGCGCCTACCGCACTCGAATAAGTGCGAGATTGGTCTAGCTACGGACCTTAAACAAAGCGCTTCTTGGGAGGCAACCCAAGGTATTGCATTCTTGTTTTCATTTTCGATTCATAGTTTAACTTAGAATAGACGTTTTTGCTTTGTTTTTGCCTCGATTTCCTCCGGTATGTTCGTGTTTTTGGTTGTAGGATCGGTGGAGAAGGAAAAGAGAAGGATAATGTTGAAGAAGAGCGACGAAATTTGGACTTTGGAGCTTTACAGAGGGTTCCACGGTCTAAATTACGGTCGCCATAGCTACAGTACCCGTAATTTCCAAAAGCCTTTGAAAAATCACCAAAACCACGGTTCCGTACACTTCCACGGCCGTGGAACACCCCGACAGACCGTGATTTTCAAAAATTTTGCCTGTGACTATATAAGCCACATTCTTCACAAAAAAACCACCCAAAACCCCTCTTTCCACGACCTAATTGCCGAAAACCCACGACCCTCTCTCAAATCCTCGTTTCTTAATCGTTTTCAACGATTCTTCTTCCTAAACTGCAGCAAATTCAACCACAAACAAGATCCAAGCGACGAATCGAGCGGAAATTCATCAACGAACGCACAATTCGGATTTTTCAATCCGAAAAATAGGTTTTCTCTCTCATCTTGATTCTTGCCAATTTGGTTCATTTTTGCTAGAGATTTTTAGGAAGAACTGATTGAGATTGGAAGAAATTAGACTAGGACTGCCTGTTGTGGAGATTGATTGCTGATTTGCTGAGATTTGTGATTTTCTGAGACGAATCACGGTCTCTGGGGAAATTACGGCCGTGGTTTCTGAAGAACAGACCGTAATTTTGAGCATAATGGATTTTGTGAGAAGAGTTTCGGGGAGGATAAAAGAGAAGAAGAGTGGTCAGAATAAGAAGAGGAAGGGTAATCCCTCCTCCTCCTCATCCTCTAGGGCACCACCACCCTCTTCCCCTTCACCTCCATCCTCACCTCCTCACCCTAGAGTCCCGACCATACACGATGATCATCTTGATGCACTCGATAGGATCAAGGAGAGGGCAGTGATTGGCCCTAGATATTTATTGTTGGAGGATCTAGCTCCTCTCAACATTGTGGAGGATCTTACTTGGCTCTTGGATAGAGCCGGATTGTTGTCTTCTCGGCTATCCGAGAAGACGCTTATGAGGAGATTACACGGGAGGTTGTGACGTCTTTCGAGCACAGCCACGTAGATAGGACCGTCTCTTTCCGTCTTATGGAAAGAGACTACCACTTTAGCATCCGTGATTTTGGGACCATTTTCGGGTTCCATGAGACCTTCAATGGTCGATTTCCGAGTGGCGTTTACGCCAAGGACTTTTAGAAGGAGGTTGCGATGATTTACGCCGACGAGGACCGTTGGCAACCCGCTGATACCAAGGCTAGATTCATGTACCATCTAGCCTTGAAGATATCTCACCGTGTTCTTTCGGAGTGTCTCTTTCCTAGGACGGAGACGCCCCAAAAGATCAAGACGGATGAGCTATTCTTGCTTTACTCCATGCTTTATGGACGCCGTGCAGATTGTGCTACTCTCTTGGTTGCTACTATGAGCAAGCTCAAGAACAAAAAGAAGGGCAACATAGGATATGGTGGGATAGTTACCCACATTGCTAGGAGCTTGAGTGTTGATTTTTCTGCTTGCACCCGCATACCGGCCGTACCTTTAGGGCTACATGCTTTCATGGTTAGGGGTCTCATCTTCCCCACACATAGAGGTCCGCCTTATGCGGGCATGCCTTGGGAGAGTAGGACGGGTAGGGGTATACAGTGGCTGCCAGAGTACTCCATTATGGTGGGACGCCATAATTGGAAGGAGACGTTCGCTGCTATGCATACGAACAGGATAGTAGCTCCCCCTTATGTCCCACCACCGGTTGTCGAGGAGGAGGATATGGGAGATCAGTTTGAGAGTGGAGGAGGAGCCGAGCAGGAGTTTGGCACGTTTCCGGATCAGCCGGAGGCGGCCTCAGATGTACCTAGACGCTCTCCACGTCCAGCTAGAGCCCCAGGCTCGTCTTCTCGCCGCGCTAACGTGAGTGAGAGGCCTACGTGGATGACCACACCTCCCACATGGTATGGCGTTCCCCCTCCTTGGTCCACAGAGCAGCCAGCACCACCACCAGCACCAGCACCAGCACCATCCGACGCCCCAACATGGTATAGTCAGGCCCCGGGATGGTACGAGCAGATGCCGGATTGGGCTACCGGACTTTCAGAGAGAGTAGGAGCATTGGAGATCCGAGCCGATGCTAGAGACGGACGCTTAGACGACCTCAACCACATGATGAGGGACGTCTACCGCCAGCAGTTTGGGCGGTTCTATGATCCTAGCTTCTCTCCATTCCTGCCTCCGCCAGCACCGTAGTGATTTGATGCATGACCGTTTGCTTTAGACATTCCACCACCACTTTGTGAGTTTCTTTTTCTTTTCTTTCTTTTCTTTCTTTATTTTGAACATTAGAGACAATGTTCGTCCTAAGTATGGGGTGGGATGTACTAAAAGTTTGTAATAACTCTACTCACTATGTTTGCTTTCATTCGAGACTATCATTGCATGTTCATTATGTGTTGCACGTTTCATTATTGCATTGCATGAAAAATAACTTGAAAAACCCATAAAAATTAAAAAATTTTGAAAAATTTTGTGCTTCTAATGAATTGAGATGATTTCCATGATAATCACTACTTGTGAATTGAGTTTGATGAGAATTGCATGCTTAAAAGAATTGTGAATTGAAAAGAATTTGAATGAATGGATTTGACCTCTTTTGCAAGTTTCATAATGTGATGAATATTGTCTAAATCATGTTGAGAAATTGAAGTTGAAATCACACTATGAGTTCTTATACTTCTTGTTGAGATGATTAAGGCAATTCGATTTTTCTTTCTTCTTTCTTTTGATCATTTTAGCTCCTCATTGAAATATTAACCTCCTTTACCTATCCGGGAATTTGGAGAAGTGAATGAAAAAGGCATGTTTGATGTGGGAGGGCCATGAGAGCAATTATTTGCAATCAAAGGAATAGAAAGAAGTTGTAGGTTTGGGGAAGTCAATCATGACGATGAGTAACTCGGCACCATTCACATAGCCGGGTGTTTGTGTCTTGCCAAAGTCGAATTGAGCGATATTCCTAGCGGATTATGGTATGTGCGCTAAGGGTTTGAGGCATCTCATGAAAATTGAGAAACGCCAATCTCCTAGGCTTCGGTTTTTGTGCACCTCTATCCATAACTCCAAAAGTAAAGTCGAAAAATGAAAGGAAGAAGAGCGAAGCTCTAAGTTGAAGTGTTGCGGAAACCGCAAAAGAAGAAGAAGGTAGTTGTCCACTTTCCCGGATTCAGCACCACATTCCCTAAAGGTTTCCTTCCCTTCCACATTCTAGACCTTTTCTTTGAAAGTCCTTAAGATCAAAAGAATGTTATATGACTTGGTGATCTAAATTGAAGTTTCTTATGATTGATTTTGATAATGTTTGAAGGTTATGATGCTTGTTTAGAAGTTTGATTGATTCATGAGTTTCTTTGCTTTTTACTCTTTGATTAAGTGTATGAAAGTTTGATAAACGATTGAAGCAAGGTTTGAGAATGATCTATTCTTTAGAAGGCACATTCATCCAAAAGAAGGTACACATATTTCATCCTAACTCTTGTTCTAAAAGCTTTTTGAAAGACCTTGCTTGGGGACAAGCAAGTTGCAAGTATGGGGTTATTTGTTAGCATGAAATATTGTGATACTTTAGGCACGTTTTCTAAGCGTATTTGATTCATATTGATAGTCTTTGATTGAGCATTGTTACATTAAGTGAGCTAGTTCGTCTATATTGTCAATATGGATGTCTACACTAGTTCTATGTTGATTATAGGTACTTAAGAGCTATTTCCGAACGGAATCGAGCAAAGAGGAGTTGATTTGATATGTCCATGGATTGAGGGCATTCTTAGGAGCAAATTGGAGTTCAGCTTGAGGAATGCACGAGGCTAGGGAAGAATCACGTTCTTGCCCTAAACCACGCTCTAAAATACGGCCGTATTACAAACCACGTTCAATTCCACGGCCGTGGAAGTATGCAAAGAGAGGCGTGATGCATTCCAGTAACTATTACGGTCATGGAACATATGGTTCAAACCGTGACACATTCCACGCTCTAAATTACGGTCGTGGAATCTTCCACGACCGTGATCTTGGCGATCTTTTTCGCCACAATTTGAAGCCACGATCTTTTGAAGATTGGGCCGGGCCGATATTTTATCTTGCCCTATAAAAAGACGGACGAAGCAAGATTCCGTCATCCCCGCTTAGACGCACTTAGACCTTGGCTTACGCCATTGCTTAGCGGCATAACCCTCGTTTGGAAGCATTTACATCTCGTTGGAGATCAAAGTTCGTGCTTGGAATTGCCCTAATCTCGCACTTGGTGGAGATTATCGTTGGGATTTCCAGATTTCCCAGATTGACGGAAGATTCGGAAGGTTTCTTGCAAGAAGACTACTCTTCTTGTTTAGGTTTGATTTAGAAGACGGATTGACATCCCGTTCTTCCTTCTTTCCTAAGATTTAATTCGTTTATTCTATTTCGGATTTTGTGACGATATTTGTCCTTGATTGTGACTTTGAGATTGGTTTGGAGTTTATTGAAAGTTTTCGGAAGTTTTCATCTTTAAATCTTTTAATTCTTGAATTGATATCAACATGACTGTTATTGGCTAAAAACCCTTAACAATTCTAAGGTGAAGGGTTGATAGTTGTGGCTTAGATGATGATAGATCGATCGTAAACAGATTAGACCTTGAGAGTTTGAAAGAATCGTCGACGAACCCTAAATTACGGGTTGTTCTTGAGTTCCACGACCGTGGAATCTCAAGATCCAACCGTAATTTCCCTTAAGTTTACGAACCTGCTTTTACTTTAATCCAAAGTTAAAGATTTGATTTAACTTAGTTTAGACTTGTCTTTTCTAGGTGGTAGTGAAGCCTCAACAACCTCTACCTCGATTGTGAGTGTCACAACCTCAATCGGTTAAGTTAGTCTTGATCCTTGGATTACAAGTTTGGGTATTTGACACTAATTCTCACCTTTAGAACCTTTCTATATTGAGCCTCAACAACCTGTATAGAGAGTGCCTTGTAGGTGAGTCATATAAGGTTTTTGGAACTTCACCGTACGATACCTTACATTAGCATACCTTTGCATATCTCAACTCTGTCTTTATATCAATAATAAATCTTAAATCGATTGCCACAGCTGGATACTTGGATCTTTAGGATTGTTGTTTTCCCAATATTTGCAAAACCTCTCATACTTACTCGCTTGATAATCTGCAATTGAATTTGTTCCCACCCAAATCCCTGTGTTCGATACTCTGGAATTCTTGCTTAACTACGTCGATCCGTACACTGCGGGTTCGCTGCTTGATTCTAGTTTTATAAATTTAAAGCTTATTTGCACACACCTTTAGGGGCGAACAAGTATACATCGTTGGATGAGAATGCACCACTTTATGATCAATTGATAAGATTGTTTACGGTAGGATGAAACGACCTCTTAGTTGGTGTTGTCACCTAAGGTATGACGTTATTGGAGTATTAGGAGAGGATAATAAAGCTTGAAGCAAGACAAGGCTTTAGGAAAGAGGTGGATTCCTATACTAGTGGAGGAAAGAGGCAGAAGTCTACTCCAAGTTTCTTGAACCTGCGAGTACGAGACGTTTGAGTCAAGAAATAAGGCCTTCTCCACAACCATGATCATAAGAGAAATTGGAGGGAAGAACATTTTAAATTGTGGAGACCTAAATTATTACAAGAAGGACTGATCAAAAAGTCCAACTACATGTTTCAAATGTAGTTAACCTAGAGATATGATAAAGTTTGTGAGGCTAGGGGATAATGTTAACTCAAGGATCTTGTCCTAATGTGAGAGGAGGAGAAAGTCAAAGTTTACGTGGAAACTAGGCAAGTAAAGTAGCCAACCGATATCCTTATTACCGGATTGGATAATGATGACGTGATTCTAGGCATCGATTGGATGATCAAGTATATGGATAAGATAGATGCGGAATTGCCAACAAAAATGATGTTAGCCAAAGATGATACTTGTCATGTGTTCAAAGGAAGTGAGCTACAAGACCCGTTAGTGATGATCTCTGCGATGAAAGCAAGTAAGCTGGCAAGGAAAGGATGTGAAGCCTATTTATGTTATGCTTTGGAGAAAGAAGGAAAGATTCAATTGAAATACATTCCAGTTGCACGCGAGTTTAAGGATGTTTTTCAAGATGAATTACCTGGATTGCCACCTATTAGGCAAGTTGACTTTAGAATCGATCTAGAGCCTGGAACTAGATCAATTTCTAAAGCTCCGTACAGAATAGCACCTGTGGAAATGCTTGAGTTGAAGAAGCAGTTGGAAGAATTGGCAGATAAAGGATTTATTCGGCCAAGTGTATCGCCATGGGGAGCGCCAGTATTGTTCGTGAAGAAAAAAAGATGGTACAATGAGGCTATGTATCGACTATAGAGAACTGAATAAGATGATGATTAAGAACAAGTATCCACTGCCACGAATTGATGATTTGTTAGATCAGTTACAAGGAGCAAAGGTGTTCTCCAAGATAGACCTACGGTCAGGCTATCACCAGTTGAAGATTCAAGAAGATGACATCCATAAGACAACATTCAGGACTCGGTATGGACACTACGAGTTTGTGGTTATGCCATTTGGATTAACCAACGCACCTGCTGCGTTTATGGAATTGATGAATCGGATCTTCATTGGATACTTGGATAGGTTTGTTGTGGTCTTTATAGATGATATATTGGTTTATTCACGAAGTCGTGAAGAGCATGCAGAGCATTTGAAAGCAGTTCTTCAAGTATTGAGGAAAGAAAAGATTTATGCTAAGTTGTCCAAGTGTGACTTCTGGATGAAAGAAGTAACATTCTTGGGACACATGATTACTGCAGATGGAGTCAAAGTTGACCCATCCAAGATCAAAACCGTGCTAGCATGGGAACCACCCAAGAACGTCAAAGAGAAACGTAGTTTCCTAGGATTAGCAAGATACTATAGACGTTTTGTAAAAGGGTTTTCCATCATAGCAAGACCTATGACCAACTTACTTCAGAAGAAGGCAAAGTTTATATGGACTGACAAGTGTCAAGCAAGCTTTGAAGAGATAAAGAAGAGGTTGACTACTGCACCTGTGTTAGCTCAGCCGAATGGAACACTAGGGTTCATTGTTTACAGTGATGCATCTAAAATGGGTTTGGGATGCGTCTTGATGCAAAATGAAAGAGTTATCGCCTATGCATCAAGACAACTGAGACAATATGAGCAGAACTACCCTACACATGACTTGGAGTTAGCAGCAGTAGTTCATGCACTTAAGATTTGTCGGCATTACCTATTTGGGACGACGTGTAAGATCATGACAAATCATAAGATCCTGAAGTACATTTTCACTAAAAAAAAAAGAGTTGAATATGAGACAAAGAAGGTGGTTGGAGTTGATAAAGGATTATGACTTAGAGATACTATATCATCCTGGTAAAGCTAATGTGGTGGCTGATGCTTTGAGTAGAAAGTCAACTCAAGAAAAAGGGATTGCTCGATTAACTGTACAAGTTGAAATAGAAAAAAGATCTGATTTGTAGTGGCATTGAAATATGGGTTTAGAGGGTATTTGTGTACCTTGGAGATCATGCCTAGTTGGATGGAAGAGATCCAACATAAACAACTAAGTCCCTTGATCTAACCAAGGTGAGGTCAATGATCACGAATGATGAAAGTTTAGATTCTTTATCAACGACGACAATATGCTTGGATACCAAGGAAGAATATGTATGCCTCAAGATGATGTGATTAGAAGAAATATTCTTGTTGATGCTCATACAACACCATAGTCGAATAAGATGTATCAGGATATTATCCCATACTTCAGGTGAAAAGATATGAAGAAGGATAATTATAGGGTTGTGGCATGCTGTCAAACATGTCAACAAGTTAAGATTGAACATCAAAGAACAAGAGGAGAACTTACGTCACTTGAAATACCACAATGGAAATAGTAACTAAGCAGAATTTTACAACAACGTTCCATCCACAGTCAGATAGTCAGTCAGAAAGGACTATTTAGACTTTAGAAGATTTGTTGAGGTCATGTGTGCTTGATTGGAGACTGATATGGCCAAATCATTTACCGTTGCTCTAGTTCACCTACAACAATAGTTGGCATGCATCCATTGGGATGACACCATATGAAGCACTGTACGGAAGGAAATGTCGAACCCCATTGTGTTGGGATGAGCCTACCGATGTCATTGATACGGCTCCAGACAAAGTTAAAAGTGATAATGAAAAAGTTGCTTTGATTCGAGAAAGGATGTTGACTGCACACAGTAGATATAAATCTTATGCTGATAAGCGCCGACATCCGCTAGAGTTTGAAACAAGGACACACGTTTGGCTGAAAGTTTCACCGACTCGTGGAGTCAACGTTTGGTATCAAGGGGAATTTAAGTCCTCGGTATATTGGACCGTTTGAGATTTTGGAAAAAGTTGGTAAAGTGGCTTATCGTTTAGCATTACCGCTAACAATGGATGGAGTACATCCAGTGTTTCATGCATCACAACTAAGACAGTATCAACCAGATCCGAGACATGTACTCAACTATGATGCTATCGAGATAAAGCCTGATCAGACCTATGTCGAGTTCCCTATGGCCGTGTTAGATAGATGAGGAAGAAGTTAAGGAATAAAGAAATTCCATTACTGAAGATCCAGTGGTCCCGAAGGAGAATGGAAGGGGCTACATGGCAAATAGTTGAACACATGGAGAGAAATTATTCAGAGGTGTTTAGTTCTTTGATCGGTGATTGGGATACAGGCAAGAATTAGTACCTAACTTTTCCACTAACCAATGTGCTTATTTGGTTCTATGTTGATGTGATTTATGTGTGTGTGAATTGTTTTGTGTTTGCTAACATAGGAAGTGATAGACTTCACTAGTGTGAGCTTGATGACCCCTTCTAACTTGGTAATAACTTATGTTTGCATGAAATGCAAAGATAGGTTAATTATGTGACTGATAGATTCAGTCTTCCGATGAGCTGTGTACTAAAGTTTCGGGACGAAACTTTTTCTTAAGGGGTGTGTGATGTAAAAGCTATTATTTTCGAATCCTAATAAAGGATGTTTAAGGGTGATTAAATTAATCATCGATATCAATTGGCCCATAAATCGTGAATAGTGTGTAGATGACGAGTAGGAATTCCACCGTCACGATCCTGACGTAAATTTGGACTTATGGGGAAATTTTCACTTTTTCCTCCGGGGAATAATTTTTACCCTCTCGTATTATTTGGAGCATTTGGGAGCTTCAATTAATAAAACTACAGTTGAGAGAAATGATCAGGACATTGGGTATGTTTTAGATATGAAATAACATGGAAAGGCAAAATGGCCAAAAGAGTCGCTATTTCGTTTCTTAGCGGCTAAGAAAGACGGCTTAGGAAGATGCGTTTTCCGAGAAAGTTGCGGAATAATTATCCACACAATATGTCAAATTTATTATTCCAATTTCGAGAAGTTTGGAGAAGGGGCTCAAACCGCCTTTGGATCGGTAAAAAGATAACTATCGACTTTGTTAAAAAAGATAATTATCGATTTCGCTATAAATAGCGGAGATTCTTTTATTAATTCATTTCCTTTCACGTTTCCTCGTAAAAGCTTTGATTTCTCTCAACCTTCAAATTCAGATCTACTCTTCGTTTGTAATCCGATTTCAATTCCGTTTGAGTTTTCGGATTCCTCTCTTCGTCCTCTTCATTTTGGTACCGAGTTTCTGCGTTTCCGTTGAAGTTAAGGTCAGGTCGAGCCTCCCCCTTATATGGACGGTCCCGTCACTCATATTCCGGTGAATCTGATGGTGTCCGAGCGTAGCCAGCGTCGTTGTGATTCCGAATCTTCTTTCGGATCGTCAATCGGGTTAGTAACGATTAAGTTATAAATTTATTCGTTTTCAGTATTGCGATTTGGCCTAAATTGACCTTAGGCTTGTCAAAATGGATAATTGGAAATTCCATTATACTCGTTACTTTATTATGGTGATTATGGGATATTTGTTTGATGAGATCTGATGACAGTTGGGTTCAGAAACTGCCTGCGGGCAAAATGTTATTCTGGTGAAATTTAGTTAATTAATTAAAGATTAATTAATTAAATTAGGAATCTAGAAAACGCTATAAGCTAATTAAATTCAAAGGAATGAATTTAATTGATGTTTGAAGCAAGAAGTTTAATACGAGGATATGATATTCTCGACAAGTGGTGTTGAAGACGGTAAACTAACTATAGCTTAGTAGCTCAGTGAGCGTATCCAGGTAAGTCTTCGGACTTACTTAGCTTCGATCTGCAGAAACCCGTGACTGAGAGATTTATATCTCACTGTGTGATATGTGTTGTTGTTTTGAAATGTCTTGTTGTGTTGAAATGTGAATGTTGATATGCATTGAGATGTGTTATGTGTAAAGCATGCTTGATGTGTTTTATGATGAAAATGACGTTATGATGTGTAAAGCATGCTTAATGTTGTTGTGATTATTATCATGTCATAATTATGAGAAATGGTTAAATGAACATGTGTTAGCCTATTGAGGCGTGCTATTGAATGACATGATAAGCTTGTTGAAACATCATAATGTATGAGATGATAAGCCTTTTGAGGCATGCGATATGATGATGATGACCTGTAAAGGTCAATAGTATGTAAATTGTTAAGACTCTGAGCTAACCATTAGCCAGGTCGCTAGCTATTGCAGTGAATGTCGGAGCTCGGCCAAGCCCGGATAACTTGCGTTTGTATAAGAATGACACCGAGTCTGATGGACTTCAGGCTCGGGTCGCACTCCTAATGAACATGATAAATGTTTGCATTAACATGAATGGAAAAATGTTGCATGTGGTTAGGGGTTAAGACCATAACCCACCACGAGAAAGCCTGGCCCGTAGACTTGATCAGTCTGGCTACGACCTAAGAGCAAATGTCTGAATTAACCTAATCTATGCAATGGTGAGCTCACACCAAAGCCAGAACCGTATAAGCAATGATTCCGGATTTGGTCCGGGATCGCAAATTGTAAATTTTCATACTGCATTCACGTGCATCATTCATAAAAGCATGATATCATCTCATGAGCACGGTATATGGTATTTGAATATATTTGTTGTATTGTGATGTGATGATATAATCTCTCGTGGATAGATTATGATCGGTAGCTAACGGTTTTAAACCGAATCTTTTTAGGTAATGCTGATCATAGGAACGCTCAGGGATGTCAACTGCAGGGTGTGGACAGCCGAGGCAGTGTTAACCCAAGGGTTGGTTGAACTACTTTTGAAACTAATCGCTTGCAAGCGAGTCTTTTGTTGGTTGTGTGCAACTGTATACACATGTTGATTTCAGGCTGAAGTTTTAAGACACCTGTTCAGGTGTCATGTTTTCAAGTGTCGTTTTGGGATATACATACTAACTGCATGCACGGTTGTTATGTAAATGTTTTCTAAATGACAGGTTGAATGTTTTCATTATTTCTTCGTGCTTCTTGTTGCAAGGTCCTATTTGTGAAGTTGTTGTCAGGCTAACTGATGGGACCCACTGTGTGGTCCTTAGCCTAGTGACGTCTTGGGTTACTTAATTCTCGGGTCGTTACAGCCACTCTGCTAGATCACCCAGCAACATGCCTATCATGTGGGGAATCTACAACATGGTAATAAACCATTAGCTAACCATACACATATATAGAGTAATGCATAAGCACAATCACAAGTAAAGATAAACGCATCAGCATGCTTTCAATCATTTACCCATTTAATCATCTCAATATAATGGTTATTCACTCAAATCGTATAGATATAATATATGAAACTATGTGACACGAGGATCGATACATCCTCGCCTCTGAGCCTGCTAGCCATCCGTACTAGTATCGGTCACACAATCCGTGTACCCTATGGGGGTGGATTGCGCCCTTCCTGTAAACCGGTCTGGCCTGACTCAAGAGAACCTCCCAGACTCCACGGCAGGATGAAAGTGAAAGGTTATCACAGCCACGCATACGGGGCAATCAATAAAACGTAGGTCGGTATATACGACATCACATGCTATCATAACAAACATACAAAGCACACACTACTCATGCAAAGACCCAATATAAGGATAGAAGCTAAGTAAGTCTTACGGACTTACCTCAACCTCGATCACAACTCAACCACGATCACCTCTACATTGGAGGGACAACACAACCTATAAACAGGGCATAAAGAGATATATCAATCTCCTAACATCACAAGGGTCACACCTAGACCCAAAGGGATCCAAAGGATCAACCTCAACCTCACTCACAACCTAAAGAACCTCAAAAGCTATACAAGGCATAAACCGATCACAACCTCATCAAAACTCAACCTCACACATCTAGCATGATCCTAAGCACTCACACTAGGAAAGAAGGGAACAAAGGCACCCTAAGGAAGGCCTAGAAGCAACACACACCTACAAAACCAAGAGAAGACCCTGCTGATGCAAGTGGGCACAGGGGCGGCTCACTGGTGGCGGAGGGGCAGATCGCTGACCGGCACAGGGGCGGCTGCAAGGTGGCGTAGGGGCGGTTGATGTGCAGAAGAAACCACTTCAACTCCTTCACTCCTTCCTTCGATTCTCTACTCTTCTTCACTCCAATAGCAACATACATGAAAACTCCACCTTGATTAAAATGGTTTACAAGTGTTGATGATGGAAGACTTCACACAAATATAGCAGTTGGATATACTAACAATGTACTGATTATATTTCTAGATATTTGGTTGGTTTGAATTCAGTGCAGGTTTTATATCTAAGTGTCAAGGGCCTTGAAGTTGGATTCAAGATCAAAAGGACGAAATCAAGGGCCTTGGTATCTAAGGTGCACGGAACAAGGATTCAAAATAAATTGAAGATCTTCTTGGAAGATTTTGTAACAAGACGATCTCATCAACCAAAGATCTTATCAACCGAAGGAAGATCTCAACCGAAGATCTTAACTGAAGAATAGAGAATCTTTTCTAGAAGATTTTCAAAACAACAAACGGCAAAAATATCTTCTCTCTCGATTCAACAGAAGACGAGAAAATCAAGGAGTAAAGGACTTGACGTGTTTGTAGGGGCTGAAGACTTGCAATGTCTACCTTATCTCCCAACAAGAAAATGAGCTTCATGGAAAAGAAGATACATCTTCAAACGGCCATCTCTAAAATGGCTAGAAGACCTTTCCATAGAAGAGTATAAATGAAGATGATGGTCGAAGAAGGAATATACACAAGCTTACACAAGAAAACATCTTTACATCCTCAAGCAACCTAATCTTCTTCATTCGTTGTTTTTATTTCTCTCATTCACGCAAACGCTTTATCCCCTTAGAGAGAGAAAACTTGTTCGCCCTAAAACGTGCGTGCAATCAAGTCTTAAATTTATAAAACTAGAATCAAGCAAGCGAACCCGCAGTGTACGGATCGGCGTAGTAAAGCAAGAATTCCAGAGTATCGAACACAGGGATTTGGGGGGAACAAATTCAATTGTAAAGTTGTCAAGCAAGAAAAAGTGTAAAGCTTTGCAAATATATTGGGAAAACAGCAACCCTAAAGATCCAGGTGTCTAATTGTGACAATCGATTCAAGATATACTAAAGAACTAAGGACAGAATTAAGAGTTGCAAAGATATACTAAGGTAAAGCAATGTACGGTGAAGTTCCAAGGCTTTATATAACTTATCTAACGACACTGTCTATAAAGGTTGTTGAGGCTTCATTATAGAAAGGATCTATGGACAAGAATTGATCTCAAATACCCAAACTTGTAACCCAAGGATCAAGACTAACTAAATCGATTAAGGTTGTGACACTCGAAATCGAAGTAGAGGTTGTTGAGGCTTCACTACTACCTAAAAAAGGGCAAACCTAGACTAGATTAAAGCTAATCTTTAACCTTGGATCAAAGTAAAAGCAAAATTCGTAAATTAGGGTAAATCACGGGTAGATCTTGAGAATCACGGCCGTGGAAACCTAAGAACAGGCCGTGATTTAGGTTGTCGACGATATTTCTCTAACTCTCAGGGTCCAATCAATTTACGATCGATCTATCATCATCTAAGCCACAACTATCAAACCCTTCACCTTAGAATTGCTAAAGGGTTTTAGCCAATAATCATCATTATGATATCAATAATCAAATATGAAAGGGAGAAAAGGTAAAACCTTGAAATCTCAATAATAAACTCAAAACAAATGTCAATCAAACACAATAATCGCAAACCGCGTTCAATGGATGTAGAATCAAAGGAACAAAAAAACCTCACAAAATTTCTAGGGACAATGAAGAACGGGATGTCAATTCGCCTTCAAATGTAAACCCTAAGATCTTTCAACTCCAAAAATAGGAAAGTGCGTTCTTCCCCAAATCTTCTTTGTACGCAATAAAACCTTCAAGCGTCCCTCTCTTTGGGGATCCAAATGCTGGGGCTGTCACCGTCCGCCTTTCAATGTTGAAGGCTATCGAATATATGTAGGGAACTATCTAGGGTTTAAAGATAAAACCCTAAATATTTGGGCTGAAAAGAAGTCGAATCCGCTGATATCAGAAGATACTCTGGGCCGCGTCATAACGTATCAGAAAATTCTTTGACGCGTCAGACGGTATCAGAAGATACTTTGGCGCGTCCTAAATTTCTTGTATGCTCCTTTTTGTCCTGCTTCAAGGCTTAATCCTTAAATGTGCCATTTTTGCTCCATAATTCGCCAAATTACCTACAAATGCAATAAAACTCTGTGTAGACCTCTATTCATGCAAAATAGGTGAATATAACCATAAATGCCATGAATGTATGCCTATGCATGCAAAATAAAGGGAAAATCTATATAAATACATGCCTAAAAATAGGTCATAATTCATGTCATCAAAACACTAGAGCTCCATTGAAAGATCTAAATAGTGTTATACTAGAGTGTGTTACTCTGCGAAGTAACTAGACTATTATAGCTAGGCTAAGAGTTGGAGCTAGATCGTAGCATTGACTACATTGAGAGAAGAAGGGGATTTCTTCTAGTTTGTATCTAGGACTCTTTGAAGCTGATAATAGATAGTTAGATCCTACGGATATACCATGGTCAGAGAGTAGGCTATTTAGAGCCGAACTTCGTAAACATATCCTCGTGTCAATCTTTTCAATTCTGCACCATATATACTTTACTGTGACTAACTTTGTTTTGTAGGAGCAAGAAGTCAAGGCCCTTGAAATAGAGTTTCAAAGCCCTTGAAATCAAAGTTTCACTAGAAGCACAAATTGACATCAAGGTCCTTGAAAAGAGTTTCAAGGCCTTGAGATTTGGTTTGCGAAAAGTTCCCATACTCTATTCAACCCCCCTTCTAGAGTATCGTTTATATTATTTATATCACCTACCGGTTCTTCAATTGGTATCATAGCTAGACTCATGTTTATTGATTTAACCATCAGTGAGACTGATCATGAATCCTGTAGGTGATGGTGGATTTGCTCAAGAAAGATCCTCATCCCGACCACCACTCTTCTATGGCAACAACTTCGCTCATTGGAGAGCACTCATGCGTATGTTCATTATTGACCAGGATATGGAGCTTTGGAGTATTACTCAAAGTGGACCTGAAGTTCCAATGACAATGGTTGAAGGCGTCCAAGTCCCTAAGAAGGAATCAGACTTCACACAAGCTGATCTGGACAACGTGTCAAAGAATTACAAAGCAATGAATCTACTCTACTGTGGATTAGATGCAAATGATTTCAACCGTATCTCATCGTGCAAGAGTGCTAAAGAACTATGAGATAAGCTTGTTGTTACGCACGAAGGAACAAGTCAAGTCAAGAAAAGCAAGATTAACATCTTTCTCAGACAATATGAGCTATTCAAGATGAATCCAAATGAAATAGTCAAAGAAATGTTCACCAGATTTACTGAGATCGTGAAAAATGTGGACTTACTAGGAAAGATCTTCACAAATGAAGAGAAAGTGAGGAAGGTTCTAAGGAGCTTACCTAAAGCCAAGTGGGGACCAAAGATGACTGCTATTGAAGAAGCTCAAAATCTCACTACTCTTTCTCTGGATGATCTACTTGGAAAACTCATCACACATGAAATGGTTCTTGGCGAAGAAGATGGAGAACTTCCATCCAACTCCAAGAATTAGGCATTAAAATCCAGAAGAGATGAGTTACCATCTGATGAAGAAGATAGTGATGGTGATGATGAAGAAGATGTACTCGCCATGATCTCAAAGGGTCTCGCAAGAATTATCAAGTTAAAGAAACAATCTGCAAACAGAGATTTTTCACGAGCATCAAAACCCCGAGGTAAGTTTTCTAACTCTAATAAGAAAACGAGAGTACTGACTTGTTTTGAATGTGGTGAAACAGATCATTTGGTGAAGGATTGTCCATAAAAGAAGAGGACCAACTTCAAGAAAAATGATCAAATGAAGAAAGCTATGGTTGCTTCATAGAGTGATTCTGAATCAACAAATGAATCAGAAGATGAAAAAGAACAAGCAAACTTGTGTCTTATGGTCGATCATGAAGATGACTCAAATTTGTACATCCACAATATGGTAAGTACAATTTTGTCTCAACCTGAGATTGACCTTAAACAATTCCTTAAAGATATTATCTTAAGTGATAAGGAACATAGAATAAGGATAAATTCTTTATAAGAAAAACTTCATGAACAAGATAAACAATTGAGTGAATTGTCTCTGGAGATTGAAAATCTTAACACTGAAAAGGAAGATCTTGATGACAATATCAAGGCCTTGGAATCAGAAAACCTGATTCTCAAGGACAACCTCTCTTCTCTTCATCGAAACTATATTGATCTAGAGAAAGAGAAAGTTGATCTGACTTTAGCGTGTCAAGACCAGAAGGCATCACTCATTAAGTTTACTCGTTCAAAAACTAATCTGGAAAGAATGATGGGTGAAACAATCTTCCCTTAACAAAAATGGTATATGGTATCATAGGAGCTTTCCTAGAAAACCTACCACCACTTTTGTTATGGCCAAAGGAAGCATTCATATGCCTACCTGCTTCTATTGTTGCAAAAAGGGTCATGTTAAATCTACATGTCCTTATAGAAGAAATGATCCTTATATCATTAGAAACCCCTATCCTTTATGTTTAAGGAAACAAGTCCAACAAATCTGGATTCCTAAAGGTACTAGACCACCAAACATGATCGAACCTGAGTATGAACCGAAATATGCCATTTGGTCGACCCGGAAAGGTTGATGTTTGCTACTTTGCAGCATATCACCAAGGTAAAGGAGCACAAATGGATATTAGAAAGTGGTTGCTCAAGACACATGAGTGGAAATAGTTCTTTATTCTCAGATTTAAAGAAGCAATCATCTGGAACTATTACTCTTGGTGATAAATGAAAGTGTGACATAATTGACATTGGTAAAATTTGCTATAATTCATCCAACTTTATTGATGATGTTTATTTAGTTGATGACTTGAAATATAATCTGCTAAGTATTTTTCAAATTGTAATAAAGGCAATAAAGTCATGTTTGATTTAGAAAAATGTGAAGTTCAAGACATAAAGACGGGAGAAGTGTTTCTTACTTCTCCTAGATGTAATAATGTTTATTCTTTGAGTACTAACCAAAGTTGCAGGAACAAAGCTAAAATGTCTAAAGGCCTTGACTGATGATCCAAGGCTTTGGCATAGAAGACTTGGTCACGTAAGCATGCATACCATGCAGAAGCTACTTACAAAAGATTTAGTACGCGGTTTGCCAGACCTAAACTTCAAGGTTAATGACCTATGTAAGACGTGTACACAAGGTAAACAAACAAGAGGTTTATTCAAACCTAAGAAAGCTGTAAGTTCTTCTTGACCTATTGAACTTTTACACATGGATCTTTGTGGACCTATGCGTGTCAAATCTCCCGGAGGAAAACAATACATCCTTGTTATAGTGGATGATTTCTCTTGTTTTACATGGATATCTTTTCTACGAGAAAAACCTGAAGCTTTATTTGAGTTTTCAAAATTGTGTAAGGAGTTACAAAGTTTGAAAAATCTACCAATAGTTTCTATAAGAAGTGATCATGGTAGAGAATTTGATCAACTAAAGTTTGATTTGTTTTGTGCAAAATATGGTATTTCTCATAATTTTTCAGCTCCTAGAACTCCTCAACAAAATGGAGTTGTGGAACGTAAGAACCGCACTCTTGAGGATATGCCTAGGACAATGCTTTTAAAAAATAATTTGCCAAAAAGCTTTTGGGCTGAAGCAGTAAACACTGCATATTATAATTTTAAATAGATGTTTAATTCACCCTATTTTGAAAAAGACTCCTTATGAACTCTTTAAAGGAAGAAAGCCAAATATTTCATATTTTAAACCCTTTGGATGTACTTGTTTTGTTCACAACAATGGGAAGAACAATATTGGGAAATTTGATGCACGTAGTGATGAAGCTATTTTCATTGGATATGCTTCAAATAGTAAAGCTTATCGAGTATATAACAAACGTACCAAAGTTGTTGAGGAAAATATTCATGTTATTTTTTATGAAAGCAATGATGGTACTTTGAGTGAGAGTTTTGCAGATTTAATTCTGAATCAAAGAGAAGATTACATTTCGGATGAAGAGGAAGATCCAAAAGATCAAGACAAGAATATGCAGGAAAAGATTCAAGATACCAAAGAAATTCCTCAAGACCTTGAAACACACCTTCAAGACCTTGAAAATGGAAACCGTACCTGAATCTAGTCAAACATATACAACTCAACCTTCTGGATCTACTTTATCTGTCAAAAGAAGAAAAGTTCAACACTCCTCGTATCATCCACAAGAGAATGTTATCTCAGATCCAAATGCTGGAGTTCAAACTAGATCTAAAGTGCATAATCTATGTGCCTTCTCCGCTTTTGTATCACTTGTCAAGCCAAAGAACTACATTCAAGCTCTTCAAGAACCAGATTGGATTGTTGCCATGCAAAATTAATTAAATGAATTTGAGAGGAACAAGGTATGAACTCTTACTTCAAGACCAAAGCATCAATCAGTTATTGACACGAAATGGGTCTTTGGAAACAAATTGGATGAAAGTGGCAAAGTCATTCGAAAGAAAGCACGACTTGTAGCCAAAGGTTATATCCAAGAAGAAGGTATTGATTATGAGGAGACTTTTTCTCCAATTGCTAGGTTATAAGCCATACGTAAGCTACTTGCATTTGCATCTTTCATGAGCATAAAACTTTTTCAAATGGATGTAAAATGTGCTTTTCTAAACGGCTTCTTAGAAGAAGAAGTCTACGTTGCTCAACCTCCTGGTTTTGAAAATGATGAATTTTCAGATCATGTTTTTAAATTAGGCAAAGCTCTTTACGGTCTTAAGCAAGTTCCTCGAGCTTGGTATGAAAGATTGTCTAAATATCTTCTTGAAAACAATTTCAAAAGAGGTTTGATTGATAAAACATTGTTTATCAAAACTAGAGGCAACGGCATTCAGTAGTAAAAATCTATGTTGATGACATATTATTCGGTGCTACTAATGATTCCCTTTGAAAGGAATTTTCAGATATTATGTGCAGGGAATTTGAGAAGAGCTTAATGGAGAGCTAAATTTCTTTCTTGGACTTCAAGTTACACAAGCAAAGAAAAGAATTTTCCTTAATCAAAGCAAGTATACTAAAGACTTGCTTAAAAAGTACAAAATGGATCAATCTAAGGTTGCAAAGACTCCTATGAGTTCAACACTTTCGCTAGATCGTGACAAGAATGGAAAAAGTGTAGTACAAAAGGAGTATCAAGGTATGATCGGTTCATTGTTGTATCTAACTGCTAGCCGTCCTGACATTATGTTTAGCGTGTTCTTGAGTGCAAGATTTCAAGCTGATCTTAAAGAATCACACTTGATAGCTGTGAAAAGAATTTTTCGGTATCTCAATGGCACTAAGGATCTAGGGTTATGGTACCCACGTCAAAGCTCGTTTCATCTTGTTGGCTATTCAGATGCAGACTTTGCAGGTTATAAGGTCGATAGAAAAAGTACTTGCGGATGGTGCCAATTCTTAGGGTCATCCATAATCAGTTGGCACTCCAAGAAGCAAAATTTTGTTGCCCTATCCACAACTGAAGCTGAATACATAGCTACAGGAGCTTGTTGTGCTCAAATTCTCTGGATTGCTCAACAACTTCGTGACCTTGGCTTTGACTTGAGAGGTATTCCTATAAAATGTGATAATACTAGTGCTATTTCTATAACCAAAAATCTTGTGCAGCATTCAAGGACTAAGCATATTGATGTAAGGCATCACTTCATACGTGATCATGTTGAGAAAGGTGATGTTTCGATTTCTTTTATCTCAACAAACTTGCAGCTTGCAAATATCTTTACCAAGCCTCTTCCCGAGGAACAATTTAATTTTATTAGATTGGAGCTTGGTATGTTGAACAAGGAAGCATTAACGTAGGGGGAGTAAACGAGTTTTAATCGTTCTACGCATGCAGCCCAATTGATGTTTTCAAGGGTCTTGAAATAAAATTCAAGGGGCCTTGAAACATATTTTAATGGGTAAATTGACTTTACGGATCCCTTAAGAGTTAATATCTTTTAGATATTTTAAATCTTAAAAATTGTATTTCTTTGTTTGAAACAATTCTTGATTTTGGTTTTAAAAGCTTGATTTTCTCAAAGACTTTTTCATATCCTTGATAAAAAGGACCTACCTTCTCATCTTTTTATCCTTTCACAAGAAACCCTATTTCAAAATCCTTTGATTTCTCTCTCAAACTTTTCTCATGGCACCCAGAAGCAAGAGATATGCTCCTCTATTTTCCAAAAAGAAAGATGTTCAAAATTCTTCAATTGCTAAAGAAGAAAAACCTTTTGAAGATCTGGATACATCTCATATTACCGGTCTTTCCTCATCATGGTTCATTAATTTTCAAGCTTCTGGATCTTGGCTTGATGGTTTTCACAATCGACCGCTCTGTATGTGTGATTTGGTGGATATTGATTTTCTCGATTCTCTCAAGATACCCTGCATAGACAAGCTGAAGAGTTCGGTTATCTAGAAGGTTCTAAATATTGGAGATTTTGCTTTTCCACGACTCACGAGACTATTCTATGTTAATCTCACCACAAAAAGGGACAAATGGTGTATTACTCTTGAATCTTCAGTCAAAGGTACTCCGATTTCACTCACTCCTTCTATTCTAAGTGAAATATTAGGAATTCCTACAGATGTTATATTCAACTATCCTTCAAGATCATAGAGTGTTCGTATTGCTAAGGAGAATTTTCTGGTTCCAAAATCAAACTCACGTCAACTTACTCATACTTCTCTAACCTTAGAGGCTAGAATAGTGTTCACCATACTAGTTCGATGTGTAGTTCCTCGTGCAAACTCAAGAGAGCTGTTGACTGATCAATCTCTAAAATTAATTCATTTGCTTATTCTGATGTGGCCATAGATGTGCCTAATCTGATTCTCAACCATATGTTGCATTCTGTTAACTCTAAGAGATCTATTCCCTTGCCTTATAGAAATTTGCTGCCTAAGGTCTTTGATTAGTATAGAATTGATACATCCTCTGAGGAAAGACAGCCTATTAACAACAAAATTGATGAGAATTGCTTAGAACGTCTGGGGATTGAGAAAACACTTACAGGAACATGGACTTTAAAAGGAAAAGGAGTTACTCAAAATCCAAATGAAGAAGTCAAACCTTCTCCTACCTCAGAAATCAAGTTAGAGGGTTGTGAAAAAGAAATAGCTTGTCTCAATCGTGAATTGTTTGATTTCCAGTTTGACACCAAGAGGAGAATGAATACAAATTTCGAGTTATTGGCTACCATCAATGCTAAAGTCAATAAAATATATTTGATGAATGCTCTTACACTAACTACAATGGGAAGCATTTTGCCCATAGCTGAAGATGTAACTCAACATACTCAAGAGCAGGTTGAGAATATGCTGATGAATTGTAAAAGGCGTGTACAGAATAAATCAATTTTGTATCCAACTCATGAAGAGCCAATATCTTGCCCAAAGTTGAGTATGAAGTAATTAAACAGAGAAGAGCTGAAGAAAAGAGAAGACGTTTGACAGTTGAAATGGATGATTTGCGTTATAAGAAAACTTCATCCAAAGGAAAGAGGAAGTTCTATGAGGAGTTTTAAGCTAACTGGTTTTCTCTATGGGTTGAAAATACTTTGATTTTAGGTCTGTAATCGTTTTTCTAAGACCTCCTGGTTTGACTGCTTTTTATCCCTTGTTGAAAGACAAAGGGGGAGAAATATGATCCGACATTTCGATATACTGCATTCTGCATTCTTAGTTTTGAGATTTTCATATGCATTGCTAAACTAACAAATGCAGGTACGAGAATTTGTGTTGTCTTCCATCAAGGGGGAGATTGAAAACTCCACCTTGATTAAAATGGTTTACAGGTGTTGATGATAGAAGACTTCACACAAATATAACAGTTGGATATACTAACAATGTACTGATTATATTTCTAGATATTTGGTTGGTTTGAATTCAGTGCAGGTTTTATATCTAAGTGTCAAGGGCCTTGAAGTTGGATTCAAGATCAAAAGGACGAAATCAAGGGCCTTGGAATCTAAGGTGCACGGAACAAGGATTTAAAATAAATTGAAGATCTTCTTGGAAGATTCTGTAACAAGAAGATCTCATCAACCAAAGATCTTATCAACCGAAGGAAGATCTCAACCGAAGATCTTAACCGAAGAATAGAGAATCTTTTCTAGAAGATTTTCTAAACAACAAACGGCAAAAATATCTTCTCTCTCGATTCAACAGAAGACGAGAAGATCAAGGAGTAAAGGACTCGACGTGTTCGTAGGGGCTGAAGACTTGCAACGTCTACCTTATCTCCAAACAAGAAAATGATCTTCATGGAAAAGAAGATACATCTTCAAACGGTCATCTCTACAACGGCTAGAAGACCTTTCCATAGAAGAGTATAAATGAAGATGATGGTCGAAGAAGGAATATACACAAGCTTACACAGGAAAACATCTTTACATCCTCAAGCAACCTAATCTTCTTCATTCGTTGTTTTTCTTTCTCTCATTCACGCAAACGCTTTATCCCCTTAGAGAGAGAAAACACTAGAGCTCCATTGGAAGATCTAAATAGTGTTATACTAGAGTGTGTTACTCTGTGAAGTAACTAGGCTATTATAGGTTAAGAGTTGGAGCTAGATCGTAGCATTGACTATATTGAGAGAAGAAGGGGATTTCTTCTAGTTTGTATCTAGGACTCTTTGAAGCTAATAATAGATAGTTAGATCCTACGGATATACCCTGGGACGGAGAGTAGGCTATTTAGAGCCGAACTTCGTAAACATATCCTCGTGTCAATCTTTTCAATTCCGCACCATATATACTTTACTGTGACTAACTTTGTTTTGCAGGAGCAAGAAGTCAAGGCCCTTGAAATAGAGTTTCAAAGCCCTTGAAATCAAAGTTTCACTAGAAGCACAGATTGACATCAAGATCCTTGAAAGGAGTTTCAAGGCCTTGAGGTTTGGTTTGTGAAAAGTTCCCATACTCTATTCAACCCCCTTCCAGAATATCGTTTATATTATTTATATCACCTACCGGTTCTTCAATACATATATCACATACATATATATTCATCAACACAAGCCAAAACATGGCTGAACATGATCCAATCCTAAAAAAAAACTATACTAAACTAAGGAAAGGAAGGAAAGAATGAAGAAAAGAAGAAAGGAAGAAGAAAAGCCATGGAACTCACCAAGCTGAGCTCTCCAGAAGATCAACACAACACCAACAACACCTCAAGTTGGCTCAACAAGGTACATCAACATTAACAACATCAAGCCAAGCAAAGATATGCAAGATATCTCACAAAACTCACAAAACTTAAACAAAGATCAACCAAAGTGATCCAAGGGAGAAGAGGAGAAGAAAGTGTACGTAAGGAGAGAGACGTCTGAGAATGGTAAACAATCATCAAGAGGTAAAAGAAGAAGATATATATATAGAGGTAAAAGGGTAAAGCACGGGTCAAAGGGTCAAAGAAGACGGCTGCAGCAGACCGAGCCGTAGAGGCGGCCCAGACAAACCGCAGGGGCGGTTCCAGGCTCACGCAGGGGCAGTCCAAGCTAAACTCTGGCGCTCTGCTCACCCTCTCAACAACTCAACAACTAGGCTATTACATCTCATCCCCCTAAAAAAAGTTTCGTCCCAAAACATGCAAGATCCCAAAGCCTCTCGGACCCATAAGCCGAGGTATAACTCACTCACTCTATAGAGGTATCATATCTCCGCTCAGAAGGTCAAAACCTATAACAAATCTATAACCTCAAACATCAACATGTAGGAATAATCAACTCCAGAAAAAAAGGCCATAACGTTACCCAAAGTCGTAGAGGAATCACATCTCTCGCCATACCACAATACAGGGCATAGAGGAAGCACATCTCTAGCCAAAACATAACACAGGCATAGAGGAAATACGTCTCTAGCTAAACCATAAGCATATACATCGCATGGAGGAATCACATTTCCACTGAAACTATATCCATCAAAGTAGCATGGAGGAAAGAACCATCTCCAGCTGAATCCTAATCAACTCAGATAGCATGGAGGAAAGAACCATCTCCAGCTATAAACATAAGTCATACTCAAACAGCATGGAGGGAATAATCATCTCCAGCTATAACATACATCATGCTATTATAGCAAGATCTAATAAGATCATACACATGTCACAGCTAGTATGGAAAGCACATCAAAGCATATAAGCACATAAACACATACTCACCAAGATAGCACTAAGATCTACTCATCGACCCTAGATGCATCTATCTCAGCATAAAACTCTGGATAGTTCCTCTGGATACTATCCTCAGTCTCCCATGTAGCCTCCTCAGGTCCACGTCTAGACCATTGTATCCTTATCATAGGTATGTCCTTCGAACGCAGGCGTCTCACACCTCGCTCTAGGACTGCAATAGGATGCTCAGCAAATGTGTGGTCTAGCTCCACCACCAAATCATCATAACTCACAATGTGCCTCGGATTTGGTATGTACTCTCTCAGTTGGGACACATGAAACACATAGTGAACACCCTCTAACCTCGGACGCAAAGCTAATCTGTAGGCTGCTCTCCTAACTCTATCTAGTATCTCAAAAGGACCGACATATCGGGGACTCAACTTCCCCTTTATGCCAAAACATCTGACGCCACGCGTCGGAGATACTCTCAACCAGACATGAGCTCCTACCCTGAACTCTAGAGGCCGATGCCTCTTGTCTGCATATGACTTCTAGCGACTCTGTGCAGCCAACATCCTCTCTCTAATCAGCTCTACTCGAGCCATATCATCCTGAATCTGCTCTGGCTCTATCCCACTGATACTACTAGGCTCATCCCAGCATAAAGGTGTACGGCACCTACGTCCATACAATGCCTCATAAGGAGCCATCCCAATAGATGCATGCCAGCTGTTGTTATATGAGAACTCTACAAGTGGGAGATAATTAGACCATACCTGTCCCCAATCCAACATACAAGCTTGCAACATATCCTCCAGGGTCTGGATGGTCCTCTCAGACTGACCATCTATCTTGGGGTGAAGCGCAGTCATGAATTGTAGACTCGTCCCCAAAGTAGTATGAATCTACTGCCAAAACCTCGAGGTAAATCGTCCATCTCGATCAGAGACGATCGTCCTCGGTACACCATGGAGTCTCACTATCTGTCTAGTGTACTCTCAACTAATCTACTCACTAGCCACATCTCTTTGATAGGAATAAAACGTTCCGTCTTCGTCAGTCTATCAACAACAATCCAAATAGCATCGAAACTCCTACTGGGTTTCAAACTAGTCACGAAATCCATGGAGATATCCTCCTACTTCCATTACGGCACTGGTAGTGGATGGAGCTCACCTCTAGGTCTGAAATGCTCTTTCTTGACCTATTGATAGGTCGCACACTGAGCCACAAATCTGGCTACATCGGGCTTTAGCCCTCCCCACCAATATGAACGTCTCACATCATGGTACATTTTACTCGTACCTAGATGTACAGAGTAAGGTGTACAGTGAGCCTCTCGTAAGATCCTCTCTCTCAACTCTACATCGGCAGGAACACATGTGCGATCATGTCGCCTCATCACTCCATCAGCTCCAATAGAAAACTGTGGTGCCTCTCCATGAGACATCCTCTCTCTAATCCTCATCAGGGTCGGGCAGGTCCCCTGCTTCTGTTGGATCTCATCCAACAGACCAGGTAAAACCTCTAATGCATACAATTGGGCATCCACATCAGGAAACTGGATGTCCATCTCTAGCCAAGCTAGATCCCTATGAAGCTGAGGTTGTACTGTCAATCTCGCAATCGCCTTCTCTCGAGGCGTCTTCCTACTCAAGGCGTCAACTACCACATTCGCCTTTTCAGGATGATACAAAATCTCAAGGTCAAAGTCCTTGATCAACTCAAGCCATCAACACTGGCGGTTATTCAACTCCCGCTGCGTGAAAATATACTTCAGACTCTTATGGTCTGTGAAGATCTGACATGTAGCACCATACAAGTAATGTCTCCTGATCTTCAAAGCATGAACTACCGCTGATAACTCCAAATCATGAGTCGGGTAGTTCTCCTCATACGTCTTCAGCTGTCGAGACGCATAAGCAATCACTATGTCTCTCTATATCAACACACATCCCAAGCCTAGCTTGGATGCATCACTATAGACTACAAAGTCATTAGAAGCCTCTAGCTGTGCCAGGACAAGAGCAGAAGTCAAACGCCTCTTCAACTCCTCAAAACTTTGAGCACACTGGTCGGTCCATACAAATCTGGTAGTCTTCCTCAGAAGACTCGTCAGTGGGCGGACAATCACAGAAAATCCCTCCACAAAGCGTCTGTAATAACCGGCTAGGCCAAGAAAGCTACGCACTTCCTTGACGTTTGTCGGTGTCGTCCATGCAGCAACAGCCTCGATCTTCGCCGGATCTACCATAATCCCATCGGCGGAGACAATATGCCCAAGGAAAGCAACCTCAGACATCCATAACTCGCACTTAGAGAGCTTAGCAATAAGCTCTCTATCCCTCAGAATCTGCAAAACCGTCCGCAGATGACCGGTATGCTCCTCTATGCTACGAGAGTACACCAAATGTCGTCAATAAAGACCACCACAAACTGATCAAGGAAGTCGATGAATATACTGTTCATCAACTCCATAAAGACTGCTGTGGCATTCGTCATCCCGAATGGCATCACTACAAACTCGTAGTGTCCATAACGGGTACGAAATGCCGTCTTGTGTACATCCTGCTCTCTCACCCTTAGTTGGTGATATTCTGAGCGCAAATCAATCCGGGAGAAAACTGTAGCTCCCTGAAGCTGATCAAGTAGATAATCAATACGAGGTTCATCTCTCTGTAATCTATATATAATCTAAAAGATCCGTCCTTCTTCTGCACGAAGAGGACAAGTGCACCACATGGTGAAACGCTAGGGCGTATGAACCCCTTCTCTGCCAACTCTTCGAGTTGCTTCTTCAACTCCGACATCTCGACAGGTGCCATACGGTATGGGGCCTTCGAGATGGGTCTCGTTCCAGGCTCTAACTCTATGCTGAAGTCCACACTCCGTTGAGACGGCAAGCTCGACAGCTTAGCAAACACATCTACAAACTCGCAGACCACTAGATTATCCTCCATAGCTGGACTCTCTCCATCCTTCATGGCATAGCACCAGAAGGCATCGCATCCCTGTGCAATCAATCTAGCTGCTCGTACGGCACTGATGACAAAACCTGTCTTCCCAAGGTCCCAACCCCGGAAGACCTAAATCTGACCAACCTCTGTAGAGACTGTAACAGTCCGTCTACCAACATCCAAAACCGCATGGTGCCTACGCATCCAGTCCATACCTAAAATGACTTCTTCATGCATCAACGGCATGACTAAGAAGTCAACAATTAAAACACGAGTCCCTAAACGAAGGGGACAACTACGTATCTCACGGGTACCTCTGACCCGACTAACATCACATAACCCTATAGTAAAGGGTATACCCTCTATGGTATCTAAACTCAAACGCTCAACACATGTATTAGAAATAAATGAATGCGTAGCACCAATATCAAACAAGACTCTAACAGGTAAACCATGAAGCAGAATGGTACCTGTAGCAGCCGGTGCAAGTGGATCCTCTGCACTCCTTAACTCAAAAGCTCTCCATCGGGCTCCTCTGGCATCACTAGTGCCAACATCTCTTCCGGCCATCTTTTTCTTCTTCTTAATGCTCTTAGATCTAGCTTTAATGGTTTTCTCCAATTCGGAATCGAATGGAGCTAAATTCTTACCACGAGATCTTCGCATGCACCTAAAGAATGAGAGATGTCCTGAAAATGCAAAGACACAAACCAAACAAGATCAAAAGCAACAAGAAAGACCTATACTATAAACAATCACAAACAATGATTCAATCTAGACCTAATCCCCGGCCACGACGCCAAAAACTTGTTACGCTAGAATTGTATGCACGCAAAAGTCTTAAATTTATAACTCGATATATTTTTCCTAAATCCTAGTGAACCCACAATGTATGGGCCGTTTTGTAGTAAGGATAGTATTCCGAGGTTGAACACAAAGACTAAGGTGAAATTGAATCAAATAGTGACTAAAGATAGTGTAGACCTAGTTTGAGAAAAGAGAAAGAAACAAAGAAATGAAATCTCAATGTTTTTGGATTGGTTTTGTGGTGATCAATCAAGGATCACAAATCATGCAAGATTAAAAAACAACTAAGCTAGCAACACAAATAAGCAAACACAACACGAGATAGGTAATCAAAGAGAGAAAAGCGGATTCTAGGGGTTAGGAATTCCGGTTATGGCAGTGGACTCAAGCTTCTAATCATTCCTTGGATCAACTATGGTATGTTGGGAAAGGGTGTTTCTCAAATGGAACCAATCACCGGGTAGGTCTCATGATCCACTAATCCCGTAACTAAGTTCCTATTACCGGGTAAGTCTCTAGGAGCCTAGGGTTGGGAAATCTACACAAACCGGATTGCTATCTAGGGAACTAACCTCTCCTTACCGGGTAAGTCTCAGGAAGGCAAGTCCTAAACATCAATCCTAGCACACTCAATCTAATAGCGGCTTATGAGGCTCACTATTACCTAGAGTTCATCATCTTTGGTACTTAAGATCGGAAATCACCGGGTAGGTCTCTTTCCTCACTTAGATTGCTAGCATTAGGTCACCCTAGGCTAGTTTAAGCTTAATAAACACTGGGATTCCAACAATCTAACATCCTAACATGCAGATTTATCAATACAAGCATAATAGAAGCAAACCACGGGTAGTTCATCACATTCCACGGCCGTGGTTTGTCTAGAACAAACCGTGATTTCTACAACACTTAAGTACGAGCAAGCAAATCATCCAAATATACATTTAAGTCTATTCTATCATAGTCCAAGCCATAACCATCATTCCCTTACCCTAGAATCGCATCTATTTAGCCAACAACATGCATCATAATAATCGAGCTCAACAAGCATACATTCATGGCTTCCATAACAAGAGAATAAAATGAAAGAGGAACGAAACAAGTAGGATAAGAAAACCAAGCTGAATAAAAGTCAAGAAGGACTTACAACCCTTCAAAAGAAGGTTTGAATCGTTTCTTAGCTAGTGTTCTTCTTCTTCTTCTTCTTCTTCTCCAAAATGAGAGTGTTTCTCCTCCTCCAAGAGTAGCTCCAATCCAATGATGTCCAATGAGAGAATGTGGGAGAAGGTGTGTGTGTTCAGGTCCCCCTTGAGAATCAGCCTGCAACAGTACTTATAACCTCCACCAAGAGCAAGAGTCGGTTATGGAGATCGTGGGACAATTGTCCCAGCTTTCCAGAGGGAAGCACGGTCCAATTCCACAGCCGTGGAAGTGCCAGTGACCGTGGTTTTGATGTTTCAGCCTTCTTTTGATCGTCGAGCCATGAGTTGGTGCAATGCATGCACCAACATGGCCCTATGTGTTCTCCTTAGCTCCTAGCTTGCTTCTTAATGAGTCCGGAAGTGTGTCATTATGAGGAACGATCCTCGAGTGTATCGATTAAGCTCCAAAGGCTCCCAAAATACCTACAAAACATGCAAAAGTCCGTGTAAACGTCTATCTCGACAATATACATGAATTAAGTGCAAATCGTCATGAACTAATGCCAAAGTATGCATGAATAGCGGGAAAAACTATCTAAACGGATGCCTAAAATAACGTCATAAATCGTGTTATCAAAATACCCCATACTTAAGGTTTACTCGTCCCCGAGCAAGACCCAACTATAGACTAAGAGATGACATGATTTATGCATGCAGAAAAACAACAAAATCTTTTTGGAATTTTGCTTCTAATATTGGATCACCTTCATAGTCATGTTTCATGGCAATGGACAAGCGATCATGCATCAAACGAATAAAGGCATGGAAAGACAATTATACTTAACTCAAAAGCATGCATGCAAGGTGAAAATGAAGAAGTCAAGATGATCATGAGTATATCCAATCTAGATCACTAAGTCTTACATACATGCAAATAGGTCACAAGGACTTAGGAAAGAAGAGGCCAAGAAACGTTGTGATTAGGTGGGAATTTTTAGGTCATGTGATGCTAATCCGGGAAAGGAACTAACTCCACAATTTCATTTTTGATCAACTTTCCCACAAGTGTATATTTTCTCCATCTTTTCTTTGTTTTCTTTTCTTTTTCACTTTCTTTTTCTTTCACTTATTTTTGAGACAATGACATTGGTATACAAAAGCCGAAACCTTGGTGATTAGCGGACCTCGGGATCTTTCCGAGGTGCCTCACACCGGGCACACATACCAAGGCTCGTTAGGACATTCGGTTTATCCGACTTTGGCAAAGCACAAACACCCGATTATGTGAATGGTGCCGAGTTACTCGTCATCAAAACCAAAGTCCCCAAACCTATATTTTTTCTACACTTTTCACAACAAATTCAACACTTCATTCATCACATTCATTCATCAACAACTTCACCCCACACTTGCTTTTCACACACTCAACACACTAGCATGCTCCTATTCCCGGATGGGTCAAAAGAGGTAAACTTTTATATCAATTGAGGTGCTCAAACAACATGATCAAGATGAGAAGTAGAGAAAGATGAATTGCCTTAATCACTCCTAAATGATCTGTAAGAACTAGCATGTAATTTTGACCATCAATCCTCAATCCGATCAAGGCAAACATTCATGATCACAATTCATACATGGGATTCAAGGTAAGTACTTCAAGTCCACATATGCATACATCCATTCAACACATAAGGCCATGCATAACCAATTCACAAGACAATCTCATCATAAGGGTCATACCCAAACTTAGAAGCACTAAATTTTTTTTAAATTTTTTGATTTTTTTGGAATTTTCGAAATATGTATGTACAATGCAAAACCTAATGAAACATGTGACTAAAAGAAACTATCCTAGATGCTAATCATGCAAGTGATCATGAAAACCCCACCCCATACTTAGAAACACATTGTCCCCAATGTGCAATTCAAGTAAAGAAGAGTGAAAGAGGG
This sequence comes from Fagopyrum esculentum, assembly GCA_033239045.1. Taxonomy (NCBI): domain Eukaryota; kingdom Viridiplantae; phylum Streptophyta; class Magnoliopsida; order Caryophyllales; family Polygonaceae; genus Fagopyrum; species Fagopyrum esculentum. Next base: position 75,616,077 of record BSUD01000008.1, read on the forward strand.
TCCTCACAATGTAAAAATGGTTTGCTTTGGTATCTTGGTTCACTCATGTGGAGTGATGGAAGACGATCAACCAAAGGTGGTAGAGAGCTCTTGATGTTCATTATGGCGTCGGGACCCGCGCTAGGCACCGCTAGCCGTCCAAGTTCCGCGTCCGCTCCACCCACAATTGATGAGGGACTCATCATTATCATCGACATGTCATGCAAGGCTTGCATGCTACTTAGACTCTAGCACACAATCTCCAAACATACAAAAACACACAAAAATAGAAAAATCAAAACCAAACAAAAATAAAAAGGGAAAGATGTCTACCAATGGGTTGCCTCCCATTAAGCGCTTCTTTATGGTCATTAGCTTGACCAAACTCGGGGGCGTCTCACTCAAGGTGAAGTGGGGCAATCATGTCCACCGGAGCTCCCGGGATATACTTCTTCAACCGGTGCCCATTCACCTTACAATATCCACAATGCTCCCCTCCTATCTCAACCGCTCCATGGGGAAAGATCTTCTTTACCACATAAGGACCCGTCCATCTTGACTTTAGATTTCCGGGGAAGAGGCACAACCTTGAGTTGAAGAGAAGGACAAGGTCTCCTTCACTCAACTCCTTTGGGATGAGACGTTTGTCATGCCAACGCTTGGTCCTTTCCTTGTAGATCCGGGCATTTTCATAGGCATCCAACCGGATCTTCTCAAGAGCATTCATGTCTAGCAATCTCTTCTCACCGGCCTCCTTGAGGTTAAAATTCAGCCACCTTATGGCCCAATACGCCCTATGCTCCATCTCCACCGGAAGGTGGCAAGACTTGCCATAAACTAGCTTGTAGGGAGTGGTGCCAATCGGTGTCTTGAAAGCGGTTCTATAAGCCCACAAAGCATCATCGAGCTTCATAGCCCAATCATTTCTCGTCCTAGAAACCGTCTTCTCAAGGATCCCTTTTATCTCCCGGTTGGAGATCTCCGCTTGGCCACTTGTTTGGGGATGGTAAGGTGTTGCTACCTTATGAGTCACCCCATACTTAGCCAAAAGTGTCCCAAAGTTCCTATTGGTGAAATGCTTCCCTCCATCACTTATGATCACCCTTGGTGTTCCAAACCTAGGGAAGATCACTCGGTTGAAGAACCGCACCACAACCTTGGCATCATTTGTGGGAGAGGCGATTGCCTCCACCCATCACGACACATAGTCCACCGCCAATAGGATGTAGAGGTTGCCACAAGAAGAGGGGAATGGCCCCATGAAGTCCACACCCCACACATAAAACAGTTCAATCTCTTGTATGTTGTTCAAGGGCATCTCATTCCTCCTTGAGATGTTGCCCGTCCTTTGGCAAGCATCACATGCTACCACAAAATTCTGCACGTCCTTGAACAAACTTGGCCAATAAAAGCCGGATTGCAATACCTTTGCACACGTCTTGTGTGAGCTAGCATGACCTCCACATGGCAAGGAATGACAATGGCGGATCACACTCTCGACCTCATCCTCCGGTATGCATCTCCTAAAGACCCCATCCGGCCCTCTCTTAAACAAGAGCGGTTCACTCCAATAGTAATGTCTCACATCCTTGAAGAACTTTCTTCTTTGGGCATACGATAGACCGGGTGGCACCTCCTCACACACAAGGTAATTCACTATGTCGGCATACCATGACTCACTACCTCTAGACACTTGAAGCAAGCACTCCTCCACCATTTGCAATTGCTCATCCCGGAATGAGTCATCAATTGGGATGTCATCTCTCTCAATCTCCAATGGTGGTAGCCTACTAAGGTGGTCCGCCAAAGAATTTTCGGACCCCTTTTTGTCCCGGATCTCCAAATCAAACTCTTTGAGAAGAAGGATCCACCGAATCAAACGAGGCTTGGCATCCTTCTTTGTAAGGAGATAACGGATCACAGCATGATCCGTATACACAATGACCTTCGCTCCAATAAGATAGGAGTGGAACTTTTCAAATGCATACACAACCGTAGCAACTCCTTCTCGGTGGCAGCATAATTGAGTTGGGCATCATCTAGCGTCTTGCTAGCATAATAGATGGCATGTGTGAGCCCATCTTTCCTTTGTCCCAAAACAGCCCCAACGGCTACATCACTCGCATCACACATGATCTCAAACGGTAAGCTCCAGTCCGGAGGTTGCATGATGGGTGCGGATATCAAAGCATTCTTCAACCTACAAAAAGCCTCAAGGAAATCCTTGGAGAAAACAAACTCAACATCTTTCATTAGTAGGTTAGTAAGAGGCTTATAAATTTTAGAGAAATCTTTTATGAATCTCCGGTAAAAACCGACATGCCCTAAGAAACTCCTTACCCCCTTCACCGAGGTAGGTGGTGGCAACTTCTCTATTGTCTCTATCTTAGCCCTATCAACCTCAATGCCTCGGTTGGACACTAAGTGTCCCAACACAATGCCTTCACTTACCATGAAGTGGCATTTCTCCCAATTCAAGACAAGATTAGTCTCCTCACATCTCTTCAACACCAAAGACAAGTTAGTTAAACAATCATCAAATGAAGATCCATAAACATAGAAATCATCCATAAACACTTCCATGATGTTTTCAATATATTCAGAAAAGATAGCCATCATACACTTTTGAAAGGTGGCGGGTACATTACACAACCCAAATGGCATTCTCCTATATGCAAATGTACCCCAATGACATGTGAATGTAGTTTTCTCTTGGTCATCCGGGTGGATAGGGATTTAGAAGAATCCACTATAGCCATCTAAGTAGCAAAAGTGTGAATGTTGAGCTAATCTCTCTAGCATTTGGTCAATAAAGGGAAGAGGGAAGTGATATTTCCTAGAGGCCACATTTAGTTTCCGATAGTCTATACACATCTTCCATCCCGTAACCGTCCTAGTAGGGATTAGTTCATTATTCTCATTAGCCACTACGGTCATCCCACTCTTCTTAGGAACCACATGCACGGGACTAGCCCATTTACTATCCGAAATTGGGAAAATGATTCCCGCATCTAGCAATTTAAGGATCTCTTTCTTGACTACCTCTTTCATGATAGGGTTTAGTCTTCTTTGAGGTTCAATTGAAGGTTTATGATTATCTTCCATCAAAATTTTATGCATGCACAAGGAAGGTTTAATGCCAACTAAGTCATCAATGGTATAGCCTATAGCTCTCCTATGCAATCTCAACTCATGCAACAATCTATTCAACTCATCATCATTCAAGCATGCATTAACGATCACCGGATAAGTAGAATCTTCACCAAGAAAAGCATACTTAAGATGAGAGGGGAGGGGTTTAAGTTCAAGTTAAGGAGGAACTTTATCGATTGGAGACGCTCCATACAATGTAGGTTGAGATGATTCCAAAGCTATGGAAGACTCTCCAAGGCTCCTTGAAGCTTGATCAACCACTAAGGCGCTTTCTGGAGAAACCACGGGCAAAATCACGGTCTCTGGCAAAACCCCGGGCGTGGAATATGAGAAGCTGGCACATTGGAGCATTCCAGAGAGTTCCACGGGTAAGTCCACGGCTGTGGTTCTTGGTGATAGACCGTGATTCCTATAGTGTTTCAACACACCTTCGTGCACTTCAAATTCAGCTCTTGTCTCCTTTTCCAATGCATCTAAGGCCTTGATTTCCTCATTGCAATCAACTTCAACCCCTTCCTCCATCAAACTTAAGGTAAGAACCTTCTCCAAGGGGTCCTTGATCAAGATCGAGCTCACAACTTCTCTACATTCCTCTTGCTCGACAATGTTGAACACATCTTCACCAAGGGCTGGCCCCTTCATCATTGTGGATAGCTTGAACTTGATATTTTCCTCTCCTATGTTGAAGGAGAGGATTCCATTTTTACAATCTACCAAGCATCCCGATGTGGCTAAGAAAGGCCTTCCTAAGATGATAGGAACCGGGTAGTCCGCCGGGATGTCCAAAACAACGAAGTCTATTGGCACATAGAACTTCCCAAGCTGAACCGGTATGTCTTCCAAGATTCCTACGGGGTGGGTTATTAAACGTTCCGCCATATAGAGGGTCATCTTGACTGGCTTTGGCTCTCCTATCCCAACCTTGTTGCAAAGTGCAAGCAGGATAATGCTTACACTTGCTCCAAGATCACATAGGGCTTCATACTTCACTTCTCCAACCCCAATTGGCACACAAAAAGATCCCGGATCTCTTAGCTTAGGAGGCATCTCCTCCTTCATGGTTTGTATCAATTCCGAAGATCTCTTTGTCATCCTCACTTCTCCATACTCCTCCAACTTCCTTTTGTTGGAGAGTATTTCCTTCAAAAATTTTCCATTGGCCGGCATACCTAAAATAGCATCCATGAACGGAATGTTAATATGCAATTTAGACATAAGTTCAAGGAATTTACCTAAATGTTTGTCCAAGCGAGCTCTTGCTCGTGATTGTGGGAATGGTAGTGGTGGCTTGTATGGAGGTGGTGCCACATATGTTGACTCATCATCCTTGCTCTTGCCTCCATCTTCTTGCAATGGCTCTTCTTCCACCACTACTTGCTTTCCCTTAGCATTCTCCTTGGGCAAGGGATCCTTCATGCTCAGCCCACTCCTTCTTGTGATGGCCAACACTTGGCCTCTTGGGTTATCCTCGGTTCTTTCGGGAAGCTTTCACGGATCTATATGAGCTTCACCCGCCTTTTGGAACACTTGTGCTTCTAGCACCTTTTGAGCTTTAGAAATGGAAGTCACCGTGCTCTCAAGACCACTCAACCTTCCAAGCAATTGCTCAAACATCATCTCGGTTCTATCCTTTGGAGGTTGAGTAAATCCGGGTGGAGGCTCTTGTGAAGCCTTAGGTGGTGGTGCTGCGCTTGTAGAAGCGGGAGGGTTCAAGGCTCCATCCGGGTTAGAATAAGAGAACCCGGGATGGTTGCGATTAGGCCAGTAATTGTTGAATTGCCGGTTGTTGTTGAAGTTCTAGGGCCTTGATCGTTGTTGTAATTGCCTCTTCCCATGTAATTAACATCCTCCTCCTTGGAAGCCAAATTGGCTTGCACTTGCACTTGAGGATTAGCTTGACTCTTCAAGGTTGTAGCACATAGCTCCCTCAAAGACTTAAGCTCATTGTTGATTGCATCGAGCTTGTAGTTGCTCATGGTGACTTCACTCACTTCATAAACTCCTGGTTTTCTCCCATCACTCTTCCTATGGGAGTACTTTTCTATCACCAAAGCTTGCTTCTCTACAAACTCCCAAGCCTCATCCTCATTCTTCTCCATGAATGTTCCACCGGAAAGAGATTGAAGCTTGAATTGGCTATCTTCATCAAGTCCCTTGAAGTAGATCTCCAAAAGCTCTATTTTCGGTATACCATGGTGTGGACAATCTAGGAGGAGGTCTTTGAACCTCTCCCAAGACTTGAATAGGCTCTCTCTATCCTTCATCACGAAGGCATTGATCTTCCCTCTTAGCTCAGTTGTCTTGGAAGGTGGGAAGAACTTAGTCAAGAACTCGGTTGCCATCTCCTCCCAAGTTCTCACACGCCCTAGTGGAATCGATTGGTACCAAGCCAAGGCTTTATCCTTAAGTGAGAAGGAAAAAGCCCTAAGCTTATGTTTATTGTTCTCCAACCTAGGCGGCCTTAGAGTCTCCATCAAGATTTCATAATTTATCAAGTGTTGATGAGGAGACTCTCCTTCCATCACTCCAAATTGATTATACCGGATCATTTGTAGAACTTGAGGGCGGAGCTCGTAGTCATGGGCTGCGGGATCTCCTAAATTCACACCCGGACGGTGCACTCTTTGGGAAGATCCATACGTTGCCCTAACGTTTGTGGCTCCTCAATCATGATCGGTTTAAACCGAACATTAACCGCCGGCTGCGGTGGGGGTGGTGGAGGAGGTTGTTGACGATTAAGCTTTCTTTGCACAAGAGCTTGCCTAATCTCTTCAATTTCCCTCCTAGTTGCTTCTTGCCTCTCATTGGCAAGCCTCCTCTCATTTTCCAAGAGCTCATCCCTTAACCTAATTTGCTCTAAGACCTCATCCAACTCAGCTTGAAGATCTCTTCCGGCCATCTTTTTCTTCTTCTTAATGCTCTTAGATCTAGCTTTAAGGGTTTTCTCCAGTTCGGGATCGAATGGAGCTAAATTCTTACCACGAGATCTTCACATGCACCTAAAGAATGAGAGATGTCCTGAAAATGCAAAGACACAAACCAAACAAGATCAAAAGCAACAAGAAAGACCTACACTATAAACAATCACAAACAATGATTCAATCTAGACCTAATCCCCGGCAATGACGCCAAAAACTTGTTACGCTAGAATTGTATGCACGCAAAAGTCTTAAATTTATAACTCGATATATTTTTCCTAAATCCTAGTGAACCCACAATGTATGGGTCGTTTTGTAGTAAGGATAGTATTCCGAGGTTGAACACAAAGACTAAGGTGAAATTGAATCAAATAGTGACTAAAGATAGTGTAGACCTAGTTTGAGAAAAGAGAAAGAAACAAAGAAATGAAATCTCAATGTTTTTGGATTGGTTTTGTGGTGATCAATCAAGGATCACAAATCATACAAGATTAACAAACAACTAAGCTAGCAACACAAATAAGCAAACACAACACGAGATAGGTAATCAAAGAGAGAAAAGCGGATTTTAGGGGTTAGGAATTCCGGTTATGGCAGTGGACTCAAGCTTCTAATCATTCCTTGGATCAACTATGGTATGTTGGGAAAGGGTGTTTCTAAAATGGAACCAATCACCGGGTAGGTCTCATGATCTACTAATCCCGCAACTAAGGACCTATTACCGGGTAAGTCTCTAGGAGCCTAGGGTTGGGAAATCTACACAAACCGGATTGCTATCTAGGGATCTAACCTCTCCTTACCGGGTAAGTCTTGGGAAGGCAAGTCCTAAACATCAATCCTAGCACACTCAATCTAATAGCGGCTTATGAGGCTCACTATTACCTAGAGTTCATCATCTTTGGTACTTAAGATCGGAAATCACCGGGTAGGTCTCTTTCCTCACTTAGATTGCTAGCATTAGGTCACCCTAGGTTAGTTTAAGCTTAACAAACACTGGGATTTCAACAATCTAACATCCTAACATGCAGATTTATCAATACAAGCATAACAGAAGCAAACCACGGGTAGTTCATCACATTCCACGACTGTGGTTTGTCTAGAACAAACCGTGATTTCTACAACACTTAAGTACGAGCAAGCAAATCATCCAAAGATATAGTTAAGTCTATTCTATCATAGTCCAAGCCATAACCATCATTCCCTTACCCTAGAATCGCATCTATTTAGCCAACAACATGCATAATAACAATCGAGCTCAACAAGCATACATTCATGGCTTCCATAACAAGAGAATAAAATGAAAGAGGAACGAAACAAGTAGGATAAGAAAACCAAGCTGAATAAAAGTCAAGAAGGACTTACAACCCTTCAAAAGAAGGTTCGAATCGTTTCTTACAACCCTAGCAATTGTCTTCAACAAAACTCACTCAAAACTCTCAAAACTATGAAACTAGTGTTCTTCTTCTTCTTCTCCAAAATGAGAGTGTTTCTCCTCCTCCAAGAGTAGCTCCAATCCAATGATGTCCAATGAGAGAATGTGGGAGAAGGTGTGTGTACTCAGGTCCCCCTTGAGAATCAGCCTGCAAGAGTACTTATAGCCTCCATCAAGAGCAAGAGTCGGTTATGGAGATCGTGGGACAGCTGTCCCAGCTGTCCAGAGGGAATCACGCTCCAATTCCACGGCCGTGGAAGTGCCAGTGACCGTGGTTTTGGTGTTTCAGCCTTCTTTTGATCGTCGAGTCATGAGTTGGTACAAGGCATGCACCAATATAGCCCTATGTGTTCTCTTTAGCTCCTAGCTTGCTTCTTAATGAGTCCGGAAGTGTGTCATTACGAGGAACGATCCTCGAGTGTATCGATTAAGCTCCAAAGGCTAACATAATACCTACAAAACATGCAAAAGTCCGTGTAGACGTCTATTCTCCTAACCCTAGACGTCCCTTCCTTCTATCCTTCCAACCCTTCTCTATATATCCCTTCTTTTTCCTCCTTTTTCCCCTTTCTTGCTATCATCTTCAAACCCTAGAGAGCTGCAGCCGTCCTTTGGCTCCTGCGACCTTGTTGAACGTGTAAGTTCTTCATCCTTTGTTCCTTCTTACGTTCTTGTATTGCAGCATGCTTCATTCCTTTCGTTTTCTTCTTCTTCTCTCCTTCTATTCTTCTCCAAGAATCAAGTTTTAACCTTGATTCTTGTTTGCTTCTTGTTGTTGATGTATCGTTGTTCTCAGGCTCTTTGGAGTTGAGTCTTGACGTGTTAGAGCCAAAGGTTCGAGCTTTGGTTGCCCTTGCTGCGAGTTTTGTTGAAGAAGAAAGCCGACATAGCTTTCTGTCACGCCGCCGCCCCTGCGCCTCTGTCCTGCTGCCCCTGCGCCTCTGTCCAGCCGCCCCTGCGGTTTTCCTTACTATGACTCCCGTCTTTGGTGAGTTGCTTCCTTCCTTCCTTTCCTCATTCTTTCCTTGGTTCCTTGTTGTTGTTCCTTGTCCCCTGAGTTGCTGTAAGACTAAGGTTGAGCCCTTAGCTTCTGGAGATCTCTTAGAGATCGTTGAGCCTAGAAGTTATAGACTTCTAGCACCGTTCCATTCCTGATCCGTGTTGCTTGTTCGTACAAGCTTTCCTTGCTCCTTTTTTGTGGGAAATTGAGCTTTCCTGAGTTGATCCTAAGTTGTTACTGAGCCTTTGTGTTACCTTCGTGTGAGGTAAGTCCCTTGGACTTACTTAGCTTCATTCCGTGTATTGGATTGAGTGTTTTGGCTTGTTTGCGTTATTTATTATTATAACGGATAACCGGACTAGGATTCACCCTTATAACCTTAATTGGCCCAAGTGTATTATAATCGGGAGGTGACCGCTTGTCTAGTTCAGAATTGGGGAAACTGAAAAGTGCTCTTGCGACTCAAGCCTGTAGGTAACGGATAGTACTGCTCTATTCCTATTGGTAGACGGAAGCGGAGGCGAGTTTCGAAAGGATTCTCGTGTGACAAAAGAAGTTGAATTAGTAATGAATGACTTAATGAAAGATAATAACCGGTTGAGTGCGAGCATGCTATGTGTTTACGTTACCTTATGTGTGTTTGTGCCTTTACGTTCTTTCTGATATCTAGAGTGTTAGCTAACGGTTTATACCGTCGTTGTAGATGTTCCACAGGTTTAGGGTGCTGCTGAGTGATCCGGATGGTGTGGTCACCCGAGGTTCCCGTACATTATAGGACGGGATCGGGTTTTTGTTTCTTTTGTTGTTTCCCTTTTGTTTTGAACTCGGCTGTGAAGTTTTTGTGTTTCTCTTGTTTAAACCTTTGGTTTATTTTGAGTTTTGGTTTTCATTCGTCTATGCCTTGTTGTAAGATCTGTTTGTTGTTGCTACTCTGAGGGTCGGGACCCATTGTGCGGTCCTAGCCCGTAGCTCTTCAAGTTACCCGAACTTGGGATGTTACAAAGTTTACTCCCCACAGGACAAGGTAGAAAGAAAGATTACGGATAGACAACTAGTATGTTAAGAAGTATAGATACTAATTAACACACTCAAAGAAAGACTCAGTGTTTAGAATAGAAAAAGAGGCTAAGAAAAAGCACAAAAGAGATTAAGAAGAGAGAAAAACGTACCTTGAGTTGCGAAGTTAAGAAAAAGAGATAGCCGGATTTGGGTTTAGGTTTGGTTAAATATCTTTGGTTGCTTCAAGGTATATACTGGAACTCTTCTGTTGTAATACTCTTGCACAGGGTGCACTTCAATTCTGCAAAGTGTGCCTCAAAGATTTCTTTGAATTTTGGCAACAGTAGCAAAAATCGGGTAAGAAATCGGTCGATCTGGGGAAGAACAGGTCGATTTTTTTTTGAAAAAAACCGGCTCTTGGTTTCGACGTTCAAGATTTTTCTTTTCTTCTTTTTTTTTGTATTGGCGAGGTTTCAAAGGTCAGCGGCTGGCTTGTGTTTGGTTGATGGCGTTTCTCCTTCCAAAACTTACACAAATCAACGCACATTAAACTCAAATAATCTCGCAAAGATGACGAACATGAAAAGACTCATCTTTTAAAGACTCAAAGAAGACTCAAAAAATCAAAACCTTTTGATGAACGTTCGGACTTCAATCGATTGGCTCTGATACCACTTTGATACGGAGATAAGCCGCAGTTCCCGATCTAGATTGAAAGTCCTTAACTGGAATAAAAATCGGGTTGTTCTATAGAAAAATCGGTCAATATATCTGAAGAACATGTCGATTTTTCGATAAACTCAGAACACGGATTAGTGAATGATATGGAAAGATAAGAAGATGATTATGGAATGATAAATGGAAGATATAGGAAGATATGAACCAAAATATTTCCACAAAAGAACCTTGACCAATGATGTGTCAAAACCCTTGAACGAGAAGATCACCTTAACCCGCACTTCTTTAACCTTACACAAGCCTTTTGAGTAAGACAAGCACAAAGAGGGACTAGGATTGACCAGGAGCACCAACCTTCAACAAGATTAACACACACAAGTACAATTTAGCAAGAACGTAACAACAATTCAACCCAAAACTCTCCCTTGATTGAATAGCAATGAATAAATACCTACTCCGTAAGTGAAGCCGTAAGTTCACACAATATGTGGAAAATATTTGAAATCTAATCTACCAAACAATCTCCCTCTCTAAGGCTATTTATATGGAAGATTAAACCTACTAAAACTAGGAACAACTAAAAAGATAGAATTTATAAAATATATCTTGTGAAAGATAATCTAGAAAAGATATATTAAAAAGATATAAAATATAAAATCTAAAAGAATCTAAATAATTCCCTAAGATAGTATGAGAGATATTAAGGAATTATACAAGATATATTTGCCAAAAAAATAGAAGATCATGGCCGGACCATTTGCAACTCTAGTTCCAAATGAATGAAAATGACCACGAAAGTCAATCGATTTTCCTACAGGAAAATCGGTTGATTTTCCTCTCTGGAACTCGTCTTTGCTCTTATCCTTCTTCCTTGCTTGATGGATCTTCTTGGTCGTGGTTTGGCTCTTCTACAATAGCTACCAATGTTACTAAGGAACCCTTGAGAGTGATGAGAGTTTCCTTGAGGGTAAATGTCATGAGAAGATCCGTAACTTCATCTTGGATTGCCTTAGCTCTTGACCGTGTGATCGCTCCATCCATACTCGAATCTGAAGAAGGTTAAAGTGAAGGAGTTGTTGGCTTCTCCTTTAATGATGTAGCCTTTGAGTGTGCAACTAGTCCTTGTATTGGAGATGGTCCCACATCAGACCACCTTTCCCAAAACCATACAAAAAATCAAAACCCTAAAATTCTTCGTTCGATCTCGGAAGAATTCGGGTTACTCCTCTTCTTCGATGCCGACAACCTAGATTTGGGATTCTTCTAGTCCCTTCAAGAGAGCCATAATTGATGTGGTATAGCGAGTGTCGAATCTAGGGGTGTTATACGAGCCGAGCATTGGAATGCTCAAGTTTGCCTCGTTTATAAACGACCTGAACCCAAGCCGAGCCTAAATTTTATACGAGCTTTAAAATGTGTTCATATTCACTCGTTTAGAAGATGAACGAGTTCGATCCGAGCTTTTGACGAGTCGATCACGAGCCGAGCCCGATTAGCTCGCCTAAAATAATGCTCATACAACGTTATTTTAGCTGAACGAGTCAAGCTTTGACATGTTGAAGCTCGGCTTGTTTATAAACGAGTCGAGCCTAAATTTTGTGAGAGCTTTTAAATGTGTTCATATTTGACTCGTTTAGAAAATGAACGAGCTCTAGCCGAGCTTTTCACGAGCCGAACGCGAGTTGATACCAAGTAATTTGTCTCATGTAACAACCCTAGTCAAATCTCATGAACTAATTTAGGAGTATAAATCACAACCTCAAACCAGTTCTCAAAGCCAAAAACGGAAAAATAAAAGTGGAAAATGTTTGTTAGTTTTAGTGTACAAATTGGGTTAAAATTGTGAATTAAAAACAAATTGAATTACATGAGAATAATTTTCCAAGATTGGAGATTTAAATCAATTATTTGTCATTAATAGACATTCAAAATATTCATGCTTAAACAAATTCTATCCTAATTACAAAGGTAGATTACCTAAAGTATTACTAATCCCCTCCGGGTTCAAAGTAACGTGTCAAAATAGTTTAACAATCACTTTTGCACAAAGTTAAACAAATCAAGATCCTTTAAGCTCTTAGATACAAGAAACCTGTTTAATTCAAACATCTCCTTTCGGTCTCCATTTTAACAAATAAGACATGCATCTATGACACATATTTCTCCTCAAGAGATCTAGTCTTTTTCGCACAAATGGATCTCAAGTTTATACCTTACTTTCCAACAATTCCTACCATATTTTGGTCTTTTAATAATCATCTAAATATAGATCTAAACACTTAAGGCATATATCGAGCAAGAGGATCAAACAATAACCAAACTATGTATATCTTTACATGATAAGAATCATCCCCCAATCCTAAACTTAGAAGATTAGCAAAACATGAAAATATGAATGAGACTAACAATAACATATTCAACTAACAAGGTTCAGTGAAGAGGAAGAAGAACGGTACAACTCTAAAATTCCTCTCAAATCTCCTATCGCTCTAATTTCCAAGTAGATAAAGCTAATTTAATCATGCATGAATGTAAACTCCTAAAACCGTCTTGATAAAAAGGATTAAACAACTAAAGAAGTTCAAAAGTCCCTTAAAAACAAGTAGTTAATGTAAGCTACACGAACATGCACTAGGACTATACGATCGTACAACACGGCAGTGGCTGCAAGACATTGTCACTTCAACACACGTACAAACGTGCACTGTTGGCGCACAAACATGCGCGAACAACAGTTGTCCTTGCAAGAGCAGATTATTTTGCTCTATTGACAATCTTTGCACAATTTCCTTTCTTCTTTTCATGATCTGTGCATGACCCTCCTTGCTAACCTTTGGCCAAGATTTATCCTACTTCATAGTCTCTCCTATCAAGTCTTCAAAGATCAATCCTATTATTTTCGACAATGCAATTTGGGCTCACCAAACCCTATAACAGAGAGAGATTACTCACACATACCTCAAAATAGGAAAACAAAATTTGGTAATCTATAACAAAGAGGGATTTCTCCCGATGTTCTTCATTGTACACTCGGACTTTAATTTATTCCGTCTTGGATTTTACTTCATTGATCGCATGAAAGCTTTTAGCATGTATCAAGACATTCAAATATAGATGTGCTACTTGTTTTCTATAAATGCCTAGAATGTTTGTAATTATATAAACAAATGATAGGTCGTCAAAACACGAATATAAAGGAAATTGACCAATAAAATATGTTTATTTAGCTCAATGAGACAGAAAATGGAATATAATGATGATGAGAGAAGACACTAACTTGAGTGTTATCAATGTTTTAGATTAAAAGTTATTAGTCACGTCACCTCTACTAAAAAGTTAAGGCCTAAACCTACTAGCGATAAATAGTGGATTTTCCTCTTGCTTAACATTCAACATTCATCTAGCCACCGCCATTAACATCATTAGGGACCTTCTCATTATTTTTCTTCGTTTCCTTGTTCCTTTTGAATGTAATATTAACTTTTTTTGATTTAGTCACTCTTGATGGACGGACAAGAATAAGGAAAAAACATGAACATCCAATCCAATTTCCCACAACCTTTCTGAAAGTCTTCACACCATATAGAAAAATATTTAAGTTCATAGTTTTCGTCAAAGATAAGGACCCTATCAGTGATGATAAAATAGTTACCTATATCAAGGTTGATACAAATTCTATTGTAACTTTCAATTTTGCCATTCATAAAGAAAGGCCATCTTGATAAACTTACCAACCTTATTCTCCTATTGATCATTCGGATAACATATTTGTTAGAAAACTCTATAGGAAGAAGAGAAATTCTAACCCAAAGGTCATTCTAGTGACTAATTTAGTCAAGGTATTAAAACTCGACTTCCATTATTTAATAATAATCAATTGGCAAAGCACACGATAGAGATGAAGGTTCCAAACCAGCTTCTTATAAGTTGGATTAAAAACAACTAATTTCAATTAAGAAATTACCCTTAGCGATCATATATACTCCATCTTTCACATTCTTCTATTCGGATTACAATTTGTTTCTAGTTTTTGTAAAATCAGCAAGATCAAAAAAAATGTGACCCATCACACAAAAATATTTAAGCTTTTGAAAATTAGTTATAAGCTTTGCAAGCTTGTAAAGATAGCTTCAATATTATGATGTCAATATCCTTATATTAGAGGGAGAGTTTGAATAATGAGATTTAGAGTTATCGACCTTCAGCCGAGAGCCATTAAAGAGCTTATCATTTATCATTTGCATTCACATAATGAGGGGAACACACTACTTTTTTGAAAGATAGGAGAAACCAAGAATAACACCAAGACCAAAGATTTATGTTATGATTTAAGAAGATAATAGAGTAAGAAAGAAAAAAAGAAAGAAAGATAAGTTGAAATGGAGATGCAACAACCTCATAACTCTTGATCTTATATAAGAATCGAAATCGTCAAAATTGAAAAGACGAAAAAGAACATTAAGAAATTCGAATAAAGGAAAGGAAGTGTAATAATAAATAACATTAAGATGAGAGATTATAACAAGTAGACTCATAAAATCCGGAGAGTAGAAAAATTTGTAACAAACAATATGATATTTTGAGAGAGAACCAATCTAGCAAGAAATATAGTAAGCCAAGACAGAGGCTGACGAACAATATTTCTTTGGAAACTTCTCGACCATATCCGCATGTCATAAAGAAAAAATAAGATAGTCATTCAACAGATGAGGAAAGCTCAAAACCCGGAAAGGCCTCACACTCCCAAACCATGTATCAAATCCTTTGAACAAAAGGAGATTCAAGGAGCAAGTACATATCAAAATCATAGTCAAAGACCAGTAAGAGGGGCGACAAAAGACTTCATTCACGAGGAAATTGGGAAAATAAGGAAGCCTAGATCCCCATAGTTGGAGGCGCTTGAACAAAAGAAACAAACATATTCTTTATTAGAGGTAAAGGGAGTGTATCGTCTTTTTTCCTATCACCATAATCACTAACATAAAATAACACGTTATTCATATTAGACATGTCTACGCTGTTTTTCAAATAAAAAAGGTGTCATTTGATGTGTTTCACATATCACATCTATGTTTCTGAAAATATATAATACTAGTTAATGATAATCGGTAAATTTACGTTTTTGATATTTTGTCGCCATCGGAAACCCTGATTTGTTTTTTTTGTTAATTTTTTTTGGGTAATTTTGAGGTTATAGGTAAATTTTTGGTTTTGTTATGTAATCATTACCGTTAGATTTCCAGTTTTGTTATATTGTCGTTATCGTCAAAATCTCATTTTTTTTGTTATTTTGATGTTATCCGTAAATTTCTGTTTTGATTATTTTGTCGTGATCGTTAAATTCCATTTTTGTGATTTTTGGTTAATATAAAAATCTCGTATTATTTTGTCATTATCGCTAAACATCCTTTTTTGTTATTCTACCGTTATAGTTAAATTCTTGTTTTTGTTATTTTGGCGTTATCGTTAAATTTTTTTATTTCTTTTTGTTATTTTACCGTTATCATTAAATTCTTGTTTTTTTATATTTTACCATCATCGGTAAATTTTTTTGAGAAGATTGTGTAGTAAGGCATTTTTTGTATCGTAGATACAAACTAGGCCCCTCTATTTTTTGCCTAAAATTTTAAATCTAAAAATAATTAATTAAAGAGGCACAAGGGGAAAACGTAAAATATAAACCCCATAAAATCATTCTAATAATAAAATTCCACATCCGAAGCGGTTAGGGTTTTTCGCAACCAGTTAGGTTTTCTCGCCCTTGCCCACATCCGGCTCACACCAGTCCGTCGTCGCTACCCTCCTAGTGGTGCAAATCGAACTGTCTTCGCACGAGGAAACTGAGTCGAACTCGAATCCATTTGACGTGGAATCGCGAGATTTGAGCCTGTGCTTGGAATCTCTACACCCCCCTTCGAAGTATCAGTTTGCCGATGATGGCCGTCAGAGGCAGTTGATGATGGAGCGGCGATGATGAAGCCATCCTGATGACATGAAATATGACCTTAGTATAGATATGCATATAGGTAGTTTTTTCCTTTCTTTTGCGTACATAGACATACATTCATGACATTTGTGGTTATATTCATCTTTTATCTTAGAATCGAGATCTACACAAGCTTTGTGATGATTGTAGGTAAATTGGCGCTAATTTGGAGCATAAATAGAGCATTCATGGACGGTTGATCAAGGTGGACCAATTGTGAAGCATTGGAGAGCTTAAGAAGAAGTATAAAGTCAGGTTTTGGAAGATACAATGAAGGACAAAGAGAAAACACGCTTCAGAGAAGAAATCTCGGACAAGGACACATTTCCACGACCGAAATTTTGCTTCGGGCCGGCCGTGGTTTCTACGTTTTCAGCCCAAAACAAAATCTTTTAAACCCTAAACTTTGATATAAAAAGATGGGTTGTAGCAAGAATGACAAGACATCTCACACTACGGAATACAACATCAATTGGAAGGAGACGACATTTGGATTCACACTTTGGAAACGGATTGACAACCCGTACTTGGTTCATATTTCGAGATTGAGAGATATTTTGTGATATTTTCTAGTTTTTTATTTTCTTATCTTTAGAACACAAGAACGGAGTTTGTTATTGGATGGATTCAGTTTATGTTATTAGATAACGCTTTGTGTCATAATTCTTGCTTTTCTTTTGGTTTATTTGATTGCATTCTATTCTTGAATACATATATGATTATTGATTTGAATATGATGATTGTTGGCTAAAACCCTTGCGATTCTAGGGTGATTGGTTGAAGGTTGTGGTTTAGATGATGATAGATTGACCTTTACAAACATATTGGACCTTGATAGTTGTGATTTACCCTCGCAGAGACGTTTCCACGGGTTGTTCTTGAGAATCTCGGACGAGATTTCACCAAGACCCACCCGTGGGTTCTTCTGTCGTGTATACATTGTTTTATCCTTAAATCTTGGTTAAAGATTGACTAAACCCTAGCCTTGTTGAACCTTCCTAACCTATATCCAAGTAAGGAAAGAGACTTACCCGGTGATTTTCTTGCTTGGTTGCCAACGATGATGAGTTCTAGGTAATAAAGGTTCATCCCTTATTAGGTTTGAGTGTGCCTTCCTCTTGCCTTTGTGAGTTAACTTCAGACTTGCCCGGTGATGGTTAATTCTACTCTCTTAGGTTGAATGGTTTGTTTGATACTATCGTTCCTTTCCCTTGAAGCTTTGAGACTTACCCGGTGATAAGTTTTTTTTTTTGTTTTGGAATAGCGAGTAGTGAGACCTCCCCCGTGATCTATCCCACCTTCGAAACACCTTTCCTTTGCAATCCCAGCTCCATCCTTTACTTCTTTAGAAGTCTTGAATCAAAAACCACGATTGGATACCTTGATCTATGGAATCTGCGTTTCCTAATTATATTACATATGTTCTTTTCTTTTCTTTTCTTTTGATCATTGTTATTTGCATTATCATCCTAGCTAGATTGCTTTTGGTGATTTTAATTTCACCAAATCCCTAAGATCGACTCTGGAGTATTTGCCGTTACTACGATTGATCCGTACACTGTGGGTTTGCATATCGTTCAGGCTTATATTTTAGGTTATAAATTTAAGCCTTTTACACACACGTTTTGTAGCGAACAAGTTTTTGGCGCCGTTTTCGGGGATTTCTTTTTGCTTTGATTTGTTGTCTTTGCAGGAGTACCTGTTCCTATAGGTACATACGGAGTTCTCTTTCCGGAAACAAAACAAATTTTTGCCAAAGAACAAGTTTTTGGCGTCGTTGCCGGGGATTTGGTCTAGACCAAAATCGGTATTTTGTTTGTCTAGCTTGCAAGCTATTGCTTTTGCTATTGTGTAACACCCCGAATTCTCGGAACTCGGAACGTTACTGGTTAGGACCTCACAATGGGTCCCGACCTCAGTTTGACAACAATATTACTAGGATCTTGCAACAAGACACAAATAAGAAAAACCGAAATTTAAAAAAATATTTGTAAAAGGATGAATGCAACAAAGTCTAACAGCCTATCGCACTTAAACCACGGAAAGGACTAACTGTCTTAACAAAAGGAAAAGACAATAAAGCAACAACCCACACCCCACTCTAAAGAGTACGGAGACCCGACTGACCACTACTTCCGGATAACTCAGCTGCTGTTCTAACCTGCGGTAAATCTAAAAACACAACAAGACAACCATTAGCTAGTTATCTAAACATTAGGAGAATAATAACAGCACACACACACATAAAATAATAAACACTCATCATGCTTTCAAACAACCCATTTATTATCTTCACTTAAGTTATTCACTCTAATGATACTTATTTTGTGACACGAGGGATTCCCAAACCTCGCCTCCGCCCCCGTGTACCCATCAGGAGTGGATCCGATGCATCTCATCGTGTACCTGTATGGTCTGGGTATAGAGAACCTCCCAGTCTCCTGGCAGAGCTGGGCAGTGATGTCACGGCCCGTTATACATACACTTGGGCCTTAACACATAATAACCACGGTCGTCCTAACAAGTTATTTTTATTATGACACACATTGCACACACACACACAACTATTATCACCCAACTAATACCCAGAAACCGGCTAAGTAAGTCGCAAGGACTTACCTTGATCAAAAATCGCTTTCTCAAACCTCAACTCGGTCCGAACCCGTGGTAACTCAAATGCCTGTCAAATAAGGCATGTGGATCAAAATCACATCCAGATGTCCAACCTCTTGCGAAGGAATTACGGAAAAAGCTCTCTTATGGCAAAAGACCATTTTACCCTTAGTGCCGAAAATTCTCAAAGTCTATCATTAAAATATAACATTCATTTTTATTTTATTTTTTTAGAACTTGTTTCCAAAATTTGGTTGCTCAAGGACGGTTTACTAGAGGTTATAGGGTTAAATCCTAAACACTCGTCAAAGAGAACAACAATACTCCCTTCCCGATTACTCTACTCTTATACATGTATATATACATATACCCAACGTTACCCTTACCACCTACGTATATACTTATGTATATACACTCTACTTATTCATATATATACCCTTATGTCTCCGATCTCATACCTATTTATACGTACCTATGTACCCGGCACCGCTACATATATTTTTATTTATATCTTCCACTCTTACCTCTATGTATACATACATTTAAACACTACACGCTTACATGACATACTTATCTACATCACTACCTCTACACAAATATATACACTTGTCACTCTTATACCTATATAATCTATATATATATACATATACAACAATGAAAGAAAGAGGTAGAGAAGTACCTATTTTCAACCTAACTATTTGCTTAATTATGATTTGTAAAACACACTCTAAAACTACTCAGCTCCACTCATCCCTTAATATATACTTATCTTGCTGCAAATTTTATTTAATTTTAAACAGAAGAAAGACGCAGGAGTGAGCAGCACAGAAGACTCACTACATCTTGCTTCGATCCGGCTCAACAACAGCGTCACAACCCACCTGACGAGACGAGAAAAAGGCTAAACGAGGAACGAGGTTCAGTGTCTAGTTCCTGTGGGTTTGCAAGAGTCAGGCTGGGTTTACGTACAAGTACGCTAGAGGAGAAGGGGAATGAGACAACAAGAGGATCGGTTACCTGTCTGCAGCAGTGAAGAGAATCTGACACCACACCGTACTTGGGACGAGCACGGTCCGCTACACAGATGGAGAAGTGGTTCAGGCTGGTCACTGCAGGATCCAAGGAAGGCCGATTTTTCGTATATTACACACACGAAACAAAAGGGCAGAAGAGAGGAAGAAGAGGGAAAGAGGAGGGAGAAGTCGACCGACTCACCTACTGCAGCAGCGACGACGGCGGCGGCAACTGGACCTAGCGGGAGGGGACCGGCGCTGGTATCTTCACCGCGCTGTGCAACAACAGCGATGTGGTTAGCGTGTTCGGAACGGAGGGAGGGAGGGTTGTTACTCACCGGAAAGAGACGGACGACGCAGGTCCCGGCGCAAGGACGGTGGACGGTCGTCTGTGACTCGGTTACGGTTGCCCAGGGAGTACCGGCGTTGAGGTCATTCCAGTTGTTCGTGCAGAGAGTAGCGGCAGAGAGAAATTACGCAAAAGCTGAGGGTTAGATTAGACTAAACATCATTAGGGAAGGATTAGGGCAAATTAGAGATTTGGGCCGGTGGGCTGAGGTTAAATGGGCCAGTTAGATTGGGTATGCTCACCCATTAAAAAAAAAAAGGCTGAAGTGAAACATAAAAACTCGTACGGAAACGTAAAAATGTACGGGAATTAAATGACGGGATTATTTACGGAATAACTTTAGTTATCATTTTATGTGAATCAAGGTCACATAAAATAATAGAATTTAATATCGTGTTCTTTTATTTAAAGAATTAAGTATGGTGGATCGGAATCTAGTTTGGTCCGGTATTCAACGGAGTTTAAATTTTTTTACGGGTATTACATATTGACTTTTTTTCTTTTAGTGCTTTTTCTTTCATGATTTTTTTTCTAGGTTTATGAAAAATACTCACAATAGTAGAGAACTCGTTCCATAAGATCTGGAACCAAAAAGAACCATCCGAAGAAGACTAAGAGAAGCTAGTTGAAGAAGAATGGAAGAAGTTTGTGGTGGATCGAGCCATGGAACAATTAAGGGTTGCGAATCAACGAGCACACAATGTGGAGCAAGAGACCCATCAGATAGGAGAAGAGGCTCTTGAAAGAGAGCGAGCACTTCAAGCGCAACTGGAGGAGCAAAAGAATAATAACATGAGAAACCAACTCCTCCAAAGAGGAGGAAACGTCCGTGTTGAAATCCCTCCATCTCCTCCACCAGATGCGGCACATTACCCTCCGGTGAGGGACGTTAGAGCGGATAAATTTTTGTAGAAGAGCCACAAACACTAGGACAAATAATGAATCCGACTCAACGCACCCGCAAAATTGGAATGGATTTCGGGAACCCAGCTGATCATGATTATGAGTTCCGCGCCAATGTCATCACCATGATCCGTCAAGGCTTATTTGGCGGATCTCCAGGGGAGTCTCCTCATTTACATTTACAAAAATATAATTTTTTGATGGAAACATTGAGACCCGCTAGATTAGAGTCTAACAATTATAAATTGCGAGGTTTGTCCTTTTCTTTGAAAGACAGCGCACAAGCATGACTACAAACCTTACCACGAGGAACAATAAGAACATGGGAAGATATGACCCCCAAATTTCTTACAAAATTCTTCCCACCCTCTAAAAATGTTGACTTAGAGGGAAGATTAACGCTTTTATAATAAAAGACAGGGAAAGTTTGTTTGAATCTTCGGAGAGATTCAAGGACCTTCTACTTGACTGTCCTCATCATGGAATCCCAAGAATAGAGCTCCTCGAGATCTACTACAAAGGATTAGATGACGAAACACAATTCCGACTTTAATCCCTCTCCGGAGGAACCTTCATGGATAAACTAGCTGACGATGCATGGGACTTCATTGTAAGACAAGCTTTAGTACAAGAGAAGTAATCCCAAAGAAGGAGTGATGATCGACTCCGGTGACCCGGAGTCCATGAGGTAAGTCTTACTACCAATTTATCTGCTGAAATTGATACTCATAAACATCAAATGAAAGAAGTGCTAAAAAATCAAGCTTCAGTGCAAGCGAATTTGCCCCCTAAACAGCGTGATGTGAATTTCACGGGTCAAGGAAATTACCAAGGGATTAATTATCGAGGAAACCGGAACAACAATTACAATAATAGGAATTGCGGAAGAGGAGGAGGATGGCGCCCCGATCATAGTCATCCCGGATTTTCATGCTCAAATCCGGATGGCGCATTGAATCTGCCCGCATCCTTCAGTAATGCTCCTCCCACAAGAACTCAAAATCCCCCACCGGGATTCATTCAACCTCCAAAGAATTTACCGGAGGGGATGTGGTAGAAAATGTTGAAACAGATGGAAGAGATGAACAAAAATTTAACTTCAATTTCTAAGGCTCAAAAAGCTTTGGAAAATCAAGTTTTAATAATAAAGGAGAAGTTCCAAGAGATCAAGGGAGACTTTCCGAAAGAACGGAAAACAACCCAAAGGGGCAAATAAACGCTATCACCACAAGGAGCGGAATAAAGATCAATGAGCCATTGCCCAAGAACGTTGACAAAGGGAAGCAACCCATGATCGAGGAAGAGCCGATGCCAAGTAACAAGGAGAAGGAGAAAGAAAAACTACCGGTCTATGTACCTCCTCACGCATACAAACCAAAACTTCCTTTCCCACAATCTTGAGCTAAAGAGCGCCTCGACAAATACTTCGGTAAGTTCCTTGATCTTATGAGCAAACTACATATTAATATCCCTTTTATGGATGCAAGTCTAGGTATGCCAACATATGGGAAGTTCCTACAAGAAATCCTCTCCAACAAGAGGAAATTAAAAGATGTTGGAGAAGTGAGGATGACCAAGAGGTCATCCGAATTAATCCAAACAATGAGGAAGGAGATGTCACCAAAGCTAAGGGATCCTAGATCCTTTAGCGTTCCCATAGGAATGGGAGAAGCGACTTATGAAGCCTTGTGCGATCTTGGAGCAAGTGTGATCATTATATCGCTTGCATTATGTGAAAAAGTAGGACTTGGAACACCAAATCCCGTCAAGATGACACTCTATATGGCGGATAGATCAATAACGCATCCGGTGAGAATTCTTGAAGACATTCCCGTCTTGCTAGGTAAGTTCTATATTCCCTTTGATTTTGTAGTATTGTACATTCCTACAGATCATCCAATTCTAATTATACTTGGAAGACCATTCCTTGCAACTTCGGTTTGCATGGTAGATTGCAAGAATGCAATGCTGTCTTTCAACATAGGTGAAGAGCATGTCGAATTCCAATTAGCAGCAATGGTCAAAAGACCAACACTTAGAGAAGATGTCTTCAACATCTATGATGAAAAGGAGTCAAGGGATATAGTAAGTTCTATTTTGCTCAAGGATCCACTACAAAAGGTCAGAAGTACGAGCATCATGAAAGAGGGAGTAAAGAAGGAGTGCGATTATGAAGTTCGGGCTTTAGAAGAGCTAGAGGAAGAGCCAAAGAGTGAATTTGAAGAATTTAAGGACGACACTGAAATTGCCAAAAATCTTGGCCAAGTACCATTTTCCACGGGTGAGATTTTAATTAATTCACCCGTGTAAATTTATGTCGATTGTCACCTCGATAGTAATATCACCTGAGATTTTCAGGGGCAGGCCGTGGAAACTAGAAATTCTAAGGATCCTCCGAAACTCCTTAGAAGCATTCCCGAACGTCTCCCCACCCCTTCTACAACCATGGAAGCATCCCTAGATGCTTCGGAAGGCCATAACGCCTCAACAAAGGCACCTCCTACATTAGAGTTGAAACAACTTCTCACTCATTTAAGGTACGCTTTTCTAGGACCAAACTCTACATACCCGGTCATAGTTAGTGTAAACTTAACGTATGATGAACACAATAAGCTAATGAATGAATTGAGATTGCATAAATAAAGCCTTAGGTATACTATTGATGATCTAGTAGGTATCAAACCTTCTTTGTGCATGCATAAGATCTTAATAGAGGATGACAATAAGCCTTCACGAGAACCTCAAAGACGGTTATATCCAATCATGAAAGAGGTTGTGAAGAAGGAAATCCTCAAGTTGCTGGATGCAAGTATCATCTTCCCAATTTCTAACAGCAAGTGGGTGAGCCCCGTCCATGTAGTACCAAAGAAAGGGGGAATGACTGTTGTAACCAACAAAAACAACGACTTAATCCCTATGAGAACAATAACTGGATGGAGAATGTGCATCGACTACAGGAAGCTGAGCGTTGCAATGAGGAAGGATCACTTCCCTCTTCCTTTCATCGATCAAATGCTAAAGAGATTGGTACCAACTCACACTTCTGCTACTTAGATGAATACATCGGATTCTTCCAAATCCCTCATCCATCCAAATGATCAAGAGAAGACCACCTTTACGTGCCTTTGGGGTACGTTTGCTTACAGGAGAATACCGTTCGGATTATGCAACGCACCATCTACATTTCGAAGGTGCATGATGGCAATATTCTCCGAATATATCAAAAACATCAAGGAGGTTTTCATGGACGACTTTTCTGTTTATGGCTCCTCTTTTGATGAATGTCTTGCTAACCTTTATTTAGTTCTTCAAAGATGTGAAGACACTAACCTTGTGTTGAATTGGGAAAAGTGTCATATTATGGTTAGTGAAGGAATTGTTCTAGGGCATTTGGTCTCAAACCGCGACATCGAGGTTGATAGGGCAAAGATAGAAACCATAGAGAAGCTCCCTTCACCATCTTTGGTAAAAGGGGTAA
The DNA here is from genome assembly GCA_033239045.1 of Fagopyrum esculentum. NCBI lineage: Eukaryota > Viridiplantae > Streptophyta > Magnoliopsida > Caryophyllales > Polygonaceae > Fagopyrum > Fagopyrum esculentum. The sequence continues at coordinate 75,640,578 of BSUD01000008.1, forward strand.
GAAGTTTCCTAGGTCATGCCGGATTCTATAGAAGGTTTATTAAGGACTTTTCTAGAATTTCAAAACTATTGACTAACCTACTGATGGAGAATGTGGCTTTTGAGTTTTTGAAAGACTGTCTAGATGACTTTTTCATGATTAAAGAAGCTCTAATATCAGCCCCAATCATTCAACCGCCGGATTGGAATCTTCTATTCGAGATCATGTGTGATGCAAGTGACGTAGCCGTAGGAGCAGTACTCGGACAAAAGAAGGATGGACGCACTCATGCCATCTACTATGCTAGCAAGACGCTACACGAGGCTCAACTCAACTACGCTACGACGGAGAAGGAACTTCTTGCGGTGGTTTATGCTTTTGAAAATTTTTGTTCCTACCTTGTGGGAGCAAAAGTGATTGTCTACACCGACCACATAGCAATACGGTATTTCCTCACCAAAAAGGATGCAAAACCGCGGCTCATTAGATGGATCCTCCTCCTCCAAGAGTTTGATTTAGAGATCCAGGACAAGAAAGATCCGAGAACTCTATGGCGGACCATCTAAGCCGTCTTCCCCACATCACAAGCACAAAAGATGATCTCCCTATTGATGACTCTTTTCCCGATGAACAACTGCATGAGATTGAAGACTGTCTTCATCAAATTTCTAGAGGTAACGAACCTTGGTTTGTTGATATTGTGAATTATTTGGTTTGTCAAGAAATACCTCCCGGATTTTCGTACGCTCAAATGAAGAAATTCTTCAAAGACGTCCGACATTACTATTGGAACGAACCTCTACTCAAGAGAGGTCTGATGACATGAATTATGGCCTATATTTACGCATGTATTTATGTAGATTTTCCCTTTATTTTGCATGCATAGACATACATTCATGACATTTATGGTTATATTCACCTACTTTGCGAGAATAGAGGTTTACACACAGTTTTATTGCATTTGTAGGTAATTTGGCAAATTATGAAGCGAAATGGCACATTTAAGGTTCAAGCCTTGAAGCGGGACAAAAAAAGAGTATAAAAGGAAACTAGGACGCGCCAAAGTATCTTCTGATACCGTCTGACGCGCCAAAGTATGATACCTTTTGACGCGCCAAAATATTCTCTGATACCGTTTGACGCGGCCTAGAGTATTTTCTGATACCAGTGGGCTCGACTTCTTTTCAGCCCAAATATTTAGGGTTTTATCTTTAAAACCTAGATTTATCCCTACAAATATCCGATAGCCTTCAATATTGAAGGGTGGACTTGGAGCCCCGACGTTAGGGAGAAGTTAAGAACAGCTTGCATCCAGCGCTTTTCAAGGGCATTGCTTAGGAAGATCTTATTGCGTACAGGGAGGATTCGAAGAAGGACGCATTTTGAGATTGCGTATTTGGAATTGGAAGATCTTATTGCGTACAGGGAGGATTCGGAGAAGGACGCATTTTGTGAGGTTTTTCTATTCCTTTGATTCTACATTATTTGAACACAAGAACGAATTTGTTATTTTGATATTTTGAGGATTGAGATATTTGACATTATTGAGTTTTCTAAGTTCCATTCTTTTTATTCTCTTCTTAATTTGATTGTTGATTTGATGACTATGACTGTTGACTAAAACCCTTAAGCGATTCTAAGGTGAAGGGTTGATAGTTGTGGCTTAGATAATGATAGATTGAAGTTAAACAGATTGGATCCTGAGAGTTGCGAGAAACCTCGTCGTCGAGGCTTTTCACGGCCTGTTCTTGAGTTCCACGGCCGTGGTTCTTCAAGATCTGACCATGGTTTTCCTCTATCGCCCGTTCTTTGCTTTTGCTTTGATCCAAAGTTAGAGATTTGCTTTAACCTAGCCTTGGCTTACCTTTTCTAGGTAGTAGTGAGACTCAACATCCTCTACTTTGGTTTCGAGTGTCACAACCTTAACCTTTTTAGCTTATCTTTAATTTCCTTGGGTTTGGGCATGGGTATTTGAGAGTTTTATCTTGTCCTTAGATCCTTTCTATATTGCAGCCTCAACAACCTTTATAGAGAGAGCCTTTGGGTGAGACATATGGGTTTGGAACTTCACCGTACAATTCCCTATCTTACATATACCTTTGCAATCCCGACTCTGTCCTTATACCTTTAGAACATCTTGAATCAATTGCCACAATTTGATGCCTGGATCTTTAGAATCGTTGTTTTCCTAATTATCTTTATAAAAGCTTTTTATTTTCCTGACAATTTTATAAACTAAATTTGTTTCCCCCAAATCCCTGAGTTCGATACTCTAGAATTCTTGCTTTACTACGCCGATCCGTACACTGCGGGTTCGCTTTGCTTGATTTCAGTTTTATAAATTTAAAACTAGTGACGCACACTTTTGAGCGAACAAGGTCCAAATGACATATTTAGAAGATGCATTCCAAAAGACGAAGTAGAAAACGTACTCCGCCATTTCCATTCATTACCTTGTGAAGGATATGCTAGTTCGCCCAAGACATGCGCTAAGGTACTCCAATCCAGTTTCTTTTGGCATACTCTATTCAAAGATGTGCAAAACTTTGTTGTTTGTTATGATGCTTGCCAAAGAACAGGAAATATATCGAGGAGGAATGAGATGCCTCTAAACAACATTCAAGAGGCAGATATCTTCAACGTATGGGGAGTAGATTTCAAGGGACCGTTCCCATCTTCTTGTGGTAACCAATACATACTTCTAGTTGTAGATTATGTTTCAAGATGGGTTGAAGCAATTCCTTCTCCCACTAATGATGCTATGGTGGTAGTGAAGTTCTTTAATAGAACGATCTTCTCAAGGTTTGGGATGCCCCGAACCATCATTAGTGACGAAGGGACACACTTCACAACCCATAAATTTGAAACTCTATTGTCTAAGTATGGGGTAACCCACAAAGTCGCTACTCCTTATCATCCTTAAACAAGCGGGCAAGTGGAAAACTAAACCGTCTCTAAAACAAGGATTGGTCACTTAAGCTAGATGATGCGTTTTGGGCGTATAGAACCGCTTTCAAGAATCCCACAGGGACAACACCCTATAACCTTGTATATGGAAAGTCTAGTCATCTTCCGGTGGAGTTGGAGCACAAAGCTTATTGGACAGTCAAATGGCTCAATGTTACGCTAGGAAATAGCACAAAAAGCTTTACATTTATAAACTCGAACTAAAATCCTAAACTACCTAGCGAAACCCGCAGTGTACGGGTCGTTTTGTAGAAAGGAAAGTATTCCGAGGTCGAACACAAGGACTTAGGCGAAATCAAGTCATTCAATGATCGAAGATAGTGCAAATCTAGTCTAAGAAAAGAGAAAGAAATAAAGAAATGAAAATGATGATATTTTTGGTTGATTTTTTGTGGTGATCAAGCAAGGATCACAAATCAAGCAAGGTAATAAAACAAACTAACAACTCAAGCTAGCAAAACAAACAAGTGACACAAACACAAGATAGGAGATCAAAGATAGAAAAAGAGGATTCTAGAGGTCAAGATTTCCGGTTATGGCATTGAACTCGAGCTTCTAAAGATTCTAAGGATAAAGTTGCGGTGTTGGGAAAGGGTGTTTCTCTAATGGAAGCAATTACCGGGTAAGTCTCATGCTTCACTAATCCCGCACCAAACTCCTATCACCGGGTAAGTCTCAAGGAGGTAAAGTTGGGAATTCTACACAAACCGGACACTACTTAAGGGGCAAACCTCTCCTTACCGGGTAAGTCTCGGAAAAGGTAAGTCTCAAGCAACAATCCTAGCACACTCGATCCAATAGCGGCTTATGAGGCTCACTACTACCTAGAGTTCATCATCTTTGGTATCTAAGATCGGAAATCACCGGGTAGGTCTCTTTCCTCACTTAGTTTGCTAGCATTAGGTGACCCTAAGCTATATTATGTTGAACAAGCACTAGGATTTCAACAATCTAACATCCTAACATACAGATTCATCAATTAAAGGGCAACAGAAGGAAAAATTGGGTGGATCATAGTAAAAATCGGCCGAAATCGGCCGATTTACCTGATGAACAGGCCGATTTTCCCTGCTGTTGTGAGTTTCGTGCATACAAATCATCCTAAACTAACATATAAGTCCATTCTATCATCATCCAAGCAATAACCATCAATCCATCACTCTAGAATCACAACAAACTAGCCAATAACATGCATTTCAAGATCTAAAATCATCATACAAGCATACATGGAATCCATAGCAAGAAGATGAAGTAAGGAAATGAAAGCAATGAAACTTAGCTAGATTTGAGCTCAAAACAAGTCTTTCAACACACCAAATGTAGCTCCAAGTCGGATCTTACAACCTTCAACAAGCTTCTTCACAAAAATCACTCAAATCTCACTATGAAATTGAAATCTACACTAATCTCTCTCAAGAACACCCACAAGGGTGTCTTGAAGAGAGCTCCCAATTGGAAGATTCTTTGGGAAGATGCTAGAGGATGTTGGAGAGGAGGAGAATGAATGGGATGTCCAGCAACAACTTTGAAGGACCACTTATATTCTCCACCAAGAGCAAGGCCGGACAAGAGATCGTGGGACACGTGGCTTAAGCTGTCAAAGGCCCAAAAATCGACCCAGTAGGAAAAATCGGCCGATTTTCCTGGGTGTAGGTCGATTTTCTTTAACAGAAGCATGCTATGATCGTCTAGCCATGAGTTGCTCCATTGCTTGCACCAATAGTGGTCTTTGTGTCCTTCATTGCTCCAATTATGTTCCTTCAAAGCCTTGGATGTGTACCACCATGAGGCTTGACCCTTGAATGCATCGGTTAATGTCCAAAAGATTCCCGAAATACCTACAAAACAACGCATAAGTCCGTGTAGACGTCTATCTCGACAAAATACGTGAATTGAGTGCAAACGTCGTGAATTAGTGCTAAACCATGCATGAATGAGTGAGAAATTTATCTAAATGATTACCTAAACCTAAGTCATAAATCGTGTTATCAAAAATACCCCATACTTAAGGTTTGCTCGTCCCCGAGCAAATTCCCAACTATAGACTAAGAGATGACATGATTTATGTATGCAGAAAAATGGCAAAATATTTTTGGAGTTGTGCTTCTAATATTGGATCACCTTCATAGTCATGTTTCATGACAATGGACAAGCAATTATGTATCAAATAAATGAAAACATGAAAAGACAATTACACTTAACTAGATAGCATGCAATGAAATGTAGAGATGAAGATGTCAAGATGATCATGAGTATGTCAAATCTAGATCACTAAGTCTTACACACATGCAATTAGGTCATGAGGACTTAGGAAAGAAAAGGCTAAGAAACGTGATGATAAGGTGGGAATTTTCTAAGGCCATGTGGTGCAAATCTTGAAAACGAACTAAACAACCACGACTTTTACATTTATACTTCATCCACCAAAGTGTATTTTTCTCCTTCTTTTCTTTTCACTTATTTTTGAGACAATGACATTGGTGTACAAAAGCCGAAACCTTGGTGATTAGCCGTCCTCGGGCTTTTTCTATTTTTCGAGGTGCATCCACACCGGGCACACATACCAAAGCTCGTTAGGACTATCGGTTTATTTAACTTTGGCAAGGCACCAACACCCGATTATGCGAAGTGTACCGAGTTACTTGTCATTTAAACCAACATCCCCAAACCTATATTTTTGTCTACACTTTCACAACAATTTCAGCATTTCATTCACAACATTCTTTCATCGACAACTTCACCCCACACTTGTTTTCCACACATCTCAACACACTAGCATGCTCCTATTCCCGGATGGGTCAAAAGAGGTCAAATTTTTCATCAATTGAGGTGCTCAAACAACTTGGTGAAGATGAGAAGTAGAGAAAAATGAATTGCCTCATTCATTCCTAAATGATGTGCAAGAACTAGCATGCAATTTCGATTTTCAATCCTCAATTCAATCAAGGCAAACATTCATGATCACAAATCATTCATGGAATTCAAGATAAGTACTTCAAGTCCACATATGCATCATCAATTTAACACACAAGGCCATCCATAGCCAATCCACAAGACAAGATTCATCATTAGGGTCATATCCAAGCCTTAGAAGCACTAAAAATTTTTAAAATTTTCGGATTTTTTGGATTTTTCGAAATATGTATGTACAATGCAAGACATAATGAAACGTGTGACAAAATTAAACTATCCTAGATGCTAATCATGCAAGTGATCATGAAAACCCCACCCCATACTTAGAAACACATTGTCCCTAATGTGTAAACTAAATAAAGAAGTGAAAGAGAGTCCTCACAATGTAAAATTGGTGATGCTTTGGTATTTCGGTTCACATTGAATGATGATGGTGGATGATCGGTCAAGGATGGTAGAGAGCTCTTGATGTTCATTATGGTGTCGGAACCCGCGCTTGGCGCCACAAGCCGTCCAAGTTCCACGTCCGCTCCACCCATGCTTGATTGGAGATCATCACTTTCCTTTACAGAGGAAAAATCGGACCATCTGCCCAGGAAAATCGGCCGATTTCTGTGAAGAACATTCCGATTTTCCTGGGTACTTTCTTCCTCGTCCATGTGCTTGGATTTTGTACCTTCTTCTCAACAGTTCCATGAGGTTTTCACATGACCTCCAGCATCTCATCACACATGACAACAACAAGATCTAGCACCCAAAAACACAAAAGAAAAACAAAGCACACCAAAAGCAAAATCAAACAAAAACAAGAAAAATAAAAGGGAAAGACATGTACCAATGGGTTGCCTCCCATTAAGCGCTTCTTTAAGGTCATTAGCTTGACCAAACTCCGAGGATGTGTCAATCCACCTCGAATACCATGGTTTGCTTGAGGAGTCCAAGCAACCATCGCTTTCCGGCATCCATGATGACAAGCAAGGGCCACTTGATGCCCAAATAAGCCTTAAGTTCTCTCTTCACCGGTGAGTAGTAGACTCCGTCATCACCATTCCCTTGATGATAGTATGGAGTTGCAACCATAGGTGTCACCCCATAATTAGACAATTGGTACTCCGCGGTCACACCGGTTAGATGCTTGCCATCCTCATCCTCTATGATCCAAAGAAGGCCGGTTCTTGGAAAGAATTCTTCATTGAGGTGCTTCATAACCATCATGGATCCATCATGCTTGCCTCCATCATTCAACATGGGAGACTCCTTAGGAAAGGGACTCCAATCTTCGTGTGTACTCCGGGCGAGCAAGAAAGGATTGGAAGGAGTTGAAGTTAACTTAGGGCTCTCCCTCATGAGCTCTTCAAGTGTGGTTCCGGGGTTGATGGCAAGGATGTCCGGGGGTGAGAGTACTTCATTGCACTCCTCCAAAGGTGAAGGAGGTGGAGGTAAGTCTTGAAGGATGGCAGGATCTCCTAGCATAAGCACATGCCTAATCTCCTCAATCTCCCTCCTCATTTGTTCTTCTCTCTCGATATTCAATCTTCTTGCATCCTCCAGGGCCAAATCCCTTAACCACAATTGCTCTCGAGATTCATTCAACTCTTCCTCAAGGTCTCTATTGGTTATGGTTGAATCGGGTAATTCTTGGATCTCCTCACGGTGAACCTCCTCTTGTTGAAATACTTCCGCTTCAAGCACCACGTGTGCACTCGAAATGGAAGAAAGGTTGCTTTCTAGATTATCCATCTTCCTCAACATTTCTTCTAGCATTGACTCCAGTCGATCATTGTGAGGTTGATGGTGAGGTTCCACATAAGGCAATGTAGTCATGTGAGCTTGATCATGGGACTCATGATAGGCATTAAACTCCTCCCAATACTCAAACTCATCATGGAGAGGTCCTAGATCATGGTTTTCCATCCATCCTTCATACTCCATGTCGTCAAAGTCGTCTTGGAGATACAATCCGTCCATGGCAAACATGAAAAGGCAAAGACAAAAAACAACACAAGATCAAAAGTAACAAGAAAGATAAACACTAAAAGCGATAAAAAGCAAATGACTCAATCTAGACCTAGTCCCCGACAACGGCGCCAAAAAACTTGTTACGCTAGGAAATAGCACAAAAAGCTTTACATTTATAAACTCGAACTAAAATCCTAAACTACCTAGCGAAACCCGCAGTGTACGGGTCGTTTTGTAGAAAGGAAAGTATTCCGAGGTCGAACACAAGGACTTAGGCGAAATCAAGTCATTCAATGATCGAAGATAGTGCAAATCTAGTCTAAGAAAAGAGAAAGGAATAAAGAAATGAAAATGATGATATTTTTGGTTGGTTTTGGGGTGATCAAGCAAGGATCACAAAATATGCAAATCAAACAAGCAAACAAACACACGAATGCAAGATAGGAGATCAAAGATAGAAAAAGAGGATTCTAGAGGTCAAGATTTCCGGTTATGGCATTGGACTCGAGCTTCTAAAGATTCTAAGGATAAAGTTGCGGTGTTGGGAAAGGGTGTTTCTCTAATGGAAGCAATTACCGGGTAAGTCTCATGCTTCACTAATCCCGCACCAAACTCCTATCACCGGGTAAGTCTCAAGGAGGTAAAGTTGGGAATTCTACACAAACCGGACACTACTTAAGGGGCAAACCTCTCCTTACCGGGTAAGTCTCGGAAAAGGTAAGTCTCAAGCAACAATCCTAGCACACTCGATCCAATAGCGGCTTATGAGGCTCACTACTACCTAGAGTTCATCATCTTTGGTATCTAAGATCGGAAATCACCGGGTAGGTCTCTTTCCTCACTTAGTTTGCTAGCATTAGGTGACCCTAAGCTATATTATGTTCAACAAACACTAGGATTTCAACAATCTAACATCCTAACATACAGATTCATCAATTAAAGGGCAACAGAAGGAAAAATCGGGTGGATCATAGTAAAAATCGGCCGATTTACCTGATGAACAGGCCGATTTTCACTGCTGATGTGAGGTTTCGTGCATACAAATCATCCTAAACTAACATATAAGTCCATTCTATCATCATCCAAGCAATAACCATCAATCCATCACTCCAGAATCACAACAAACTAGCCAATAACATGCATTTCAAGATCTAAAATCATCATACAAGCATACATGGAATCCATAGCAAGAAGATGAAGTAAGGAAATGAAAGCAATGAAACTTAGCTAGATTTGAGCTCAAAACAAGTCTTTCAACACACCAAATGTAGCTCCAAGTCGGATCTTACAACCTTCAACAAGCTTCTTCACAAAAATCACTCAAATCTCACTATGAAATTGAAATCTACACTAATCTCTCTCAAGAACACCCACAAGGGTGTCTTGAAGAGAGCTCCCAATTGGAAGATTCTTTGGGAAGATGCTAGAGGATGTTGGAGAGGAGGAGAATGAATGGGATGTCCAGCAACAGCTTTGAAGGACCACTTATATTCTCCACCAAGAGCAAGGCCGGACAAGAGATCGTGGGACACGTGGCTTAAGCTGTCAAAGGCCCAAAAATCGACCCAGTAGGAAAAATCGGCCGATTTTCCTGGGTGTAGGTCGATTTTCTTCAACAGAAGCATGCTATGATCGTCTAGCCATGAGTTGCTCCATTGCTTGCACCAATAGTGGTCTTTGTGTCCTTCATTGCTCCAATTATGTTCCTTCAAAGCCTTGGATGTGTACCACCATGAGGCTTGACCCTCGAATGCATCGGTTAATGTCCAAAAGATCCCCGAAATACCTACAAAACCGATAAAAGGTCGTGTAGACGTCTTTCTCGACAAAATACGTGAATTGAGTGCAAACGTCGTGAATTAGTGCTAAACCATGCATGAATGAGTGAGAAATTTATCTAAATGATTACCTAAACCTAAGTCATAAATCGTGTTATCAAAAATACCCCATACTTAAGGTTTGCTCGTCCCCGAGCAAATTCCCAACTATAGACTAAGAGATGACATGATTTATGTATGCAGAAAAATGGCAAAATATTTTTGGAGTTGTGCTTCTAATATTGGATCACCTTCATAGTCATGTTTCATGACAATGGACAAGCAATTATGTATCAAATAAATGAAAACATGAAAAGACAATTACACTTAACTAGATAGCATGCAATGAAATGTAGAGATGAAGATGTCAAGATGATCATGAGTATGTCAAATCTAGATCACTAAGTCTTACACACATGCAATTAGGTCATGAGGACTTAGGAAAGAAAAGGCTAAGAAACGTGATGATAAGGTGGGAATTTTCTAAGGCCATGTGGTGCAAATCTTGAAAACGAACTAAACAACACGACTTTTACATTTATACTTCATCCACCAAAGTGTATATTTTTCTCCTTCTTTTCTTTTCACTTATTTTTGAGACAATGACATTGGTGTACAAAAGCCGAAACCTTGGTGATTAGCCGTCCTCGGGCTTTTTCTATTTTTCGAGGTGCATCCACACCGGGCACACATACCAAAGCTCGTTAGGACTATCGGTTTATTTAACTTTGGCAAGGCACCAACACCCGATTATGCGAAGTGTACCGAGTTACTTGTCATTTAAACCAACATCCCCAAACCTATATTTTTGTCTACACTTTCACAACAATTTCAGCATTTCATTCACAACATTCTTTCATCGACAACTTCACCCCACACTTGTTTTCCACACATCTCAACACACTAGCATGCTCCTATTCCCGGATGGGTCAAAAGAGGTCAAATTTTTCATCAATTGAGGTGCTCAAACAACTTGGTGAAGATGAGAAGTAGAGAAAAATGAATTGCCTCATTCATTCCTAAATGATGTGCAAGAACTAGCATGCAATTTCGATTTTCAATCCTCAATTCAATCAAGGCAAACATTCATGATCACAAATCATTCATGGAATTCAAGATAAGTACTTCAAGTCCACATATGCATCATCAATTTAACACACAAGGCCATCCATAGCCAATCCACAAGACAAGATTCATCATTAGGGTCATATCCAAGCCTTAGAAGCACTAAAAATTTTTAAAATTTTCGGATTTTTTGGATTTTTCGAAATATGTATGTACAATGCAAGACATAATGAAACGTGTGACAAAATTAAACTATCCTAGATGCTAATCATGCAAGTGATCATGAAAACCCCACCCCATACTTAGAAACACATTGTCCCTAATGTGTAAACTAAATAAAGAAGTGAAAGAGAGTCCTCACAATGTAAAATTGGTGATGCTTTGGTATTTCGGTTCACATTGAATGATGATGGTGGATGATCGGTCAAGGATGGTAGAGAGCTCTTGATGTTCATTATGGTGTCGGAACCCGCGCTTGGCGCCACAAGCCGTCCAAGTTCCACGTCCGCTCCACCCATGCTTGATTGGAGATCATCACTTTCCTTTACAGAGGAAAAATCGGACCATCTGCCCAGGAAAATCGGCCGATTTCTGTGAAGAACATTCCGATTTTCCTGGGTACTTTCTTCCTCGTCCATGTGCTTGGATTTTGTACCTTCTTCTCAACAGTTCCATGAGGTTTTCACATGACCTCCAGCATCTCATCACACATGACAACAACAAGATCTAGCACCCAAAAACACAAAAGAAAAACAAAGCACACCAAAAGCAAAATCAAACAAAAACAAGAAAAATAAAAGGGAAAGACATGTACCAATGGGTTGCCTCCCATTAAGCGCTTCTTTAAGGTCATTAGCTTGACCAAACTCCGAGGATGTGTCAATCCACCTCGAATACCATGGTTTGCTTGAGGAGTCCAAGCAACCATCGCTTTCCGGCATCCATGATGACAAGCAAGGGCCACTTGATGCCCAAATAAGCCTTAAGTTCTCTCTTCACCGGTGAGTAGTAGACTCCGTCATCACCATTCCCTTGATGATAGTATGGAGTTGCAACCATAGGTGTCACCCCATAATTAGACAATTGGTACTCCGCGGTCACACCGGTTAGATGCTTGCCATCCTCATCCTCTATGATCCAAAGAAGGCCGGTTCTTGGAAAGAATTCTTCATTGAGGTGCTTCATAACCATCATGGATCCATCATGCTTGCCTCCATCATTCAACATGGGAGACTCCTTAGGAAAGGGACTCCAATCTTCGTGTGTACTCCGGGCGAGCAAGAAAGGATTGGAAGGAGTTGAAGTTAACTTAGGGCTCTCCCTCATGAGCTCTTCAAGTGTGGTTCCGGGGTTGATGGCAAGGATGTCCGGGGGTGAGAGTACTTCATTGCACTCCTCCAAAGGTGAAGGAGGTGGAGGTAAGTCTTGAAGGATGGCAGGATCTCCTAGCATAAGCACATGCCTAATCTCCTCAATCTCCCTCCTCATTTGTTCTTCTCTCTCGATATTCAATCTTCTTGCATCCTCCAGGGCCAAATCCCTTAACCACAATTGCTCTCGAGATTCATTCAACTCTTCCTCAAGGTCTCTATTGGTTATGGTTGAATCGGGTAATTCTTGGATCTCCTCACGGTGAACCTCCTCTTGTTGAAATACTTCCGCTTCAAGCACCACGTGTGCACTCGAAATGGAAGAAAGGTTGCTTTCTAGATTATCCATCTTCCTCAACATTTCTTCTAGCATTGACTCCAGTCGATCATTGTGAGGTTGATGGTGAGGTTCCACATAAGGCAATGTAGTCATGTGAGCTTGATCATGGGACTCATGATAGGCATTAAACTCCTCCCAATACTCAAACTCATCATGGAGAGGTCCTAGATCATGGTTTTCCATCCATCCTTCATACTCCATGTCGTCAAAGTCGTCTTGGAGATACAATCCGTCCATGGCAAACATGAAAAGGCAAAGACAAAAAACAACACAAGATCAAAAGTAACAAGAAAGATAAACACTAAAAGCGATAAAAAGCAAATGACTCAATCTAGACCTAGTCCCCGACAACGGCGCCAAAAAACTTGTTACGCTAGGAAATAGCACAAAAAGCTTTACATTTATAAACTCGAACTAAAATCCTAAACTACCTAGCGAAACCCGCAGTGTACGGGTCGTTTTGTAGAAAGGAAAGTATTCCGAGGTCGAACACAAGGACTTAGGCGAAATCAAGTCATTCAATGATCGAAGATAGTGCAAATCTAGTCTAAGAAAAGAGAAAGAAATAAAGAAATGAAAATGATGATATTTTTGGTTGAGTTTTTGTGGTGATCAAGCAAGGATCACAAATCAAGCAAGGTAATAAAACAAACTAACAACTCAAGCTAGCAAAACAAACAAGTGACACAAACACAAGATAGGAGATCAAAGATAGAAAAAGAGGATTCTAGAGGTCAAGATTTCCGGTTACGGCATTGGACTCGAGCTTCTAAAGATTCTAAGGATAAAGCTGCGGTGTTGGGAAAGGGTGTTTCTCTAATGGAAGCAATTACCGGGTAAGTCTCATGCTTCACTAATCCCGCACCAAACTCCTATCACCGGGTAAGTCTCAAGGAGGTAAAGTTGGGAATTCTACATAAACCGGACACTACTTAAGGGGCAAACCTCTCCTTACCGGGTAAGTCTCGGAAAAGGTATGTCTCAAGCAACAATCCTAGCACACTCGATCCAATAGCGGCTTATGAGGCTCACTACTACCTATAGTTCATCATCTTTGGTATCTAAGATCGGAAATCACCGGGTAGGTCTCTTTCCTCACTTAGTTTGTTAGCATTAGGTGACCCTAAGCTATATTATGTTCAACAAACACTAGGATTTCAACAATCTAACATCCTAACATACAGATTCATCAATTAAAGGGCAACAGAAGGAAAAATCGGGTGGATCATAGTAAAAATCAGCCGAAATCGGCCGATTTACCTGATGAACAGGCCGATTTTCCCTGCTGTTGTGAGTTTCGTGCATACAAATCATCCTAAACTAACATATAAGTCCATTCTATCATCATCCAAGCAATAACCATCAATCCATCACTCCAGAATCACAACAAACTAGCCAATAACATGCATTTCAAGATCTAAAATCATCATACAAGCATACATGGAATCCATAGCAAGAAGATGAAGTAAGGAAATGAAAGCAATGAAACTTAGCTAGATTTGAGCTCAAAACAAGTCTTTCAACACACCAAATGTAGCTCCAAGTCGGATCTTACAACCTTCAACAAGCTTCTTCACAAAAATCACTCAAATCTCACTATGAAATTAAAATCTACACTAATCTCTCTCAAGAACACCCACAAGGGTGTCTTGAAGAGAGCTCCCAATTGGAAGATTCTTTGGGAAGATGCTAGAGGATGTTGGAGAGGAGGAGAATGAATGGGATGTCCAGCAACAGCTTTGAAGGACCACTTATATTCTCCACCAAGAGCAAGGCCGGACAAGAGATCGTGGGACACGTGGCTTAAGCTGTCAAAGGCCCAAAAATCGACCCAGTAGGAAAAATCGGCCGATTTTCCTGGGTGTAGGTCGATTTTCTTCAACAGAAGCATGCTATGATCGTCTAGCCATGAGTTGCTCCATTGCTTGCACCAATAGTGGTCTTTGTGTCCTTCATTGCTCCAATTATGTTCCTTCAAAGCCTTGGATGTGTACCACCATGAGGCTTGACCCTCGAATGCATCGGTTAATGTCCAAAAGATCCCCGAAATACCTACAAAACAACGCACAAGTCCGTGTAGACGTCTATCTCGACAAAATACGTGAATTGAGTGCAAACGTCGTGAATTAGTGCTAAACCATGCATGAATGAGTGAGAAATTTATCTAAATGATTACCTAAACCTAAGTCATAAATCGTGTTATCACTCAACTTTGACGTCAAAGAAGCTGGAGATAAATGCCTTCTAGACATGAATGAATTAGAATAAATCCGTTTGAATGCATACGAGAATGCACGGATTTACAAGGAGAGGACGAAGAAATGGCATGACAAGCATATAATTTCCAAGGAGTTGAAAGAAGGAGATCTTGTCCTTCTCTTCAATTCTCGACTCCATCTATTCCCGAGTAAATTAAAATCTTGATGGACAAGACTTTATGTTATAAAACATGTTTTCCCCATGGTGCAGTTGAAGTAAGGGGTGAGCATTGCGGGAACTTCAAGGTTAATGACCATCACTTAAGGAAGTATACACCGGAAGTTCCGGTTGAGAGTATTACACCTCTCCACCTCACATGATCATCAACGAAGATAGGTCTAGCTATGGACCTTAAACAAAGCGCTACTTGAGAGGCAACCCAAGGTATTTTTTTTTCCTTATCTTAGAATAGAATAGTTTTTTTTTTCATTTTCTTTGGTTCGTTCCCGGTTTGCTTGTGTCTTTGGATGACAGGAGCTACATAAACTCAAAAGAAACTCAAAAGTACAAAAACAAGTCAAGTTGTCAATTTTGGACGAAAAAGCAAAAATCTCGGTCAAGTGCAATTTTCCACGGGCGAGATTTCTATTTTTACCCGTGGAAAACTATGTCGCAAACAACCTTGGAAAAATCTTGAGCAGGTCGATTCCACGGTCAAAATCTCGGCCGAGATTTTGGTAAATTTTGCGTAAGTATATAAGGAACACTTCACCAAAATGTTGCACAAAATGTGCCCCAAATCCACGACAGCCGACGAATCGCGCTCCCTCTCAAATCTTCATTTCTTGATCGATTTGCTCCATTCTTCCACCAAAACTGAAGTATTCTCCATCACATTGAAGATTTTGAGCATCAATAACGCAGAAATTCAGCAAATCGAGCCCCATTTGGATTTTTCAATCCAAACTTTAGGTTTCTTCTTCTACCTTTGATTTGGCTTGTTTTGTGTTGATTTGTTTGAGGAACTTATGTAGAGTGGAACAAAGTTGGCATAGGAAGAGAGTAGGAAGATTAGTTTGGAAAAATCTTTGCAGATTTTCTAAATTCGTGCAAAAATAATAAAGATCTCGGGACAACCCAAATTTCTCCTCTACAATAGAAGGATGACAAAGATCATTCAGGCAATTGGTTCCAAGGGGGAATTCTTCCTCCTCTAAACAAGCTCCACCACCTCCTACACCTCCCACACTTCCACACATTCTAGAAAGCAACAAAGAGAGGTACAAATGAATCCAACCTCAAAATATCGTAGCTCCTAGATATTTAGTACTTGATGAATTGGAATGCATGAATGTGGTTGGTGATCTGAGATGAATGATTGAGAGGGCTGAATTAGTAGGTTTTGTTGGCATCCCTGAGGATGCTTATGAGGAAATAACCATGGAATTCTTGAGCTCGTTTAAGCATGATCCGAGGGAAAGAACCGTTAGGTTTAAGCTGATGAACCGGAACTTTGTTATGTCCATTGTGCAATTTGGTAATATGTTTTTGTTTGGTGAGACCATGAATGGGACCTTACCTAGGAATGTAGCCCCTAGTGCCTTTTGGGATACTATTGCTATGGTGATTAGTGAGGGTGACCGTTGGCAGTCCGGAGATTCGAAGGATAAGTTGATTTACAACTTGTCTTCAAGATATCCCATAGGATCCTATCCGAGAGTTTATTTGCTAGGACTGAGATGCCTCCAGAAGGTGAAGGCGGGTAAGTTGTATATTCAATGGAGTATAGTATCCGGAGTGACTCCGGATTGTGCTACCATGCTTGCTGATTGTTTGTGGAAGATAGGGAACAAGTCTGGGGGGGGGGGTATTTGTGTAGGCAGCATAGTGACTCACATTGCCAAGTTTGTGGGATTTTATTTTTCTGCATGTACTCTGGTTGCGGAGGCTAGACCTTTGGGATTGCAGCGCTTCATCGCGAGGGGTATCCTTGTTGCCGGAGTTCGTGGCGCACCTTACGTAGCCATGCATTGGGAGGGCAAGGGAGCTAGAGGGATTCCTTGGAGTTTGGACTATACTCTTAGGGATCCCTTGTATTGGAAGCTTGCATTCGTCCCTATGCATGCTCATGTTGTAGGTCCAAAGGAGTTCAAGGAATTTCCTGCTACTGCTGCTACGGATGAGGGTGTGGCTAACATGGACACCGAGAGAGATACAGGTCCTAGCGGTGTAGACGTTGAGGAGGATGTTGGTGGTTTTGAGGATCCACTTACCAACTTTGCTTTCACGGGATGACATCCAAACCAAGCGAGGAGGTCGAACTTCCACCGCTACCAGAGTAGATCCCAACGTCGAGCAAACACTTATGAGCGACCCACTTGGCTTGGAGGACTTGAGTCCTAGATGGGGAACTTGGTAGTTTCCGTTTCTGCTATTCAGGGGATATCCGTCGCATTGATGAAAGTGATTGATACTTAGGAGAGAGCTCGCCTCCGTGACGCACAGATTATGGAGGATGTCTACCGCCAGCAATTTGAGCGAGATTATGATCCATCCTACTTCCCGTTCTCACCGCCGCCACCTATGTGACGCAGTTCCACCTCCAACGCCGTTGGTTTTATTTTCCTTATGAGACATTGTGAGTTTTCTTTTCTTTCTCTTTTATTGCACATTAGGGACAATGTGTAATTCTAGTATGGGGTGGATTGACTTTGAACTTGGTCTGTAATAACTCCTATCATACTTTGCTTCGATGTTATGTCTATCGTACTTGCACTTTTATTTTGTGTTACACGTTTCTTTATAGTTTTGCATTCTTATACCTTTTGAAAATCCTAAAAATTTAAAAAATTTTAAAAAAATTGTGCTTCTAGGAATGGAAACGACCTCGATGATGATATTACTTGTGGAATGACTTTGATAATTTTTATGTGATTAAATTGAATTATGGCATGTAAAGGATTTGAATGTTTTGTTTGAATTTCTTGCAAGTTTGATAATTTGATTTTGTCTAAATCATGTTGAGATTTGAAGGTTGAAACCGCTTTATAAGTTCTTGCACATCTTTTTTATATGATTAAGGCATTTTGATTTTATTCCTTCTTCTTCCTGATCACACTTTTAGCACCTCATATATATGTTTTCCTCCTTTTACCTATCCGGGAATTAGGATGCATAAATATTGAAAGTTTGTGAAGTTGAAAGGGACGAGTTGTGTTAGAAAATAGGTATGGGGACGTAATCATGATGATGAGTAACTTGGCACCATTCACATAGTCGGGTGTTTGTGTCTTGTCAAAGTCGGATTGAGCGATAGTTCTAACGAGTCATTGTATGTGCATTATGGTTTGAGGTACATCGTGAAATTGAGGGTAGCTAATCTCAAAGGTTTCGGTTATTGTGCATATCTGTCCATGTTCTCAAGTGAAAGTAAATAAAAGAAAATTTTGAAAGAAAAAAAAAGAGAAAAAGAGATTATTGGTGGATGTTGAGTTATTATTGAAATTGTGGAGTTCTATCCTCTTTCCCGGATTTGCACCACATATCCTACACACATCCTACCCTGACACGTTTCTTGACCTTCATTTGAAAGACCACAAGATCTTTGAGCATGTTGTTTGACTTTGTGGTTTGAATCGGATTTTTCATAATTAATTTTGATATATTTCAAGTTATAATGCTTGTTTTGAAGTTTTTGCAAGGCATGTTTATTCTTCTCATAATATGATTCATTTTGTTCACATAACGGTTTTCGAAAGCTATGAAGCAAGTTTAGACAGTGATCCTTGAATAGAAGCACAAAACCCAAAATATTATTGTTTTTCCTTGTCTTTGCATTCATATTTTATCCATCTTGGTATTCAAGATTTGAAACTTGCTTGAGGACAAGCAAGAGGCAAGTATGTGGTATTTTGATGACATGAAATATGACCTTAGTATAGATATGCATATAGGTAATTTTTCCCTTTCTTTTGCATACATAGACGTACATTCATGACATTTGTGGTCATATTCATCTATTATCTTAGAATCGAGATCTACACAAGCTTTGTGATGATTGTAGGTGAATTGGCACTAATTTGAAGCAGAAATAGAGCATTCATGGACGGTTGATCAAGGTGGACCACAATGGAAGCATTGGATGTAACACCCCAAATTCTCAGAACTCGGGGAGCTACTGGTTAGGACCTCACAATGTGTCCCGACCTTAGTTTGACAACAATTTTACTAGGATCTTACAACAAGGCACAAAAGTATTAAAAACATTTGAAAACTTTAAATAATATATACATGAAGGATATGTATCAGCCTTACAAAGCAAAGGTACTAAAACGACGCATATGAAGTACATAAGACAACCTCGTCCCCAACTAAATGAGTGCGTGGACCCGGCTGACCATTCCCTCCGGATCTCTCTACAATTGTCTTAACCTGCAAGACATCTACAAGGCGGTATAAAACAGTTAGCTAACATTCTATGCATAAGTATAAAGGTAAAAGCACAAACACACAACATACACAATCAACATGCAACACTCAATCCTTTTATTATCTTTTAATTAGGTGATATGTCATTAATAATGATACTTATTTTGTGACACGAGGGATTCCCAGACCTCGCCCTTGTCCCCGTTTACCAATAAGGAATGGTATTAATGCATCTGACCGTCTACCTGACTGGGCTGGTCGCAGGGAACCTCCTAGACTCTCGCAAGAGCTAGGCAGATGATGTCACGACCCGTTATCATACACTTGGGTCAATTACATACTATAATAAAGTCGGCCTAATCCGGTTTCCTTGTTTATCATAACTAACAAACACCACTCATACACATTACACTCATACAAGAAGTCAGCTAAGTAAGTATGTGGACTTACCTGAATCAAGTCAAAATCCCGAAACAATGTACTACTTGATTCCGCAAGAATAAAACTCAAACACCTGTTTACAAGAGGAAATCTTAACCGGGCAATCTAACAGAAGAACCCCAAAATAACTCCATAGGTGTAAAAAGACGATTTTACCCCTAGGTCCGGAAAACTGAAAAGGTTCTATAAAGACTAGAAATTTTCACTCAAACCTCGAAAACATAAGAACACCCTCTCACAAGAAAGATCTATCAAGTTTGAAAGATTCTCAACTTCCAAACTTGAACCCCAAAGCTCAATGTTACTTTGACTTAACTTAAACCGCTCTTAAAAAGCCCTAAAAATCCCGAGAAGAATATTTATGCACACTATGATATGTCCACTGTAAACTAGGGCAATAATAATCTAAAACACAAACAGCTACAAATTCTATACACAAATCCAAAGTTGTCTTAAAGGCCTACAATCTTGTAATACCCGGAAAATTTTTATCTTCCGTTTAATACCGAGCAAACCGGATTCTGATCCGCTAACCTTAATCATTAAATATAAAAGAAAATGATATTAAATTCTATCATTTTATGTGACGTTGATTCACATAAAATGATAAATTAATTAATTCCGTAAATAATTCCGTACCTTTTTAAAATAAAAATAAAAATCGAAGAGCGGTTCCGTGCGAATAATGATATAAGTATCATTCTATATTAGTAGATGAACAAACCCGGCCCAATTTGCTGGCCCATGTTTCTTCAGCCGGCCCAAACCTTACCCTAATCTTATCCTTAATTAAGTTTTAACCTAATTAATTTAATCCTAACTAATGAGCCGCAGTATCAGCCGGTCGTGGCTTCTCCTCCCCTTTCTTCTTCTTCAACAGCGACGGAACGCTTCTCCCCGGGCCAACTCACACGCAGCTAACGATGGCCTTTCCATTCCGGACCCAGATCGAACCTACATCCTTATCCCTCACCTTTATCACGTAGCAGTGAGTAGTAATGGAGACATCACACCACCCTTTCCATGGACGAACCGCTCCAACCCTAGACAGTCGACCGAGAAGAACGTCTCCAGCCGCCTGCAATCGTCGACGAGAGAGATTCAACCTTCCCAACTTGCACAGTTGCTCGTGCAGACTAGACCAGCCCAGCCCTGCAGAACGTCGATTAGATGACCGCCAACCTCTACTCTACAGCCAACACGCAGTCACCGGTGTTGGAGGACCCTCATCGACCGCTCCTTCTTCGTAAGGACTTCCCTCACTGATCTGCCGAGCGTTGGAATCGGACCAGACAATAGCAGCAGATACATACAACCGGGGACCCTTCACCGTCGTTGCTGTTGCCGCCTGCAGTGAACGTCGGATCAAAGAAGCCCATCCGGCCTGAGTCAGAAGGGAGAGTCGGACCAATTCTCTTGCACCTCTGATTCGGATATCACGGACTACAACCGCCGGTAAGCCAGCCCTTCCTACTGCTCCTCTCTTTCCTACACATCAAAGCATGGATCTAATGTGGGGCCATTACGTAGCAGCAGTAAACTAGCAATTCCGTAGACAATAGCAATCCGAACTCCTTCTTCGCCGACAGTCATCGGACTCCCTTCAACCACTGCAGTGGGGTAAGCAGGTCTCATTCTTGTTTTCATTTACACACTTGAGGATAGATTTTGTGGTAGATTGCAGAAGTTATAGGTGGGAGATGGATATGAATCGATGGAGGTCATAGATGGGAGGCGTACACAGTTGGGTGTAGAGCACCTAGTTGGTAAAAGTGCTGGAGAGAATCGAACCTATGATGTATGGGTAGAGGGGCTCTTGTTTGTTTTGAATTTTGTTGTCAGTGGGAGTCGAAGTTGAGACCTTTGTCCTTGCCCTTTTATTTCCAGATTTTGATGTTGGAACTACAGACTTTGAAGATTTATTTCTATGCTTTAGGATGATCATTCACCGTTGATTTTTTGATATTTTGTAGATTGAAATACTTAGTTTAATGTGTTAAAATTTGGGAGAAAGTTAACGGTCGGATTAGAACTTATAAGGTCCCGAAGTAGAGAACTTGAGCTGTTTTTACAGCAGGGGAAAATAGACTAAGTATGAGAAATTTCAGCTTTAGCTTATCTTTGGGGTTAAGTATTTTGGAGAGATCTCTAACCCTACGTTTAGTTTGTATACCATAGAGAACCTAGGATTTTTATATCGGAATTTTATACCCTTATCCAAGCCGTGTATATGAACCCAAAGTCGAACCGTAACGACTTTTGTGTAAACGAAGAATGTTGGATAACTCTTATAAAACCTTTACTAAATCCTTACCAAACTTTTCAATGAGAACTAGAGTATGGACATAGGTTCTAAAAGAAAATATTAGAACTAAATGATAGACTTTGAGAATTTTCGGCACTAAGGGTAAAATGGTCTTTTACCGTAAGAGAGCTTTTTCCGTAATTCCTTCGCATGAGGTTGGACATCTGGATGTGATTTTGATCCACATGCCTTATTTGACAGGCGTTTGAGTTACCACGGGTTCGGCCGAGTTGAGATTCGAGAAATCAAATTTTGATCAAGGTAAGTCCTTGCGACTTACTTAGTTGGTTTCTGGATATTAGTTGGGTGATAATGATTGTGTGTGTGCAATGTGTGTTATAATAAGAATAACAACTTGTTAGGACGACCGTGGTTATTATTGTGTTAAGGCCCAAGTGTATGTATAACGGGCCGTGACATCACTGCCCAGCTCTGCCAGGAGACTGGGAGGTTCTCTATACCCAGACCATACAGGTACACGGTGAGATGCATCGGATCCACTCCTGATGGGTACACGGGGGCGGAGGCGAGGTTTGGGAATCCCTCGTGTCACAAAATAAGTATCATTAGAGTGAATGACTTAAATGAAGATAATAAATGGTTTGTTTGAAAGCATGTTGAGTGTTTATCATTTTATGTGTGTGTGTGCTGTTATTATTCTTCTAATGTTTAGATAACTAGCTAATGGTTGTTTTGTTATGTTTTTAGATTTACTGCAGGTTAGAGCATCAGCTGAGTGATCCAAAAGTAGTGGTCAGCCGGGTCTCCGTACTCCTTAGGGTTGGGGTTGTTGGGTGTTGTGGTTTCTTTTGTTAAGACAGTTGTTGTTTTTCCCTTGTTTAAGTACTTTAGGCTGCTAGACCGAGTTGCATTCATTACCTTAACAATACTATTTTATGAATTTCGGTTTTCCTTATTTGTGTCTTGTTGCAAGATCCTAGTAATATTGTTGTCAAACTGAGGTCGGGACCCATTGTGAGGTCCTAACCAGTAACGCTCCGAGTTCTGAGAATTCGGGGTGTTACAACATGGTATCAGAGCTCTAGGTTGGCAACAATGACACTTGAAATCTTCTGAAAGACCGAATAAGTACTTAAGCAGAACCCGAAAAGGGATCTGAGTTTTAAAAAGAACTTTTGGTTTTCAAATGCATGCATAGACTGGTTGGGAATAGAAAAGTACGGCTGACCACCACTACTACCGCGGATCTCAGTATGCTTAGTATGGACTTTAGGTTTTACTTTAGTTGGACTTATTAGCTTGATTATAAATATATGCCGAAGATTAGTAGAAATTGTAGTTATGTGACGTCCTTAACGGAGATAACATAATGAGTTTCTCACCCCTTTGATACATCTAAGTAGATTTTGGAAGGGTGTCAACGTGAGGATTAGTATGCACTTCTTATGTGCATTAGGGTAGACGAACGGCGGACAACTCCTTTGAGCTTGTTGAGAAACGTCGAGACGGAAAAGTGAAGACTAAAAGACAATACCAACTATGATGACAAGAAGAGAATTCTGAGTCAACTCCATAGGATCAAATGAAGAATATACATGAGTGTAGTTCCGGCAACGAGTTGGATGACCGACAAGTATACCAATTGGAAGAGACAACCCATAGGTTCTTTCAAGATGGTGTAAAGCAACGTTACAAACAAAAAGGATGCCTTCAGAAAAAAAACAAATAGGCATGAAGGTCAAGGTGGAAGATAGTAGCAATCCAGACAAAAGGCATTGAATCTAAACTTACTGACGGACCTGAAGGTGAAAGTTTGAAGCTAGAAGCAGAGCGGAATGTGATCACTCTCGACAAGCTACTTTCCACTACCATCAGTATGGGAAACCGAGACAATCATAAGCGTAGGAGTCAAGATAAGATACATTGTCCATCCTGATACGAAGAATTTAAGAACCGCAAGTGGACAATAACTCGGGTAAAATGAATCATGGAGAAATGCCTACAAGTTATCCTAGGAAGAGTGATAAGGTCGCTGGCGGAAGACGATGATACAACTAGACGCGTAGTATGGTGCTCTTATAAGAGTGCAATTGGTAGAAGGAGCTATAAGAGTATAAATGGAGGAGATATATTTTCACCTGTAATATCAAACCTCAAAAGAGACGGAAGAAAAGTAAGTCTACGATCTTATAGAAGGCCAACTACAGGCTAATTGGTAACAACAGAGAATTTGCACGTGCTGGCTAACTAGTGATGATTAGTTGACCGATAAGAAGAATAATCACAAGGTTATAAAGAAATTTTATCGACATCTGGCAAATTTCTTTTGGAGATCAACGACGACAATGGTGAAGTTAAATCAATACAAGTACGAGTAGCCTGAATGGTAACGTTGAATGAGTCCAATATGATGACTCTAATAAAGAAGTTAAAGAGAAGTTCTTGACGGTCGGTACAGACCATTGATGATAGTAATGGTGTAGAGAGAATTGTTGTGAGTAGTTGCTTATTACCGACTACGGAAGGATACATGTCAAAGTTAGTATGGAGGGATCCCTGTAAGAAGAACTAGAAGAGTAAGAAGAAACAGATGATTGTGAACATGTCCTATGTCTTAGCATTCCACACAAGTAGGACTGAGAGTGCTCCTCCGAGAAAAGGTGGGGTCAAACTGTCGAGATTGACAGGGGAAACCCTTGTGATTAAAAGAGTGATATATAATAATTGGAATTACAGAGGAGGCACAAACATAGGGAGTATGATTTAAAGCCTTGGTGAAACGTGTGGTCGAGTTGTGAGGTGTTTTCAGATGGAATCTACATGTTGACTAGAACATACATGAGAAGGAGTAAAGTTGAATGACTAAAGGTTGTTATATGGATCCGGTATTTTCCCCAATTAGATGATTACCGAAAAGGGTATGTATAAAAGTTTAATGAGAAATGGAGGTACTCCAATGAGAATTCAAGCTGGATTGATAACATAAGAGTTCATGAAAGTAATAAGACCAACCAACGCAGTTCATAAATGCGAGTCAAGAACTTTGATTTTTGAGAAAAACATATACAACTGAGGTTTCCTATGCAAATGGTACCGATAGGTGTTAAATAAAAGTCATACATATATGACCGATAACGCTAGGATGACTAAAGTGTAAACGAGAAGAACAACTTAACCAGTAAGAAGGAAAGTCATGTATCAAAAGGCGGGTCTTGCTAAATTGGAATAAAGTGCTAGGATGAGGATGCCTTTGTAGAAGCTATGCAAGAGTACAACGTAACTGAGGTTCCAACATGAAATGGGCAGTAATGATCAACTGAAAGTTAGAGACCGATGCAGAGAAGGAAAATGTATAAGATGAGTCACCTAGTAGAAGAATTCACAAGATAAGCTTGAGAGACCAAGGGGGATAAAATGTCGACCCGAATATGAGGGTCTAAGGTGCATGGAAGGGAAACCTACAATGGAGTGTAGAAGCAAAATTTAGACTTTACAAGTGTGGAGAGGTTTTGACCTCCTCAAAGATATAAGAATTTGAAAGAAATCGCAATATCGGTATCAAAGAGTTGAAGCTTTGTAGCGGAAACAACGGAGTATCATGAAGGCAATGTTGCTGGTAACACCAGCGAAGGAATGCATATATGAGAACGGACTTGGTGGACTCGAAAGTCCAAAGTAACCCAATTATCACGGGACCTAAGTCATCAACACCGACGGTCCATGCAAGGGGAACTGCAAGGGGATGATAACTAAAATCATCAAAACTACAAAGACACTTACCAGTTATCGTTGAAGACTTGGAATGACTATTTAGGTCAAGATGAATGACCCAGTTGGGCTCGAGAAGTAGAGTTGGCCTAAGGAAAACAGAAGTGTGGAAGATAAAACGAATTAGCGAAGCATGAAAGGATTAAGCGAGCAGATGATACTCACCAAGAGTTTAACGCCAGTATGGGTATGAGAAGAGTAAGTCCGGGATATGGAGATGAGTCAATTATAGACTGACCGACGTCAACTGAGGACGTGTAAGTTGGTTGGCATTGATGAGTAAGTACCGTTAAGAAGAGATATTAGTGACGGCGAAGTTAAGAAAGAACGTTACCGATGCCTTGGAGGATTCCCCAAGTAGGCAACGACAACCTCTTGAGGTGACCTAAGGATATGGAGAGAATCAGGTTAGAAGTTGCTTACTGGTTGGTTGAGAACAAAGTACGGTTGAATAAGAGAGTAAGAGTCTGCTTGAAGAGGATCTTGCTAGTATTAGAAGGGAAGTATAGGCGGAAGTTGGGTAAATCATGAAGACCCTCAGAAAGACCCTCAGAAGCGTGGTAGGCACATAACCCACAAATGAAGAAAATAAATGTTAGGTTAACTCTGATTTCAAGTTAAGGAATTAGAGATCTATATGAAAAGGTCCACTTGGGTGTGTGTTGTTTTGAGTTATATCAGTTTGAAAGCTTGATAAGAAGTAGGTGAAGAACCGTTAATTAAGGAACAATCCGATTATGTCACATTGAGGAAATCGGGCCAAGCAGTTTATATTACTAAGAGAATTAGACACTTAGTAAAGTGCCGACAGAAGTTTAAGATCATTAAGTCATAATCGACAGTCGGGAACTTTCGGAAAAAAAAAAAAAAAG
>BSUD01000008.1:75667671-75697192 GCA_033239045.1 Fagopyrum esculentum
ATAATCGACAGTCGGGAACTTTCGGAAAAAAAAAAAAAAAGTGGGGCCAATGGAAGGAAAGGTTTGGTAGAGTCATCAAAAGAGCTGGAAATAAGTCTAGAAAACCAAACCGTTGAGAGAGTACCTACCAAACCCGAGACACATCCGTAGTCATGAGGATTTGATAGTTGAGCCGACCACACACTTGTGGAGTACCCAACAGCTGTCCTAGAGCGCAGTACTAGGCGTGGTCTAGACAGGGAGTTGATGAGGCCACTTGGGAGACCGATCAGGAGAGTATTAGACGTAATTATCCCGAGTTCTTTGCAGGGTTAGATGTCACTTCTGTACCGACGAGTTAGTACTCGGATGTTGTGTGGTTTGACTTTTCATGTTCTTACCTTGGAGTGAGTGTTGTGTTTTATGTGATGTGTGTCCGAGTATGATGATTGAGTAGTGGCATGGTAGAAAACGGAAATTTTATGAAACTAAGATTTACAAAGGAGGTCGAATGATTAGTTACATTATTCTAAGTTTCGGGACGAAACTTATTTTAAGGAGGCACTGATGTAATACCCGGAAAATTTTTATCTTCCGTTTAATACCGAGCAAACCGGATTCCGATCCGCTAACCTTAATCATTAAATATAAAAGAAAATTATATTAAATTCTATCATTTTATGTGACGTTGATTCACACAAAATGATAAATTAATTAATTCCGTAAATAATTTCGTAAATAATTCCGTACCTTTTTAAAATAAAAATAAAAATCGAAGAGCGGTTCCGTGCGAATAATGATATAAGTATCATTCTATATTAGTAGATGAACAAACCCGGCCCAATTTGCTGGTCCATGTTTCTTCAGCCGGCCCAAACCTTACCCTAATCTTATCCTTAATTAAGTTTTAACCTAATTAATTTAATCCTAACTAATGAGCCGTAGTATCAGCCGGTCGTGGCTTCTCCTCCCCTTTCTTCTTCTTCAACAGCGACGGAACGCTTCTCCCCGGGCCAACTCACACGCAGCTAACGATGGCCTTTCCTTTCCGGACCCAGATCGAACCTACATCCTTATCCCTCACCTTTATCACGCAGCAGTGAGTAGTAATGGAGACATCACACCACCCTTTCCATGGACGAACCGCTCCAACCCTAGACAGTCGACCGAGAAGAACGTCTCCAGCCGCCTGCAATCGTCGACGAGAGAGATTCAACCTTCCCAACTTGCACAGTTGCTCGTGCAGACTAGACCAGCCCAGCCCAGCCCTGCAGAACGTCGATTAGATGACCGCCAACCTCTACTCTACAGCCAACACGCAGTCACCGGTGTTGGAGGACCCTCATCGACCGCTCCTTCTTCGTAAGGACTTCCCTCACCGATCTGCCGAGCGTTGGAATCGGACCAGACAATAGCAGCAGATACATACAACCGGGGACCCTTCACCGTCATTGCTGTTGCCGCCTGCAGTGAACGTCGGATCAAATAAGCCCATCCGGCCTGAGTCGGAAGGGAGAGTCGGACCAATTCTCTTGCACCTCTGATTCGGATATCACGGACTGCAACCGCCGGTAAGCCAGCCCTTCCTACTGCTCCTCTCTTTCCTACACATCAAAGCATGGATCTAATGTGGGGCCATTACGTAGCAGCAGTAAACTAGCAATTCCGTAGACAATAGCAATCCGAACTCCTTCTTCGCCGACAGTCATCGGACTCCCTTCAACCACTGCAGTGGGGTAAGCAGGTCTCATTCTTGTTTTCATTTACACACTTGAGGATAGATTTTGTGGTAGATTGCAGAAGTTATAGGTGGGAGATGGATATGAATCGATGGAGGTCATAGATGGGAGGCGTACACAGTTGGGTGTAGAGCACCTAGTTGGTAAAAGTGCTGGAGAGAATCGAACCTATGATGTATGGGTAGAGGGGCTCTTGTTTGTTTTGAATTTTGTTGTCAGTGGGAGTCGAAGTTGAGACCTTTGTCCTTGCCCTTTTATTTCCAGATTTTGATGTTGGAACTACAGACTTTGAAGATTTATTTCTATGCTTTAGGATGATCATTCACCGTTGATTTTTTGATATTTTGTAGATTGAAATACTTAGTTTAATGTGTTAAAATTTGGGAGAAAGTTAACGGTCGGATTAGAACTTATAAGGTCCCGAAGTAGAGAACTTGAGCTGTTTTTACAGCAGGGGAAAATAGACTAAGTATGAGAAATTTCAGCTTTAGCTCATCTTTGGGGTTAAGTATTTTGGAGAGATCTCTAACCCTACGTTTAGTTTGTATACCATAGAGAACCTAGGATTTTTATATCGGAATTTTATACCCTTATCCAAGCCGTGTATATGAACCCAAAGTCGAACCGTAACGACTTTTGTGTAAACGAAGAATGTTGGATAACTCTTATAAAACCTTTACTAAATCCTTACCAAACTTTTCAATGAGAACTAGATTATGGACATAGGTTCTAAAAGAAAATATTAGAACTAAATGATAGACTTTGAGAATTTTCGGCACTAAGGGTAAAATGGTCTTTTACCGTAAGAGAGCTTTTTCCGTAATTCCTTCGCATGAGGTTGGACATCTGGATGTGATTTTGATCCACATGCCTTATTTGACAAGCGTTTGAGTTACCACGGGTTCGGCCGAGTTGAGATTCGAGAAATCAAATTTTGATCAAGGTAAGTCCTTGCGACTTACTTAGTTGGTTTCTGGATATTAGTTGGGTGATAATGGTTGTGTGTGTGCAATGTGTGTTATAATAAGAATAACAACTTGTTAGGACGACCGTGGTTATTATTGTGTTAAGGCCCAAGTGTATGTATAACGGGTCGTGACATCACTGCCCAGCTCTGCCAGGAGACTGGGAGGTTCTCTATACCCAAACCATACAGGTACACGGTGAGATGCATCGGATCCACTCCTGATGGGTACACGGGGGCGGAGGCGAGGTTTGGGAATCCCTCGTGTCACAAAATAAGTATCATTAGAGTGAATGACTTAAATGAAGATAATAAATGGTTTGTTTGAAAGCATGTTGAGTGTTTATCATTTTATGTGTGTGTGTGCTGTTATTATTCTTCTAATGTTTAGATAACTAGCTAATGGTTGTTTTGTTATGTTTTTAGATTTACTGCAGGTTAGAGCATCAGCTGAGTGATCCGGAAGTAGTGGTCAGCCGGGTCTCCGTACTCCTTAGGGTTGGGGTTGTTGGGTGTTGTGGTTTCTTTTGTTAAGACAGTTGTTGTTTTACCTTGTTTAAGTACTTTAGGCTGCTAGACCGAGTTGCATTCATTACCTTAACAATACTATTTTATGAATTTCGGTTTTCCTTATTTGTATCTTGTTGCAAGATCCTAGTAATATTGTTGTCAAACTGAGGTCGGGACCCATTGAGAGGTCCTAACCAGTAACGCTCCGAGT
The DNA here is from genome assembly GCA_033239045.1 of Fagopyrum esculentum. Lineage (NCBI taxonomy): Eukaryota > Viridiplantae > Streptophyta > Magnoliopsida > Caryophyllales > Polygonaceae > Fagopyrum > Fagopyrum esculentum. The sequence continues at coordinate 75,671,075 of BSUD01000008.1, forward strand.
TCTGAGAATTCGGGTGTTACAAATCTCATACTTAGCCAAAATTCCAACTTTATACCAAACTGTGTTACCGTCCTACTTCGAGGCATCATATCTCTAAATCCGACCGTTGTATCGTTCCCAAATTTTAATAACTTAAACTAGTCATATTTACCTACAACATATCAAAAATTCAACGGTGGATGATCATAATAAAGCATTCGGAATTAAACCTCAAAGTCTGCAGATCTAAGCCTAAATTTTGAAATTTAAAAAGGAAAGCAATAGATCTTCACTTCGATTCCCCCTAGCCGCATTATCTACAACTTATGCTACCTAAAGGTCACGAGTTCGATTCTCTAAGAGGACAAGTAAACAACTCAGCCTATCCTAACCCATCGACTTGCAGGCTTCTGTACCCACCAAACCCCTGACCCCTCTCTTCCTTAACACAACTAACTTATAGCTTCACCACATGCTAACTCACTTAAGTTACAACTAAGACAAGCATACACGATCATAAGGGAGAGGAGTAACTCACGGTAACTGGGTTGATCGACACGCAGACTAAGCAACACAGAGAGGCAATTCGGTCTGGTTTGATGTCGGAAACTGCCGAGGAAATTACAATCGTTTGCGGAACACTAGATAAGGAACAGTCCGGTGAGTATACTTTGTCATCAAGGTCACATAAATTTGGTTCGACGAGAGAGAAGCACATGGGCTTACCTCGGCGTTGTCGATACCGTTCCTGCTAAGATGATCTTCGTCGGCGACTGGTCTATGGATGAATAGATAATGGCGGAATAAGCTCGTCGATAAGAACAACAAGTAGGGTTGGGTACTTCCTTCGTTGACGCTTCTTGGAGGAGGGCGATCGAGCAAAAGAGAGATGAATATGGGCCGCTGCGTGCGAATACCTTGGGATCAAAGAGGTGGCAATGCGATCTCGTCCTCAACCACTGCAAGGATCTCGGGTTGTTGATCTTCTGTGAAGAGGCATGACGTGAGTAGCTATTGAAGAGGATTAATGGGACGGAGGTGGGCCATCACCGATTTGCTGAGAAAGAAAAAGTCCCCTGTTGGGCCTTCTCATCAAAGAAAAAGAAGAGCAGGGCCCATCATAAAATAAATAAAATAATTGGGCCATGTCATAAAAGAAAGAAAGGGAGGAGTTGGACCGCTTGGCCTACTGAAGAAGGAAATAAAAAAATTGGGCCTCTAGGCCGGCTAGACACAAGGAACACGGGACCGTCAGGCCTACTGAAGAAAGAGGCACGGAGGGAGTAGTTGGGCCGACGACTAGAGCTCCCTAATGGGCCTTCTCCATGGCCTTATTACATTGGAGCCAACCTTGCTCGATATTCAATGATATAAGATCCGGTCCAATATATAAATTCGGATCGTATCTTCGAAATAAAAATTTTGGATCCGATCCGATATGTAAATTTGGATCGGATCTTCCGAATAAAAATTTTGGGTTTTACATTGGAGAGCTTAAGAAGAAGTATAAAGTCAGGTTTTGGAAGATACAATGAAGGACAGAGAGAAAACATACCTAAGAAAAGAAATCTCGGAAAGGACACATTTCCACGGTCGAGATTTGCTTCGGGCCGGACAGTGATTTTTACGTTTTCAGGCCAAAAGAAAATCTTTTAGACCCTAAACTTTGTTATATAAATATGGACTGTAGCAAGGATGACATGACATCTCACACTACGAAATACAACATCGATTGGAAGGAGACGGCATTGGTTTTGCACTTTGGAAACGGATATACAACCCGTACTTGGTTCATATTTCGAGATTGAGAGATATTTTGTGAAAATTTCTAGTTTTTGATTTTCTTTCCTTTAGAACACAAGAACTGAGTTTGTTATTGGATTGATTCAGTTTATGTTATTAGAGAACTCCTTGTGTCATAACTCTTGCGTTTCTTTTGGTTTATTTGATTGAATTCTATTCTTGAGTACATATATGATTATTGATTTGAATATGATGATTTTTGGCTAAAACACTTGTGATTCTAGGGTGATTGGTTGAAGCTTGTGGTTTAGATGATGATAGATTGACCTTTACAAACAGATTGGACCCTAAGAGTTGTAATTTACCCTCGCATAGACGTTTCCACGGGCTGTTCTTGAGAATCTCGGCCGAGATTTCACCAAGATTCACCCGTGGTTTCTTCTATCGTGTATACATTGTTTTATCCATAAGCCTTGGTTAAAGATTGCCTAAACCCTAGCCTTGTTGAACCTTCCTAACCTATATCCAAGTAAGGGAAGAGACTTACCCGGTTATTTCCTTTCTTGGTTGCCAACAATGAGTTCTAATTAATAAAGGTTCATCCATTATTAGGTTTGAGTGTGCCTTCCTCTTGCCTTTGTGAGTTAACTTGAGACTTACCCGGTGATGGTTAATTATATTCCCTTGGTTGAGTGGTTGGTTTGAGACTATCGTTCCTTTCCATTGAAGCTTTGAGACTTACCCGGTGATAAGTTTCTTTGGTTTGGAATAGGGATAGTGAGACCTCCCCGTGATATATCCCACCTTCGAAACATCTTTCCTTTGCAATCTCAGCTCTGTCCCTTACATATTTATAAGTCTTGCATTGAAAACCACGATTGGATATCTTACTCTGTAGAATCTGCGTTTCCCAATTATATTACACATATTCTTGTCTTTGCGTTTGATCATTAATATTTGCATTATCATCCAAGCTAGATTGCTTTTGTTGATTTTGATTTCACCAAATCCCTGATATCGACACTGGAGTATTTGCCATTACTACGATTGATCTGTACACTGCGGGTTCGCATATCGTTCAGGCTTATATTTTAGGTTATAAATTTAAGACTTTTTGCACACACGTTTTGGAGCGAACAAGTCCCTTGTTCGAACACCAACTGCCTCCGACACCTTCTTCTTCACGTGTTGCCTCCAACAACAATGATGAAGTCGTCTCTGCACCGATCAATCGTCATAGATCCGGCCTGTCTCGCTCGATCCCTTTGACAGCACCCACTCCTTCACATGGATGCTCAAGGTACTTTGTCGCTCTTCCTCTAGCTAATTTAAACGCACTTCATTGATAGTCGATTGAAGAGGAAGCCGATTGTTCCATCGTTGTTACCGATTCGGTGGTTTTTTGAGCTCTGGCAAATCGATCTTTGTTGCATCGTTGTTAGGTTGGACTTACGGGTTTTATTATGAAGGCAGATGGATCTTTGTTCTGGCATATCGCTCTTCCTCTGCTAACTATTTTTGTTAGCATGCAAAGATATGCTAAATTGAGCCCAAATGCATATAAATTTCCTGATACCAAAACAGTAACAGACTTACAGATTTTGGTATGACGGTGTTTGAATGAACATTCAAATTTCTGAAGTAAACTGTAATAACCGAAAAATTTATTTTCGATTATTTTCGAGTCAAACTCGACTTCAACCGGTTCAGATTTTGCCATCATCTTGTCATTGTATGTGATACCGAGTTTCATAATTCTTCAATCTTTGTATCATTTTGATGTAGGGATATATGTAAAGTCACATTCTATTTTATTTTTATTTATGGTTGTGTAAAATTATTGTGTTTGTCGAGAAATTCGGGTTTAGATAATTTTATTATTTGATTTATTTCATTGGTAAACTAGATATGTAAATCCCGTGAACTCACAAAAATAAAACTCGTTGTCATCCTTACCTTTTAACCTAACTTTCCCTCTCATACCTCACTTCTCTCTCCCCGTTACCCTTGCCCAACCTTACTCTTACCCTCTTCTCACACCCGCATTCTCATGCCGTCTAACTGTTCTCACGCCGGCCTTCTCATGCTGCCTCAGACTAGTCCTCTCGCCGGCCTCTCTCACGCACTACCTTGAGACTCCTCCCTCGGATGGGGTTTGGGTTTATTTATCAGTCCTTCCTTTGTTGCATGTTGTCCTTAGAGGTTATGATCCTAAGATATATTATAGGCTGATAGTCTTCTGTTGAGTCCATAACATTTTAAAACTCCTTTTTATGATATTCGGTCTTCCTTTATTTGTGTCTTTTTGTAAGATCCGGTGAAATCGTTGCCAAACTAGGGTCGGAACCCATTGTGAGATCCTAATCCGTAACTCCCCGAATTATGAGAATTTGGGGTGTTACAACATGATATCAAATCTCTAGGTTGACAACAATGGCACTTGAAATCTTCTAAAGGGCTGAATAAATAAATAAACAGAACCCGGAAGGAGTATGAGTTTTCAAAATAATTTTTTTTTTCAAATCACATGCATAGTCGGGATGAGAAAGAAAGTACGGATGACCACCACTACCTTCGCGGATCTCGGCAGCTTAGTATTGTAGGATTTACTATGTGTACTTATTATATTGTTTATAAGGATATGCTATATAGATAGGTATAAGTAGTATGATTAGTAGCTTTGTAGTTGTATTATGCCCTTAGAAAAGATAGACGGATGAGATCATCGGTCCTGACACACCTAAGCAGATTTTGAAGGGTGTCAGTGCGAGGATAAGTAAACTCATCTTATGAGTATTATGGCTCTGTTTGGGAAGCAAAAACTGAATGAAGCTGAAGCTGAAGCGGAAGTGGAAATAAGAAGCTGATTGTTTTTAATAAGCTAGTATAGCATTTGAGAAGTAGAGCTGACCGAAGCTGATTGAAACGTAAATTTACCGAAAAGGGCTTTATTAATATATTATAGTGATTATTTATTATGGTGATAGAAATAAATATTTAAAAGATTTTATATTTGAATTAATATTATGAAATATTTTTTTTTTGGTCAATATAATTTTGTAATTAAAAATGTCTTTAATTTTACAAGAATTGGAACCCTAAAATAATTAATATTCTAATGTAAATAAATTCGAATTGAAATATATGATAAATAATATTTAAAAACATTAATTGGAATGATTTTTTAAATCTGAAATCTTCCTTTTGTGAAATATTACGAGCCACTTACCGCTTCTCACCTCGACAAAAGAAAGAACTCTTCGCCATTTGAAAAGCATCTGAACCCTACGCCCCTTCGTCGTGAGATTAACTTCTTCTAATTCCTTCGCCTGGAGATGAACAACAGCAAGGAACTCTCAGGTAAGAGATCTCCACCGCCTTCAGTTTGTGGATTTCGAGTTTCGTTTGTAATACATTTGGGGTTTTAGGGTTTTTGGTTCAGTTTCAAATTTACTTCCTTTGTTAATCGACTATTGTGATGACATTGCCCTGAATCGATTACTGTGATGACATTTGGGGTTTTAGGGTTTTCGATTCACCTTTAGAATTACCTACTAAATATAGTTAAGATTTACCTCCTCTGAAATATTCCAATTTCTTTGCCTAGAGACGAGCTTTTGAATTTTCTTACAGAATAGCATGTTGTGATAAATTTACCACCTTGATGTTGATGTTGTGCTTCTTGATGTTGTGACAGATCAACCATTGTTGATCTATTTATAGTTGTGTTCGTTGATGTTGTGACAAATTTACCATTCTTGACCTATTTGTAGTTGTGCTACTTCATGTTGCTGCTTGTTTCTCTTGATATGATATTTTGAATTGTCTTACAGAATAGCATGTTCAATAGATTTCCATTTGAATTTGCTTAAAGAATACCATGTTGTATAATGACTAATACACATGATGGTTGTTGTGAAATTATAAAGTGATTGGTAAGGTTGTAGAGAATAAGTTTAATTGGATTGAGGAGTAAACTAGGACGTTCTTGAGGGTTTGCATTGAATATCAAAAAGTCCACGGTGTTGATCAACCATTCAGTTGGGTAAAAATTGCTTCTGTTTTAGAGAATCAAATAGGTAGGAAATAATAATCAATAACTACGTCGCCGAGGTCCGCGGAGGAAGTGGTGGTCCCGTACATACTACCCCAACTAACTCATGCATATGAATTTTGAAAACGAAAAGTCAAAACTCGCGGGGTTTTTGTGTATTCCCCATTCAGCCTTTAGAAGGTTGCAAGTGCCATTGTTGTCAACCTAGGGCTCTGATACCACTTTGTAACACCCCGAATCTGCGGGATATCGGAATGCTACGGGCGAGACCTCATAATGGGTCCCGACCCTTAGCCTGACAACAATTTTACCGGACCTTTCCAACAAGACACAAATAAAGGCCAAAACCGAAAATAACTTTAATGCAATGACATGATTCCCGAATACATCACGAAAGGAAGACATCAGCCGTCAATACAACAAAGCCAATATACGACATAATACACGAACCCAAACCCCCAAACTCGACCTATGATGTACGGAACCCCGACTGCCCACTCCTCCGGATCACTCGGCCACACCTAACCTGCAAGTCAACTACAACAATCGGTATAAAACCGTTAGCTCACATTCTAGGCATTATAAAGATATCAAAGGCACAAACACACACAAAAGCACACACAACACACATCATGCTCATATACATACACTTCCGGTTCTTATTCTCTTTTTAGGTTATTCTATTTCTAATCCATTCGTTCAAGTGTGACACGAGAGTCTTATAACTCTCGCCTATGTCCCCGTGTAACCAATAAGAGTGTGGCGGTGCTCAACCCGTATACCCTGAGGGAGTGATGAAGAATCCCGCCCGTATACCATGTATGGCCTGGTCGTAGAGATCCTAGCAGTCTCCTTCGGGAGCTGGGCAGTGATGTCACCGCCCGCTAATAAAACACAATGGGCCAAATATATATAACCGAGTTGCCCTAATCCGGTTTCATGATTATAAACAAATGTAAAGCACACACCACCATCACATATCCCAATAATGCATAAAAGCGAGCTAAGTAAGTCTGTAGACTTACCTCGTCCCAACGATCAACCCAGTCACATTTCCCATAGGAATATAACCAAAGCCTGTTCAAGACAAGGCACAATAATCAACAACCACTCATATAAGCTAGAAGTCTAAGTCCTAGATGCTCTCACAAGGTCATAACTCATACCCCTACTAGGATAACATGCATAGTCTCAACAACACTCCAAGGTAACATCACTATGCTAGGATATCACATCCTAGCCTAGAATCCCACAAATAAGTACTCACCATCTAAACCTTCACAAAGCCTCACAATGCAGCCATACCCTCATCCCAGGAACCAACTCAGAAACATGCAGCCATCAAGCCATAGATCACTCCGAAAACCTCACAAACTCGCTTAAGGTCCACAAGCCACTACATGGCATTCCAACTATCCTAGGTCCAATCCTAGCATGCTTCTAGTCATCAACACTCTCTAAGGTCATCAATGAACCTATACTCAAGGTAGGGAACTTACCAAGCAAAGGCACGGGCTCGGAAGGAGGAAGAACAGCCGCAAAAGGGAGAAGAAGACCGCAAGGGCGTGTTGGCTGAGCCAGTGGCAGCTCTTGCTGCCCAGAGGTCCGCCCCTGCGGTCTTGGTGGCCGCCCCTGCGGCTCTTGCTGGCCGCCCCTATGGATTAGGGTATTGGCCGCCCCTGCGGCTCTGAAGATCCACTCCCGCGGTCAAACTGCAGAGGGTGCTCAACGATGGCTTCTTCGACGATTTCTTACTGTGCCTTGGCCTCCTAGCTTCCTTGCTTGGCTCCAAAACATCCACACACATAAACATCATCATACAACTCTATCCAATCTCGATCCAAGCACATGCAAGCCAAGGGAAGAAAAACAAGATGAAGCTATGGCTTCCACCATTGGAGCTTGAGGAAGAAGGAGAAGATGAAAGGGGGAAGAAGAAGGTTACCTACAGCAGCTTGGCTAGGATCTTTTGTTTCTATCACAAATCTAATAGGGTCAGCTAACACATCAAATGAGGAAGAGCCATGGAAGGTCAATGAAGAAGGTGAAGCCAAAGAAAGGAGATGAGCCATCACACGTGAAAGAGAGAAATGGAAAGGAGAGAGAGAAGGGATGAAGGCTGTCACAAAAGGGGAAGCTCAAGCGTCAGCTGACCCACCTTTCTAAATTACGCAAGGAACCGAGGGGTCCAAAGCGAGGGTGAAAAACGAGAGGTCGAACGAGATTTTTGGAATAAACCCGATGCTCAGCACTTCGTGCCTGCGGGAAAACTCAGTTGCGCATACGGGAAGGTCGATAAACCGCTCAACACCCGGAATAAAAATTCCGGATGTTAAAGAGGCAGAAGTTGTTACATTTGCAACTGTTCGCTCCAAAAGGTGTGTGCAAGCTTTAAATTTATATCCTAAGAAATAGGCTTAAAACAAGGATGCGAACCCGCAGTGTACAGGTCAATTGTAATAAAAGCAACAAATTCCAGGGGTCGAACACAAGGACTTAAGGCGAAACCAAACACAGAATCGGTTGTCAAGTAATGCAATTAACCAAAGCAATTAAAGCAATCAAAGATGATATAAGTCAAATAAGGGAAAATGCGGATTCTAGAGATCAAAGCATCCGGTTGTGGTTCAAACTCAAGATCTAAGGATATAGCGGACAAAGATGAGATTTTTGCAAAGGGAAGGTGTTTCTAAGATGGGAATAGAGCACCGGGTAAGTCTCACTACTCACTATCCCAAACCGTAATTCCTATTACCGGGTAAGTCGCAAGGAACTAAGGAAAAGAACTATATCCTCAAACTAACACACTAACCAAGGGAATAGAATCAATCTTTACCGGGTAAGTCTCAGGCTAACTCTCAAGATTGGAATGGAAGCACACTCAAACCCCAATAAAGGATAAACCTTTATTACCTATCACTCATGATCTTAGGTAAATAGGCAAATGAATCACCGGGTAAGTCTCATCCTAGGCTTGCATTGAACCAGGAAGGGATTAACAAGGATAGGGTTTGGCAAATTGGATCTTAACTTAGGAAAGAATCAGGGAAACGTTCACCTCGGTCAGACAGAATCCACCCCAGCCGAGGTGTTCATCGGCTGAACGAGGTGTTCGTCGGTTAAGATAAAGACTCGAGCTTTCAGGGTCCGACTGGGATTAAGATCATTCTATCATCGTCTTTCCCACAACTTTCAGCCAATCACCCTAGAATCGCAAAAGAAACTTAGCCAACAATCATCATGATAACAATAATCAAATTTATAAGGAAGGAATCAATAATCAAACAAGAAAACTTTAATAAAAAGACTTCAATAACTGAATCAAATATGTGACAAATAAGTGAAAGTCACAAATCAACTAAAACAACAAAGCAAAGTAGCCTAGAGAAATCTCACAAAACTCCTTCAAAGGCTAACTTCAACAAGGATTCCTTCCTTCCTTGGACTCTTCCTTCAAACTCCTAAGAGTAATCTTCTGCAACTGCAGGACTTTTGATGTTGGGAATATCTAGGTATTCAGCCTCCAAGCAATCAAGCATGCTCCAATTTGTGGAAAATCCAACCCTTTATATAGGAAAATTATCTTCCAAAGATAAAATATCTCAAAAGATAATTTCCTATAAAATACATCCAAATAAATCAGCTGAATATCTTATCTTCCTTCCAGAAATCTAGCCCAAAAATATAATATTTCCTCCTTCCAAAAATAAAAGATGTCAGCCAAAAAATATAATCTCGCTGGCGACAGGGTGTCCACCTCGGTCGGGGCGCTCCTGGAGATCACCTCGGTCGAGGTGGTACTGTAGCTGACCGAGGTGACTCTGAACTGAATGTGAAATCTCTCAAATCTGGTCCAAAGTAAATCTCTACTCCATTTCAATGCCTCCTGAGTTCTTCCTTAAGCTCCAAAATGTAGCTCCTTTGACTCCTTAGCTCCCTTAGCTCCATTTCAATTCATAACGTGCCATTTTACCTGCGATTACAACGAAACTAGGTGTAGACCTCGATTCCCGCAAAGGTAGATGAAATAACAATATAATCACAGAATGTATGCTTATACATGAAGATTTATGAAGATAAAACATCTAAACCGGTCCCAAAAAATAGACTATAATACATGCTATCAAAATACCCCATACTGGTCCCTTGCTTGTCCCCAAGCAAGTTCCGAATATTAGATAGAGGATAGGATGGATTATAAGTCAAAAAGATCAATGAAAAATCTTTCAAAAACCTTTTGATGGCGTGCTCCGCTCTTAGATCACCATAAGAGAATGCTTCATGTCAAATAAAATCAAACATGGTCAAAACATTTCATGAATATAAGAAAGTTGTTCATCTTTGCATAAAATCATAGAATGCATAATAATTCATGTTTATCGAAATCAATCATGTATAATCCAGTTTACCACCAAGTCAATCAACAAGCTCGAGGTCTCAAGGGATTTCCAAATGAAAGGTCAAGAAACGTGTAGAGGTGGGATGTATAAAAGGTAATGTGGTGCTAGAATCCGGGAATATGATCTTTCTTCACTTTCCTTGCATTTGAACATCCTCCACCAATAAGCTTTGCTTATTTTACTTCTTTTTTTTACTTTACTTTTTGGGATGCATGGATAGAGGTGCACAATAACCGAAGCCTGGGAGATTAGCAATCATCAATTTGTCGAGATGCCTCAAACCCTTGATGCACAGACCATGACCAGTTAGGAATATCGCTCAATCGGACTTTGGCAAGACAAAAACACCCGGCTATGTGAATGGTGCCGAGTTACTCATCATCATGATTGACTTCCCCAAACCTAATATTTCTTTCTAACACTTTAACTTCCAGCCAACTTCTCAACTTTTACTTCACTTTGCTTTTATCACTTGCTTCCAAATTCCCGGATAGGTGAAAGGAGGCAAAGATGTATATGAGGGGCTAAGCATGATCAAGAAGAAGAGGAGAAGAGAATGAATTGCCTTGGTCTTTTCAGGAAGAGAGTGAGAGAACTCATAATGTGGTGTCAACCTTCAAATTCAACATAATTTGGATAAAGATAAAGAATCAAGCATGCTAGCATTTTAAAACAAAGCAAATAACAACTTAAACATATCATAAAACCTTTTAAGCATGTAAAGATTTTAAAGTCAGTCTGCAATATTTATCTTCACTCAGATCATATCTAGAGAAGAAGCACAAAAAATTGTTTCGAAAATTCCTTTCAGTTAAAATTCACCTCGGTCGAGGTGTTCTAGTCATCCGAGGTGTTGAACCCGTTTACCCAGAACCATCCCGGTCGAGGTCAAAAAATTTTTTTCTTTCTTAAACTAGTTTTTCATGTTTTTCTCAAATAAAAACCTGTATGTGTCCATGTAATGACAGATAAACACATAAAGCCAAATAAGACAATAAGATCATAAAAGCCAGAAGTCATACAAGTCATGCACACATAATGTCAAGTAAGATACATCCAAATACCCCATACTTGGGACACATTGTCCCAATGAGTCAAAATAAGTCAAAAGAACATAATACTCACCGGACATAAGCTGAGCTACATAATAAATAAAGAAAAGAAATCCTTGCAAGCTCTAATCGTGATCTGGTGGTGGTGGTGGATATGGGACGTAAGGATGCTGGGATGGATCAAACGGGTTACCCATCGTGTGCTGGAACTGCATCTTCATCATCCGGCGCTGGTAATGCTGGCTCTCTAGCATTTGATGTGTCCAGCCCTCAATCTCTCGGCGCTGATCATCAAAATGCTCACGGATGTCAACTGTCAGGGCAGCATAGGCGTCGATCATCTGATCGGTGAGGTCATCAATCCTCTAATACGCTATTGGGTCTCTGACTTTGCGGCAGCGGGATCTGCGCTGAGATGGTGGTGGTGGTGTTGCTGCCTCCTCCTCCGTCGCCTCGTCATCTAAGTCGACAACTAGCACACTAGGGCCGGTTGTATTTGTACCTGTCTCCATGGCAGAACCGCCATCGTCATACTCCTCCTCAGGTGCAGCATCAGCATCTCGGGCATCCTAAATGTAGGGCAGCCAAGTAGAAGACCAGTACTGCAGATCAAAAACTGAGAACTGAGCCGACCACAAGATACCCTGAGGGGCAATCTGCTCCCAAGGCATAACCACATACGGTGTAGTGAGTCCACGAGGAACTAGAATCCTCCTCGTGATCATCTCCTAAAGACCAAGCGGCTTTGTAGCCGCCACCAACGTACAATGTTCGCTCCAAACGGTGTGTGTGCAAGCTTTAAATTTATAACCCTACATGTAAGCTTAAAACAAGGATGCGAGCCCGCAGTGTACGGGTCAATCGTAGTAAAAAGCAAGGAATTCCAGGGGTCGATCACAGGGACTTAGTGAAACAAAGTCGGAATACGTAAGATTTGTAATTACTAACCACAAAAGCAATTAAAACAATCAAAGATGATAAAAAAAAGTCAATAAAGGAAATATGCAATTCTAGGGATTAAAGCATCTAGTTGTGGTTCCAACTCAAGATCTAAAGATAAGCGGACAAAGCTGAGGTTTTTGCAAAGGGAAGGTGTTACTAAAGTGGAATAGATCACCGGGTAAGTCTCACTACTCACTAATCCCAAACCGTAACTCCTATTACCGGGTAAGTCTCAAGGAATTAAGGTAAAGAACTATAACCTCAAACTAACACACCACCTAAGGGAATAGAATCAACCTTTACCGGGTAAGTCTCAGGCTAACTCACAAAGATGGGAAGAAAGCACACTCAAACCCCAATAAAGGATAAACCTTTATTACCTATACTTATGATCTTTGGTAAACAAACAAAGGAATTACCGGGTAAGTCTCATCCTAGGCTTGCATTGAACCAGGAAAGGTGTAATAAGAACAGGGTTTGGAAAACTCTAACACTTAACTCTCAATTTCGGATCAGATAAGTCACCTCGGTCAGCCAAATTCCACCCCGGCCGAGATGTTCATCGACTGAGCGAGATGCTTAGGGTTAAGGTAAAGATTAGAACTTTCAGGGTCCTAATGTGATTAAGATTATTCTATCATTGTTTTTCCCACAACCTTCAGCCAATCACCCTAGAATCACACAAAGAGATTAGCCATTCATCATCATGAAAGTATTAATCAAATATATTGGAAGAAAGAGAATAATTGAACAAGAAAACCTTAAGAGAAAGGCTTCAATAACAGAATCAATTATCAAACAAAAGCGTTCCTTGGATTAAAATCCAACAAGACAATCAACAAAGAAGGGAATCTAAGATGATCTTACAAAAACCCTTCAAAAAAAGCTATAAAAGCTATAGACTTTCTTCCTTCAACCGTCAAAAAGGTTTTTCAAATCTCCCAACTGGAGTATGGCTGCAGCGGATGTCTAAGCACAATCGGTGGTATAGCATGATCCGGATTTGTGGAAAATCCAATCCTTTTTATAGGAAAATTACTCTCCAAAGATAAGATATCTTAGAAAGATCTCTTCCCATAAAAATAGGTAAAATATATGGTCTAACTTATCTTCTTCCTTCTAGGAATCCAGCCCAAAAATATAAGATCCTCTTTCCAAAGATAAAAGATCTCAGCCAAGAATAAAATATTCTTGCCGCGTCCCAGGTGTTCGCCTCGGTCGAGTCGGCTCCTCTAGATCACCTCGGTCGAGGTGACTCTGTAGTCAACCGAGGTGAATCACAACTGAATGTGAAATCTCTCAAATCTGGTCCAAAGTGAATCTTTAATCCAATTCCATGATTCCTGGATTATTCCTTAAGCTCCTGAATGTAGCTCCAATGACTCCATAGCTCCTTTTGCTCCTTTTTGATGCAAAACATGCCATTTTACCTACGATTACAACAAAACTAGGTGTAGACCTCGATTCCCGCAAAGGTAGATGAAACGACAATATAATCACATAATATATATACAAACATGCAGATTATTGAAGATAAAACGTCTAAACAGGCCCCAAAATATAGACAATAATTCATGCTATCAAAATACCCCATACTTAGCCCTTGCTTGTCCCCAAGCAAGTTCCGCATATAAAATACAAGATAGAATGGATTATAAGTCATAAAGATCAATGAAAAAGTCTTTCAAAAACAATTTAATGGTGTGCTACAATCATAGATCACTCTAAGAGAATACCTCATGGAATTTAAAAAATCAAAATATGATCAAAACATTTTATACATATAAGAAAGTTGTTCATCTTTGCATAATATCATAGAATGCATAATAAGTCGTAATTATCGAAATTAATCATGTATAATCCAGTTTAAACCACTAAGTCAATCAACAAGCTCGAGGTCTCAAGGGCTTCCCAAAAGAAAGGTCAAGAAACGTGTAGGGTAGGGATGTATGTACGGTAATGTGGTGCTAGAATCCGGGAATAGGATCTTTCTTCACTTTACTTGAACTTCAACATCTTCCACCCATAAGCTTTGCTTATTTCACACTTTTTTCTTTTTACTTTACTTTTTGGGATGCATGGACAAAGGTGCACAATAACCGAAGCCTAGGAAATCAGCAATCATCAATTTCTTGAGATGCATCAAACCCTTGATGCACATACCATGACCCGTTAGGAATATCGCTCAATCCGACTTTGGCAAGACACAAACACCCGGCTATGTGAATGGTGCCGAGTTACTCATCATCATGATTGACTTCCCCAAACCTATTTATTGCTTTCTAACACTTTCACTTCCAGCCAACTTCTTTTACTTCACTTGCTTTCACCACTTTGCTTGCTTCCAAATTCCCGGATAGGTAAAGGGAGGCAAATATGTATATGAGGGGCTAAGCATGATCAAGAAGAAGAAGAGAGAAGAACGAATTGCCTTGGTCTTTCTAGGAAGAAAGTGAGAGAACTCATAACGTGGTGTCAACCTTCAAATTCAACATAATTTGGATAAAAACAAAGTATTAAACAGGCCAAAAGTTTCAAACAAAGCATTTAGCAACTTAAAAATATCATAAAACCTTTCAAGCATATAAAGATTTCATAACCAGTCAGCAAACCAGATCTTCACTGAGATCATATCCAGATAAGAAGCACAAAACGTTTCGAAAACTCTCAGTTAAACCACCTCGGTCGATGTGTTCTAAGTCAACCGAGGTGAAGTACCTCGTTTGGCCAGAACCATCCCGGTCGAGGTCAAAATTTTTTTTTTTTTAAACCAGTTTTTGACGTTTTTCTCAATTAAATAACCTGTATGCATGCATGTAATCTCAGATAAGCACATAGAGCTAAGTAAAGCATAAATATCCGATAAAGTCGAGTCATACATCCATAAGAGTTGAATAATACATAAACACCCCATACTTGGGACACACTGTCCCAGTGGGTCAAAATAAGTCTAAAGAAATAAAGTACTCACCGGACATAGTCGAGCTGCATAATAAATAAAGAAGAAAAAATCCTGCAAGCTCTCAATAATCCCGATCTAGGGGTGGTGGTGGTGGCACGTACGGATACTGAGATGGGTCGAAAGGATAGCCCATGATATGCTGAAACTAAATCTCAGCCATCATGTGCTGGTAGTGTTGTCTCTCTTGCATCTCACGGATATCCAGCGATAGGGCAGCATAAGAATCGATCATCTGATCCGTCAGATCATCAATCCGACGGTGAGCATCTGGATCTCTCTGTCGGCGTACCCTACGCCTAGCAGGGCGTACTGGTGATGCAGCCGGCTCGGCCTCTGTCTCGTCATCATCCAAATCGATGACCGGTGCACTCGTTCCAGCAGTATCAGTCCTTGTATCCATAGGAACTCCACCATCCCTATCATCATCATCATCATCAACAGCCTCCTCAACCTCATCCTCCTCAGCTGGTGCAGCTGCTGCCTCTCTAGCATCCTCCATAAATGGGATCCAAGCAGTCTGCCAGTAGTGTGGATCATATACTGAGAACTAGGGTGACCATCTGATCCCCTGCGGTGCAGTAGGCTCCCATGGCATCGCCACATACGGTGTAGTGAGTCCTCGGGGAACCAGTATCCTCCGAGTAATCATCTCCTGAAGTCCTAGCGGCTTGGCAGCCGCAACCATGGTACATGCGCTGAGGTCCATATCTTGGTAACTCGCTATGTGAGTCACAATGCCTCCACAACAGATGTCGCCCTTTGCCTTGGCCTTGATCTTGTGCAGATCCTCTGCCAGCATCAAGCCAAAGTCTGGAATCCATCCAATCACCATGCAGTATAGGCTAAACAGCTCCCCCTGTCTGACCTTCTAGGGCGTCTCAGTACGCGCCAGAAGAGTCTCACTAAAAATCTTGTGAGCCAAGCTAAAAGATAGGTGAAATATAATACGCTCCCTGGAGTCTCCAGGGCGCCATCTATCTGCATGCTCAACTACGTGAGCAATCTGTCCCCAGATCTCCCTAGCTACAGCTCGGGAGGGAAAATCAACAGCAGTCGGGGCCGGGAAGCCAAAGATGTCCCGCCAGTACTCTAAAGGAACTATGAAGTTCCGGTTCATCAACCGGTACTTCACAACACGCTTTGTGGGAAGGTAGGTGAAGGAGCTAACAAACTCCAAGGTAGGCTCTAAGTAAGAGGGAGCGCGGATCTCAGTGAAATGATCTAGCCCCACCATAGAAATCATACGTCTCAGATCTCAATCCACATGGAGACAATCAAATGCAGAAATGTCCAAGAGGCGAGGTGCAATCACTGGACGGGCCGCTATGCGGTGATAATCAACCTGGTGTCTCTCGTGGATCACTAGTCTAGTACGTCTGGAGGAAGAAGAAGAAGGGGAAGGAGAGGATTTGTCCCTCAGGACCAGCTGTCTATCTGAACTCATCTTTCTGTAACCTGTCAGACCACCTCGGTCGGCCTGACAACTCTGTAGAACACCTCGGCCGAGGCACAGGCCGACTGGACCGAGGCGAAAAACTGCGCGACTAATTTCCTCAAAAATCTAGTTCTTTTCCCCCAAAATCACTACAACAGGTTCCTATGGGGTACTTAATCTGTTTCTCAGCAAATGCAGGGGCAACCAAAGCCCAATTCGAAGGAAAACAGCGGAGAAGAGCGAGGTTAGGGTTTTTCCGATTTTAACTAGATTCGGTCGATTCGGTTCGTTTTTCTTGCAGATTAGCACTTGCACTGTGATCCTCTACCCTTTCTTAGTGATTTGGAAGCAAGAATCGTCAAAAACGAGCGAAGATTGGCGAAGCGAGGCGAAGGGCGTGTCGCGGTCTAGGAGAAGGTAAAGGATGAGAGAGAAATCTCAGCCCCTTTTATACCCTTTTCTGGAACTACTGTCACCTCGGTCGAAGTGGTCTCGATTGGACCGAGGTGATACGTACCGAGGTGGATCTTCAGAAACCTTAATCGCCTCGGTTGCTCAAGAATCATCTCGGTCGAGGTGCTGTGACAGCAACCGAGATGTGTCTCGGTCAAACTCCGTCTTCTCAAATTCTCGAACTTCTGTCCTTCTAGTTGTGTTCCTGGTTTGTATTCCTTCCTTAGATGTCACCTGTTGTCTGTCTAGGACGCCAAAAACAAAACAAAGCAAAGCAAAAGCAAACTATCTAAGCTAGACTAGAAAAAAGGAAAAGAAAGCAATACCTTGGGTTGCCTCCCAAGAAGCGCTTGATTTAAGGTCGCCAGCTGGACCGTACGGCGTTTCTATGTGTGATGGGAGGTGTCCTCACCCCATACTTCACCTCCATCATGGGGTGAAGTAAGTAAGTCTATCAAACGCTCCAACAAGTGCAAGTGCTCATCGGGGAATGAATCGTCTATGGGTGGGCTGTCCTTCTCGCGTGAAGATGGAGGTAGCCGGATGAGGTGATCCGCAACAGAATTTTTGGATCCCTTCTTATCGCGGATCTCTAGGTCAAACTCTTGAAGAAAGAGAATCCATCGAATAAGACGTGGCTTGGCATCTTTCTTAGCAAGCAAGTAACGAATGGCTGCGTGGTCGGTGTAGACAATGACTTTCGCTCCTACTAAGTAAGAACGAAACTTCTCGAAAGCATATACAACCGCCAATAGCTCCTTCTCGGTGGTGGCGTAGTTACGCTGGGCTTCATCTAGCGTCTTGTTAGCATAGTAAATGGCGGTGGTCCGGCCATCCTTCTTTTGTCCAAGCACCGCTCCTACGGCTACATCACTAGCATCACACATGATCTCAAAGGGCAAGGTCCAATTCGGAGGTTGGATAATGGGAGTGGAGATTAACGCTTCCTTAATCCTGTAAAATGCATCAAGACACTCCTGGGAAAACTCAAAAACAACATCTTTATTCAAGAGGTTAGTTAGAGGTTTAGAAATCTTAGAGAAGTCCTTGATGAATCTCCTGTAGAAACCTACATGCCCGAGAAAACTCCTCACACCTTTAACAGAACAAGGGGGAGGGAGTTTCTCTATAGTCTCGATCTTAGCGCGATCGACTTCGATACCTCGATTAGAAACGAGGTGTCCTAGAACAATGCCTTCGTTAATCATAAAATGACACTTCTCCCAATTCAAGACAAGATTAGGTCTTCAATCTTTGTAGCACTAGAAAAAGGTTAGTTAGGCAATCATCAAAAGAGGAACCATATACTGAAAAATCATCCATAAATACCTCCATGATCTCCCCTATATACTCGGAAAAGATAGCCATCATGCATCCCTGGAAGGTGGCGGGTGCATTGCACAATCCAAATGGCATCCTCCTGTAAGCGAATGTCCCCCACGGACAAGTGAAAGTGGTCTTCTCCTGATCATCCAGATGGATAGGAATCTGGAAGAAACCACTATAACCGTCTAAATAGCAGAAGTGTGAATGTTGGGTCAACCGTTCGAGCATTTGATCAATGAAGGGAAGTGGGAAGTGGTCCTTCCGAGTGGCCGTGTTCAGCTTCCTATAATCAATGCAAACCCTCCAGCCCGTGACAGTCCTGGTTGGGATTAACTCGTTGTTCTTATTCGTCACAACGGGCATCCCTCCTTTCTTCGGAACTACATGCACCGGGCTAACCCATTTGCTGTCCGAGATAGGATATATGATACCTGCATCCAACAACTTAAGAATTTCCTTCTTCACAACCTCTTTCATGATCGGATTTAACCGTCTTTGAGGTTCCCATGAAGTCTTATGATCGTCCTCCATTAGAATTCTATGCATGCAGAAAGAAGGCTTAATGCCAATAAGATCATCTATAGTATAACCTAAAGCCTTTTGATGCTTTCTCAAGACATGCATTAGTTTAGATAATTCATATTCGGAGAGGGAAGCACTAACAATAACGGGATAAGTGGAATCCGGTCTAAGAAAGACATACCTCAAGTGATTTGGGAGTTGTTTAAGCTCCACAACTGGGGGTTCTTTCTGAGGGGGATCCTTGCTTCCTCCTTCCAGTGGAGTAGATCCAAAAACTGGACTTTCGGAAGTCTCAGTTGAAATCATCTCGCCTTCGACCTCGGTCGAGGCGCAGAGGCGTTGACCGAGATGTTCTTCAGTTGCCTCGCTTGGTCCAGAAAGTGCCTCGGTCGAGGTACTGTAACTAGAACCAAAACTGGAGATCTTCGTCTCCTGGGTTAGTTTCTCAGTTTTGGCTCTTGGATCTTCTTCCAGTGCCTTTAAGCTCCGTATATCTGCATCACAAGAAGCATCTATACCTTCCTCCATTAAACTAAAACTAATGATTTTCTCAAGTGGATCTTTAGTAAGGATAGAGCTCACCAATTCTCTTGATTCTTCTTCATCATAGATGTTGAAGATATCGTCTCCTAGTTGCTCTCCCTTCATGGCCGCAAGTAATGCGAACTCCACGTCATCTCCGCCAATATTGAATTTCAACTTGGCCTTCTTACAATCCACATTGCAACCCGAAGTTGCTAGAAATGGCCTCCCGAGAATGATAGGAACAGGATAATCTGCGGGGATATCAAGTACAACAAAGTCTATAGGTAACTAGAAGTTACCTAACTTAACCGGAACGTCTTCCAAAATTCCCACGGGATGGGTAATGGAGCGGTCCGCCATGTATAACCTTATCTTGACCGGCTTGGGCTCTCCAAGTCCGATCTTAGCACATAGCTCCAACGGAATGATGCTCACGCTGGCTCCTAGATCACATAAGGCTTCACAAGTGACATCCCCAACTTGAATGGGAATGCAAAATGAGCCGGGATCTCTCAACTTGGGTGGCATCTTCTCCTTCATGATTTGAATAAGCTTCGAAGATTTAGATGTCATCCTTACTTCACCAAAGTCCTCCAGCTTCCTCTTCCTTGATAGGATTTCTTTTAAGAACTTCCCATAGGCGGGCATCCCAAATTGCTTGTCTAGATGTGCTCTGCCCCTTGACTAGGGGAATGGAAGTGGTGGTTTATATGCAGGAGGTGGAATATAAACTTCAGTTTTCTCCTCCGCTTTTTGTGGCTCCACCTCGGTTGGCATCTCGGCCGAAGTGTTCTTCGACTACACCTGGACCGAGGTGGTCTTCGTCGGTACTAGCACCGACCGAGGCGCTAGATCTGCAGTCTTCAGTCCACTCCTCATCGTTATGGCCATAATCCGGCCCTTAGGGTTGCTTTCCGTCCTTGCTGGAAGCTTCCCTGGATCTCTTGGCATTTCGTTCGCCCTACTAGCAAGTTGTTGTTCAAAGGCTTTTTGGGCCTTCGAAAATGAAGTCATGGATGTCTCCATAGCACTAAGCTTGATCAAGATGGCCTCCAGCACTGCGTCTTTCTTTTCCGGCTGGGACGAACTTGATCCTTGCCCCTGGCTCTTTAATGGAGTAGAAGAAGAAGAAGGGGAAGAGAGGAAAGGATTAGAGGAATCGTTAGAATTGGAGTTAGAATGATTGTTACCCGAATTTTGGTTGTTCGCCCTCCAATTATTGTTGTTGGATCCTCTATTGTTGTTGTAGTTGTTGTTCCGGGAATCGTTATTGTTGTTACGGTATCCATTGTTGTTGTTCCTTGATCCTTGATCTTCCTTCTTGGTTTGAGCAACCAAGAGTTCCTTCAATTGCTTCACATCATTCTTCAAAGACGTGAGTTGATTGTTGTTAGGCGGAGCATCTTGAAAGTTAACTCTTTTAACTCCACCTTCAGCTCCTTGGTGGGAATATTTCTCCATATGCAAAGCTTGCTTCTCTATAAATTCCCAAGCTTCGTCAATCGCCATGTCCATAAATGTACCGGCGGATAGTAGTTGGAGGTTGAACTGGGTGCTTCCGTCCAGTCCCTTGAAGTATATCTCCAACAACTCTATCTTTGGAATCCCATGATGTGGGCAATCCAAAAGAATGTCTTTAAACCTCTCCCATGACTTGGACAAGCTCTCCTTGTCCTTCATGATGAATGCATTAATCTTCCCTCTCATTTCAGCGGTCTTAGAGGGGGGAAAGAATTTAGTCAAGAATTCCGTAGTCATCTCCTCCCAAGTATTGATTTTTCCTGGAGGAAGAGATTGATACCAAGTAAGAGCTCTATCTTTTAAAGAAAAGTAAAAAGGTCTTAGCTTGTAGTTGTTGTTTTCTATTCTTGAGGGTCTCAAGGTCTCCATCAAGATCTCATAGTTTTGCAGATGTTGATGCGGAGATTCCTTCTCTAGCCCTCCAAACTGGCATTGGCGAATCATGGAAAGAACTTGCGGTCGAAGTTCGTAGTCATGGTCCGTCGGATCTCCTAGGTTAACTCCAGGACGCCTCAGTTGTTGATTGGGGTCCATCCTTTGCCCTAGGGTTTGCGGGATTCCTGCAAAAAGAGCGCCTCGGACTGGTATCCGAGGTGGAAGTACATCGGCCGGGGCAACAGGTGCTGGGACCTGCCTCGGTCGAGGGTCTGGAACTGGATCCTGCATCGGTCTAGGATCGGGAACAGGGTCTTCCCTCGGTCGAAGTAGATACTGGTCTCGTAAGGCTGCCATATTTGCTTCGATCGCTTCAGTCCTGGTGCGAGTTTCTTCTTTCTCCTGCCTCAGTTCTTCCCTGCTGAGGCGTAGCTGTTCTAACGCATCCTTCAACTCGGCCTCAAGATCGCGATCGTCTTGGTTGGCCATCTTCGCTTCTCTCAAGCGTCGTTTATATGTCTTCTCTGGTTCGGGATTGTAAGGAACAATTTCCTTCCCAGCGCGGGTTCTTCGCATAAACCTAAGAAAAGAACTTGCGAAAGTCACTCAAGTAGAGTGGTTAGTAGATACGGGGGCAAGTGCCCCAAAAGCGTACCGCAACCGGCTCGGTCTAGACCAAGTCCCCGGCAACGGCGCCAAAGACTTGTTCGCTCCAAACGGTGTGTGTGCAAGCTATAAATTTATAACCCTAGATGTAAGCTTGAAACAAGGATGCGAACCCGCAGTGTACGGGTTAATCGTAGTAAAAAGCAAGGAATTCCAGGGGTCGATCACAGGGACTTAGTGAAACAAAGTCGGAATAGGTAAGCTTTGTAATTACTAACCACAAAAGCAATTAAAACAATCAAAGATGATAAAAAGTCAATAAAGGAAATATGCAATTCTAGGGATTAAAGCATCTAGCTGTGGTTCCAACTCAAGATCTAAAGATAAGCGGACAAAGCTGAGGTTTTTGCAAAGGGAAGGTGTTACTAAAGTGGAATAGATCACCGGGTAAGTCTCACAACTCACTAATCCCAAACCGTAACTCCTATTACCGGGTAAGTCTCAAGGAATTAAGGTAAAGAACTATAACCTCAAACTAACACACCACCTAAGGGAATAGAATCAACCTTTACCGGGTAAGTCTCAGGCTAACTCACAAAGATGGGATGAAAGCACACTCAAACCCCAATAAAGGATAAACCTTTATTACCTATACTTATGATCTTTGGTAAACAAACAAAGGAATTACCGGGTAAGTCTCATCCTAGGCTTGCATTGAACCAGGAAAGGTGTAATAAGAACAGGGTTTGGCAAACTCTAACACTTAACTCTCAGTTTCGGATCAGATAAGTCACCTCGGTCAGCCAAATTCCACCCCGGCCGAGATGTTCATCGACTGAGCGAGATGCTTAGGGTTAAGGTAAAGATTCGAGCTTTCAGGGTCCTACTGTGATTAAGATTATTCTATCATTATTTTTCCCACAACCTTCAACCAATCACCCTAGAATCACACAAAGAGATTAGCCACTCATCATCATGAAAGTATTAATCAAATATATGGGAAGAGAGAGAATAATTAAACAAGAAAACCTTAAGAGAAAGGCTTCAATAACTGAATCAATTATCAAACAAAAGCGTTCCTTGGATTAAAATCCAACAAGACAATCAACAAAGAAGGGAATCTAAGATGATCTTACAAAAACCTTTCAAAAAAAGCTATAAAAGCTATAGACTTTCTTCCTTCAACCTTCAAAAAGGTTCTTCAAATCTCCCAATTGGAGTATGGCTGCAGCGGATGTCTAAGCAAAATCGGTTGTATAGCATGATCCGGATTTGTAGAAAATCCAACCCTTTTTATAGGAAAATTACTCTCCGAAGATAAGATATCTTAGAAAGATCTCTTTCCATAAAAATAGGTAAAATATATGGTCTAACTTATCTTCTTCCTTCCAAGAATCCAGCCCAAAAATATAAGATCATCTTTCCAAAGATAAAAGATCTCAGCCAAGAATAAAATATTCTTGCCGCGTCCCAGGTGTTCGCCTCGGTCGAGTCGGCTCCTCTGGATCACCTCGGTCGAGGTGACTCTGTACTCAACCAAGGTGAATCACAACTGAATGTGAAATCTCTCAAATCTGGTCCAAAGTGAATCTTTAATCCAATTCCATGATTCCTGGATTATTCCTTAAGCTCTTGAATGTAGCTCCAATGACTCCATAGCTCCTTTTGCTCCTTTTTTATGCAAAACATGCCATTTTACCTACGATTACAACAAAACTAGGTATAGACCTTGATTCCCGTAAAGGTAGATGAAACGACAATATAATCACATAATATATATACAAACATGCAGATTATTGAAGATAAACGTCTAAATAGGCCCCAAAATATAGGCAATAATTCATGCTATCATACAAGCACTCAAGTCAAGATCCATGACTATAGCGATATGAGTAACCAACCCTCCACAGCAAATATCTCCCTTCGCCTTGGCCTTGATCCCATGCAGATCCTCAGCTAACATGGCCCCAAAATCAGGCACTCCACCTGTCACCATACAAAATAAACTGAGCAGCTATCCCTGTCTAACCTTCTAGGGCGTCTCAGTACGCGCCAGAAGAGTCTCGCTGAAGATCCGGTGGGCAAGACGGAAAGCAAGGTGAAAAATAATGCGCTACCTGGAGTCTCCAGGTCTCCATCTGTCAGCATGCTCCACTACATGAGCAATCTGCCCCCATAATTGTCGAGCTACGGCTTGAGAAGGAAAATCAGGATTTGTAAGAGTCGGAAAGCCAAAAATATCTCTAAACTGGTCCATAGGGACAATGTAGTTCTGGTTCGGCAACCGGTACTTGATGGCTTTCCTCTCAGGCAGGTGAGAAACAGAACTCACAAACTCTAGGGTAGGCTCGAGGTAGGCTGGAGCTCTAATCTCCATAAACTGCTCCAGCCCAACCATGGAAATCATCTTCTTCAAGTCCTCCACCACGTGGAAGCACTCGAAGGCTGGGATATCTAAGAAGCGCGGTACAATGACAGGGCGCGCGCATATGCGGTTAAAATCTGCCTGGTGACGCTCATGGATCACTGGGATAGAAGGTCTAGAGGAAGGGGAAGTGGAAGATCCACTAGGGGTACCTCTCAGAACAAGCTGAAGATCAGAACGAGAAGTCATAGTTTTTGCTGACAAGGACACCTCGGTTGCTCTGACAAGGCTGAAGAACACCTCGGCCGAGGCACAGCTCGACTAGACCGAGGCGAAAAACTGGGCAATTTCAACTCTCTGATTTCCAATTCTTTTCCCCCAATATCACTACCAATTGTTCTTATGGGGTACTTATACCTTTTCCAACACAAATCTATGGAAACCAAAGCCACTAATCTCTAAAATCAGTAAATGGAAGAGAGGTTAGGGTTTCCGACAATTTACCCCAAATTACGCAGATTCGAGGCGCTTTTGTTGCAGTTTCTCGCTTGCAATCTGATCCTCTTGTGTTTACTTGAGAGATCGGAGCAAAAATTGTGGAAAACGATCGAGAAACGAAGAAGCGAGGTGAGGAGAGCGCCGCGGTCGAGTCGAAGTTGTAATATCCGACATTTTAATTCCGTTTATTTCCGAATTTAACTACATTCCGAACCGTCGACCTTTTCACATGTTACCTAGTGTCATGTATCAACCAAAGTTTAACCATTTATGTGAATCTTTCACTCACATAAAATGATAAAAATGATCGCAAAAACCCTAATCTCGCATATACGGGTAACGGGTCCGTTTGATCAAGACAACCCATGTATCAACCCATTCTCTATTTGTATGAGAAGGCCCATTTGTTGAGGCCCAAATTACATGACTTACTTTTAGCCGTTACTTAGTGAAACCTTAACCTCCTTAACCTTGTTTAATGTTAAACCTAATTTTCTAATTAATTCCAGCCTAATATATATCGTCAACCTTCCGTGTAACAGTGTACCCTCCCAGTTTTAACGTCCAACAAGAACACGATACCCATCCCTCTCTTCGTTCTGCCCAACCATCACAACCGCACCCAATCGAAACTGTTGCCAAGGTTGCGCCATCTCTGCGTAATACCAGCGGCGCCAAGGAGACACCCGCCTTTTGTAGGTGACACCACATCACCGGTCGCTATCTCCTTCTCCTGCACACCGGTGACAACAATTAGCACATCTTCAACGTCAAGTACGAGTTTGCGCCTTTCTTCATCGTCGTCAACGTTTACGACTGCAAGTGTGGAGGTACGGAGCTCCGTACCCTAGCAAGCAAGAACGGGCCTCTCTGTTGCTGTGTCGAGATCAAGCGAAGCCTTCCTCCCCTCTCCTTATCTTGGGTTGCTATCTGGTGTTTTCGATCGATCCATATTCATTAGCAGTGAGTCCCTCTTTACCTTTTTAAGCTTATGTTTATATTGTAGCAATGGTGGAATAAATAGTTCGTTTGACTGGATTAAGAGGGGTAATGGGAAGATTTTTGGGCACAGAGCTATTGGTACGTGATTGAGGTGTTACTGAGGTGTGGCTGTAGGAGTTGAAAAGTTTTAGATTGGAGTAACCCATTGTAACAAAGGTCTTGGGTATACAAAGGCTGCAAATGTGCTTTAGTTATATTTATAGAAATCTTTTAAGTTGGTGACAGCACTTAAAGTGAAATGAGTATAAAACTTTTTAATTTTAATTGTGATTAGATTAGTCTAATTGTAGTTAAGGTTTGTATTGCAGCATCATACATAACTTTATATATATATATATATATATATATATATATATAT
>BSUD01000008.1:75697578-75749092 GCA_033239045.1 Fagopyrum esculentum
GTGTGTGTGTGTGTGTGTGTGTGTGTGTGTGTGTGTGTGTGTGTGTGTGTGGGGTAGAATTAAGCTTTTGGGTTCTATTCGACATGGTACGGTGCATTTAGCCGGTCTAGGTCCTTCTCGGAATTTTGAGGTTTAGTATAAGCGGGTTGGTTTAAACTAAGCATGACTTAATTGAGATTGATAGAACGTTTGGAAAATCTTTCAAAACCCTTTAGTCCTTTCGTTTTAGCATCTAATGCCGTGTCGTTGATTATAGTAGGAATCCATGTTGCTTCCTAAGGATTTCTTAATTTTCCGGAACCAAGGGAAAATCATCTATTTATACGCATAGGGCAAGTGTAGTAATCGTTTCATCGATGATCTTTGTTAACATAGAAGTTGGATACTTCTAAGATATTGGATATGATATTGATCAAGATTTCCTTTTATAACCAGGTGTTGAGACCTGACTCGTACGGAATCGAGTAATAGCGTTCACGAGATTTGCGACACAATTCAGGTAAGTCCACGGACTTACTTAGGTGGCTTCTTGTATGAGTGTAAGGTGTATGAGTGTTGTTTGTTAGTTATAATAAATAACGAAACCAGATTAGACCGACTTTATTATTGACGTAATTGACCCAAGTGTATGATAATGGGTCGTGACATCATCTGCCTAGCTCTTACGAGAGTCTAGGAGGTTCCCTACGACCAGCCTAGTCAGGTAGACGGTCAGATGCATTAGTACCATTCCACGTTGGTAAACGGGGACATGGGCGAGGTTTGGGAATCCCTCGTGTCACAAAATAAGTATCATTAGTAATAACCTATCACCTAATTAAAGATAATAAAAGGATTGAGTGTTGCATGTTGATTGTGTATGTTGTGTGTTTGTGCTTTTACCTTTATCCTTATGCATAGAATGTTAGCTAACGGTTTTATACCGCTTGTAGATGTCTTGCAGGTTAAGACAGTTGTAGAGAGATCCGGAGGAAATGGTCAGCCGGGTCCACGTACTCATATAGTTGGGGACGGGAATGTCTTCTGTTCTTCATATGCGTCGTTTTAGTATCTTTTCTTGTAAGGCTGATACATTCTCCATGTATATATTGTTTAAAGTTTTCAAATGTTTTAAATACTTTTGTGCCTTGTTGTAAGATCCAAGTAAAATTGTTGTCAAACTAAGATTGGGACCCATTGTGAGGTCCTAACCAGTAGCTCCCCGAGTTCTTAGAATTTGGGGTGTTACAATATGGTATCAGAGCTCTGGGTTGGCAACAATGGCACTTGAAATCTTCTGAAAGACCGAATGTATAAATTAACTAGAACCCGAAAGGGGTCTAAAATTTTCAAAACGGATTTTTGTTTTTGCACACACGCATAGTCGGGTTGTTGGGTTAGTAGTACGTCGGACCACCATCGCTCTCCGTGGATCTTTGCAACTTGGAACGATAGGAGTTAGTATATAGACTTTTTATGATGTTTCTAATTATATGTTATATACATGTGTATGCTTAGTTTGTTAGTATCCTAAAGGATATTTTATGTCCTTTAGTCGTGATATCACGAAGCGATTATCGCCTCATGATAAATCAACTGCGGACTTGAAGAATCTCCAACACGAGGCAATGGAATCGGACCTTCAATTGAGTATTATACTCGGGTAGGCTGCTTGGTGATCCTTACAAATCATCCAAAGAACAAGTGAGCAAGGAAGTAAAGTTGTGAAGATTATTTTTACCACAAGAACAATCACATGAGGAAGAAATCCCTTAGTCAGTTCAGTTAGAAGGACTAGAAGGTCGTTCAAGGAACTCGGGCATACGAGGCCAAGAGACGAAATTAGAAGAACCATGCAAGAGACTACAAGATTGTGGAGTAGAAATAACAATATTTGAACAAGACAAGTAGAATTGAGTAGAACCAAAATTTGCGAAATCAAGGACATTATAATCGAGGCGGATGCCCCATGGACCATTATGGGCATGAGAAACTAGAAGAGACAGAGTGTCAATCCGGGTGTGATAATCTAAGATGCACGGAATGAAGACCTACAATTGAGTGTAAAAGCGAAAAGGCAGACCCCACAAGTGTGAGGAGGTTTTGACCTCCTCAGAGATAAAAAGAAGTTTGAAAGAAACCGGGACGCCAATATCCAAAGAATGGAAGCTTGTAGCAGGGTCAACGGAGTTTCATGAAGGCGATATTACCACCAACACCAGTGAAGAAATCTGTATGGGAGAACGACCTTGCTAGACTCGAGAATCTAGGGTAATCCGAATTATCACGGGACCTAAGCCATCAACACAGATGGTCCATGCAAAAGGAACTGCAAGTGGATGATCATTACGGCCATAAGAATTTCAAAGATGCTTGCAAGCTATCGTGGAAACTTGAAATGACTATTTATGCCGGATGAATGACATAATCGGACTAGAGAAATGGAGTTAGCCCATAAGAAGCGGAAGGGCGGAAGGTAGAACGAACTAAAGAAGTATAAAAGGATTGTTGTGAGCAATTGTTTACCTACTAGCTAAGGAAATTTTTACAGATCACAATTAACACGGAATGGAGACTTACAACTTAATGTAAGAGCGAAAGGTAGAGTTCACAAGCCTGGAGACGTTTTGTCTTCTTTCAAGATAAGAATTCTAAGAAGAATCACAACGCCACTATCGAATGGATCGAAGCTCTGTAACATAGTCAACAGAGATTTGAAAGGAAATATTACAAACAACGTCGATTAAGGAACCTGTGCTTGTGAGAATCGTGTGGTGGACTCAAGAGTCCAGGGTAACCCCCATTTATAATAGAACATAGGTCATCAACACAGACGGTCCTTGTAAAGGGACTACAATTGGGAGGTTATTAAAAGTCATCGGAACTACAAGACGATTACCATCTGTTGTAGAGTGTTAGGAACGACTTTTGACGTCACGCGAATGGCACAGTGAGACTTGAGAAAGAGAGTTGTCCCAAAGGAAGTAGAAGAGTGAAAGATAAGACGAACTAAAGAAGGATAAAAGGATTAATCTAGTAGGTGATGTGCACCAAAAGTTTAATACCAGTAGAGGTATGAAATTGAGATAAGTCAATTATAGACTAACCGATGTCAACCAAGAACGTGCAAGTATTGTTTGGTATTAACGAGTTATGTGCGGTTAAGAAGAGATAATTGTGACTGTGGATCTACGGAGAAGCTTTACCGACGCCTTAGAGGATTCCCTCAAGTAGGCAACGACAACCTTCTTGGATGAATTAAAGGTATAAAGAGAATCGTGTTAAAGGTTACTTCTTGGTTGGTTAAGATCAAGCTCCGGTCGAGTCTGGTAGTTTAAATCCGTGCTAAGAGAATTAAGAAAGTAAACGGAAGAAGTTGTTCTCCAATCGTTATTCTGTTTCAATAAGGCAATTACGGAAGGTACTTGGTACTTCATCCGGTTAGGACTTATGGTATAATTGGAAGAAAGAGTTTGAGGTTAATCACTTGGGACTCACACAAAATGTCCTTATGATTTATGAGTGACAACAGAATTATCAGAGTAGCGCAGCGGAAGCGTGGTGGGTCCTAACCCACAGAGCTGGAGTTTAAGATGATGATAGTTGGTGAAATGCATTTCGCTTGGAAAGGAACGTGAGATAGGTTACGCGGAGTGACTGCAAATATTGTACGGGAGTTGTATCACCATGAAGGTAGACGGAAAAGTATGTGCATGTAAGAGGTTATAGAAGGAGATTAGTACCCTATTATGGATTCAAGTGAATAATGACGACTTGTCACATGTTGTCAGATAACTAGTTCGGAATCCAATACGCAACGGAGTATTCTAGAGTGAGTTTTCTTGATGGATTGAGGACGAATTAATGATGTAATAAAAGTATTGTGCGTGGCTTGCACTAGAAAGCTCAAAGTGAGTAACTACCATCCTTAGTCGAAGATACATAAGAAAGAGAAGCGACAGGAGCATACTTGCAATCTAGTAACCGTGCTTAAAGAAAGCATAATCTCGAAGTAGATTTTATGTGTAATGTTATGTTGGAACATAGCCTAGTTACGTTTTGAGTTAGAGGGATATTATTAGTTCAATAAAAGTAGATGATACAAGAGTTCAAGGCTGATGATGTGTTAGCGTTTATCGAGTATTTATGATCAAATAACGGTGATATAAGATTACTTTGTGTCCAATACCGTCATTCCGAACATATTCTCTGCCACTATAGATCTTGGAAATGCGTTGAAAGCCTAGGTTAGAACTAACGATATATTAGAGAACTATAAATAATATAATAATGACAGGTGAACAAAGAGAATGACCACTAGATTTGATTTTTAGTTGTCTCGAGTGTTGGACTAGAAAAGGGTAAAGGTGATGATTCCTTACCTGAGGAATAAGATAACGGAGTAATATTAAAAGATAAGACCAAGTGGGTCGTGATACGAAGAGTATTGGGCACTTGGTAAGTGTTGGTGGATGTCCAAGACCTTTGGTCTGAGTGTGTAGTAAGAACATTTTCAGAAGGCCGGAAGCAAGTGGTCATAACGAAGGGAAGAAAGTTGAATAGATCATTTTTCGTAGGGTCATCAAAGGATCTAGAAGTGAGTTGTGTAAGGCAACCATTTGAAGTTTCAAAACGGTTTAGAAGTGACTGAGGGACTAGTATTCCTCACCCTATTGGAGAGTGTAGCTTCACTTTTCTACGGAGACTAAGTTTGGGAACTGAGTTTGAGAATTTCAGTTGGAGAGATACCTACCAGACACGAGTTAGGTTATCAGATTAGAGGATCAGACAATTGAGCCGGATGATACCGGTGAGATATCCGGTAACCACTCTTGAACGTGGTAGCAGACGCTTGTGATCTAAGTACATGAAAAGATTTAAGATTCAGTGGTTTTAGGAAAAGCTGATAAGGCTACCTAAGATATGAGGGATAGTAAGAGACGTAACCTTTAAAAGACCTATGTAGCGATAGTTGTAGCCTCGGGATTGACTAGTTAGGGTTTGACCTTGTATGTGTGATATCGTTTGACTGCTTGTTTATTTCATGATTGAGTGTTTAGTCAGTGATGTGTTCTTTTGGTAACCTTGATGTGCGGGATACTTAGATGTGGGAACGACGAGACTTTTGGGTAGTGATCAAACACACCCATTTGGTGCATTAAAGGCCGATCAGGATTGTCTTGCCCTAAGTTTCGGGACGAAACTTATTTTGAGGGGATCTGATATAACGACCCGGGTTTTTTTCTTTACGCTTTTATAGGGTTAGAGGAGTTTAGAAAACGAAATTAAATTTTAGTGAGACCAGAGTAAACAAGTTTATGATGAGAGTCGTTTGGGTGGATACCTTATTTTAAGTTTCGGGACGAAACTTATTTTAAGGGGGTACTAATGTAATATCCGACATTTTAATTCCGTTTATTTCCGAATTTAACTACATTCCGAACCGTCGACCTTTTCACATGTTACCTAGTGTCATGTATCAACCAAAGTTTTACCATTTATGTGAATCTTTCACTCACATAAATGATAAAAAAAGATCGCAAAAACCCTAATCTCGCATATTGTAACGGGTCCGTTTGATCAAGACAACCCACGTATCAACCCATTCTCTATTTGTATGAGAAGGCCCATTTGTTGAGGCCCAAATTACATGACTTACTTTTAGCCGTTACTTAGTGAAACCTTAACCTCCTTAACCTTGTTTAATGTTAAACCTGATTACCTTTAACCTAATTAATTCCAGCCTAATATATATCGTCAATCTTCCGTCTTACAGTGTACCCTCCCAGTTTTAACGTCCAACAAGAACACGATACCCATCCCTCTCTTCGTTCTGCCCAACCATCACAACCTCACCCGATCGGAACTGTTGCCAAGGTTGCGCCATCTCTGCGTAATACCAGCGGCGCCAAGGAGACACCCGCCTTTTGTAGGTGACACCACATCACCGGTCGCTATCTCCTTCTCCTGCACACCGGCGACAACAATTAGAACATCTTCAACTTCAAGTACGAGCTTGCACCTTTCTTCATCGTCGTCGACGTTTACGACTGCAAGTGTGGAGGTACGGAGCCCCGTACCCTAGCAAGCAAGAACGGGCCTCTCTGTTGCTGTGTCGAGATCAAGCGAGCCTTCCTCCCCTCTCCTTATCTTGGGTTGTTATCTGGTGTTTTCGATCGATCCATATTCATTAGTAGTGAGTCCCTCTTTACCCTTTCAAGCTTATGTTTATATTGTAGCAATGGTGGAATAAATGGTTCGTTTGACTGGATTAATAGGGGTAATGGGAAGATTTTTGGGCAAAGAGCTGTTGGTACGTGATTGAGGTGTTACTGAGGTGTGGTTGTAGGAGTTGGAAAGTTTTAGATTGGAGTAACCCATTGTAACAAAGGTCTTGGGTATACAAAGGCTGCAAATGTGCTTTAGTTATATTTATAGAAATCTTTTAAGTTGGTGACAACACTTAGAGTGAAATAAGTATATAGCTTTTTAATTTTAATTGTGATTAGATTAGCCTAATTGTAGTTAAGGCTTTATATTGCAACGTCATACATAACTTTATATATATATATATATATATATATATATGTGTGTGTGTGTGTGTGTGTGTGTGTGTGTGTGTGTGTGTATAAGGTAGAATTAAGCTTTTGGGTTCGATTCGACATGGCATGGTGCGTTTAGCCGGTCTAGGTCCTTCTCGGAATTTTGAGGTTTAGTATAAACGGGTTGGTTTAAATTAAGCATGACTTAATTTAGATTGATAGAACGTTTGGAAAATCTTTCAAAACCCTTTAGTCCTTTCGTTTTAGCATCTAACGTCGTGTCGTTGATGATAGTAGGAATCCATGTTGCTTCCTAAGGATTTCTGAATTTTCCGGAACCAAGGGGAAAATCATCTATTTATACGCATAGGGCAAGTGTAGTAATCGTTTCATCGATGATCTTTGTTTACTTAGAAGTTGGATACTTCTAAGATATTGGATATGATATTGATCAAGATTTCCTTTTATAACCAGGTGTTGAGACCTGACTCGTACGGAATCGAGTAATAGCGTTCACGAGATTTGCGACACAATTCAGGTAAGTCCACGGACTTACTTAGCTGGCTTCTTGTATGAGTGTAAGGTGTATGAGTGTTGTTTGTTAGTTATAATAAAAAATGAAACCGGATTAGGCCGACTTTATTATTGACGTAATTGACCCAAGTGTATGATAACGGGTCGTGACATCATCTGCCTAGCTCTTGCGAGAGTCTAGGAGGTTCCCTGCGACCAGCCTAGTCAAGTATATGGTCAGATGCATTAGTACCATTCCATGTTGGTAAACGGGGACAGGGGTGAGGTTTGGGAATCCCTCGTGTCACAAAATAAGTATCATTAGTAATAACCTATCACCTAATTAAAGATAATAAAAGGATTGAGTGTTGCATGTTGATTGTGTATGTTGTGTGTTTGTGCTTTTACCTTTATCCTTATGCATAGAATGTTAGCTAACGGTTTTATACCGCTTGTAGATGCCTTGCAGGTTAAGACAGTTGTAGAGAGATCCGGAGGAAATGGTCAGCCGGGTCCACGTACTCATATAGTTGGGGACGGGAATGTCTTCTGTTCTTCATATGCGTCGTTTTAGTATCTTTTCTTGTAAGGTTGATACATTCTCCATGTATATATTGTTTAAAGTTTTCAAATGTTTTAAATACTTTTGTGCCTTATTGTAAGATCCAAGTAAAATTGTTGTCAAACTAAGGTCGGGACCCATTGTGTTTACTTGCGAGATCAGAGCAAAAATTGTGGAAAACGATCGAGAAACGAAGAAGCAAGGTGAGGAGAGCCCCGCGGTCGAGTCGAAGTTGGGAGGGAAGAGGGAGAAACTGTTTCCCCTTTTATACCCCTCGCCAATTATGTTGTCACCTCGGTCGAGGTGGTCCCGACCGGACCGAGGTGACTGAGTGGATTGTCAGCCCTAATCGCCTCGGTTTCCTCAAGAACATCTCGGTCGAGGCGTTGTGACAACAACCGAGATGTGTCCCAGTCGAACTTTGTCTTCTCAATTTCTCGAACTTTTGTCCTTCTAGTGTAGCTCCTCAGTTGTGATCCTTCCTTTTGGAATACCTGGTTGATGTCTAGAAGAAACCAAAAACAAACAAAGCAAACTATCTAAAACTAGATTAGAAAGAAAAAAGAAAGCAATACCTTGGTTTGCCTCCCAAGAAGCGCTTGGTTTAAGGTCGCTAGCTGGACCATACGTCATCCATAAATATGTTGGAAGGTGTCCTCACCCCATACTTCACCTTCATCATGGGGTGAGGTGAAGAAGTCTATCAAACGTTCCAGCAAATGCAAGTGCTCATCGGGGAATGAATCGTCTATGGGTGGTTTGTCCTTATCGCGTGAAGAGGGAGGTAGCCGGCTGAGGTGGTCCGCAACAGAACTTTCGGACCCCTTCTTATTGCGAATCTCTAGATCAAACTCTTGAAGTAAGAGAATCCATTGAATAAGACGCGGCTTTGCATCCTTCTTAGTAAGCAAGCAACGAATAGCTGCATGGTCAGTGTAAACAATAACTTTTGCTCCCACCAAGTAAGAGTGAAATTTCTCAAACGCATATACAACCGCTAAAAGCTCCTTTTCGGTGGTGGCGTAGTTTCGTTGAGTTGTATCTAGCGTTTTGCTAGCATAGTAAATGGAGTTGGTCCGGCCATCCTTCTTTTGTCCTAGCACCGCTCCTACGGCCACATCACTCGCATCACACATTACTTCAAAGGGCAAGGTCCAATCGGGAGGTTGAATGATGGGAGCGGAAATCAATGCATCCTTTATCTTGTAAAAAGCATCAAGGCATTCCTGCAAAAACTCAAAAACTGCGTCCTTATTCAAAAGATTAGTAAGCGGTTTAGAGATTTTTGAGAAATCCTTGATGAACTTCCTGTAGAAACCTGCATGCCCAAGAAAACTCCGCACACCCTTAACAGAACAAGTGCGAGGAAGTTTCTCAATAGTCTCGATATTAGCTCGATCGACCACAATACCTTGATTGGAAACGAGGTGTCCTAACACAATCCCTTCATTAACCATAAAGTGACACTTTTCTCAATTCCGAACAAGATTAGTGTCTTCACAACGTTGAAGTACTAGGGAAAGGTTATACAAGCAATTATCAAAAGAGGAACCATATACCGAAAAATCATCCATGAATACCTCCATGATCTCCTCTATGTACTCGGAAAAGATAGCCATCATGCAGCGCTGAAAGGTAGTGGGTGCATTACATAACCCAAATGGCATCCTCCTATAAGCGAATGTCCCCCATGGACAAGTGAAAGTGGTCTTCTCTTGATCATCCGGGTGGATAGGAATCTGAAAGAAACCACTATAACCATCTAGATAGCAAAAATTGGAGTGTTGGGCTAACCGTTCGAGCATTTGATCGATGAAGGGAAGCGGGAAATGGTCCTTCCGAGTGGCCGTATTCAGCTTCCTTTAATCTATTTACACCCTCCATCCCGTGACGGTCCTAGTTGGTATCAACTCGTTGTTCTTATTCGTCACAACGGTCATCCCTCCTTTCTTCGGAACTACATGCACCGGGTTCACCCACTTGTTGTCCGAGATAGGAAATATGATACCTACATCCAACAATTTAAGAATCTCCTTCTTCACAACCTCTTTCATGATTGGATTTAACCGTCTTTGAGGTTCCCGTGAAGTCTTATGATCGTCTTCCATTAGTATTCTATTCATGCAGAAAGAGGGCTTAATACCAATAAGATCATCAATAGTATAACCCAAAGCCTTTTGATGTTTTCTCAGGACATGCATCAGTTTAGATAATTCGGTTTTAAAAAGGGAAGCGCTTACAATAACGGGATATGTAGAATCCGGTCCAAGGAAAACATACCTCAAGTGACTTGGGAGCGGTTTAAGCTCCACAACTAGGGGTGCTTTTTGAGGGGGATCCTTGTTTCCTCCTTCCAGTGGAGTAGACTTATATCGAAGAAATGGACTCTCAGAAGTCTCAGTTGACATCATCTCGCTTAATATCTCGGTCGGTGTCCGAGGTGGGTGATCGAGATTTTCTTCAGATAAGAACACCTCGCTTGGTCCAGAAAGTGCCTCGGTCGAGGTATTGGAACTGGCACCGAAACTAGAGATTCTCCTCTGTTCGCTCCAAATGGTGTGTGCAAGCTTTAAATTTATAACCGAGGAAATATGCTTAAAACAAGGATGCGAACCCGCAGTGTACGGGTCAATTGTAATAAAAAGCAAGAATTCCGGGGTGTCGATCTCAAGGACTTGGGTGAAACAAAGCAAGTATAGGTTGTCAATATTGCAACTAATCACAAAAGCAATTAAAACAATCAAAGATGATAATATAGTCAATTAAAGGGAATTATGCAAATTCTAGGGATTAAATCATCTAGTTGTGGTTCCAACTCAAGAACTCAAGATAAGCGGACAAAGTTGAGGTTTTGCAAAGGGAAGGTGTTTCTAAAGTGGAATAGATCACCGGGTAAGTCTCACTACCCACAACCCCAAGCCAAAGAACCTATTACCGGGTAAGTGTCAAGGTACTAAGGAAAGGAATTATAATCTCAAACCAACATACCAACTAAGGGAATAGAATCAACTTTTACCGGGTAAGTCTCAGACTAACTCACAAAGATGGGATGAAGGCACACTCAAACCCCAATAAAGGATAAACCTTTATTACCTACACTTATGATCTTGGGTAAACAAACAAAGGAATTACCGGGTAAGTCTCATCCTAGGTTTGCATTGAACCAGGAAAGGTGTAATAAGAATAGGATTTGGCAAACTCTAACACTTAACTCTCAGTTAAGGATCAGATAAGTCACCTCGGTCAGTCAAGTTCCACCCCGGCCGAGATGTTCATCGACTGAACGAGATGTTCTAAGGTTAAGGATAGAGACTCGAGCTTTCAGGGTCCTACTGGGATTTAAGATTATTCTATCATTGTTTTTCCCACAACCTTCAGCCCATCACCCTAGAATCGCACAAGGAAATTAGCCACTCATCATCATGAAAGCAATAATCAAATATATGGGAAGAGAATGAATATTTGAACACAAAAAAAAAAAGAACAAGGCTTCAATAACTGAATCAAATATCAAACAAATCAGCATTCCTTGGATTACAAATCCAACAAGACAATCAACAAAAAGGGAATCTAAGAAAGTCTTACAAATCCCCTCAAAAGCTATATCCGAACTATCAATCCTTCCTAGATTGATCTTCAATCTTCCTTCCTTCCTTCAAAACTCCGGAAAAATCCCTTAATTGCTGGATGCTCTCAGCCCTCTAAGCATGGTTGAACTTGTGGAAAATCCAACCATTTATATAGGAGAATTATCTACCAAAGATAAAATATCCTAAAAAGATAATTTCCTAATAAAATATATCCATATCTCAAAAATAGATCTCCAAAATATATGATCTTCCTTTCAGAAATCCAGCACAAAAATATAAGATCTCTCCTTCCAAAAATAAAAGATCTTAGGCAAATAAAATATATCTCGCCGCGTCCAGGGTGTTCGCCTCGGTCGGGGCGCTCCTCAAAATCACCTCGGTCAAGGTGGTACTGTAGCTGACCAAGGTGACTCTCAGCTGAAGGTGAAATCTCTCAAATCTAGTCCAAAGTAAATCTTTAATCCATTTCCATGCTTCGTGGGTTCCTCCTTAAGCTCCTGAATGTAGCTCCAATGACTCCTTTGCTCCTTTAGCTCCATTTTGATGCAAAACGTGCCATTTTACCTACGATTACAACGAAACTTGGTGTAGACCTCGATTCTCACAAAGGTAGATGAAACGACAATATAATCATATAATATACATCCAAACATGAAGATTATTGAAGATAAAACGTCTAAACAGGTCCCATAATATAGATTATAATACATGCTATCAAAATACCCCATACTTGTCCCTTGCTTGTCCCCAAGCAAGTTTCAAATCTTAAGTACAAGATAGAATGGATTATAAGTCATAAAGATCAATGAAAAGTATTTCAAAACATTTTTGGTGGTGTGCTCCACTCATAGATCACTCTAAGAGAATGCTTCATGGAATTTAAAATCAAAATATGATCAAAACATTATATAAATATAAGAAAGTTGTTCATCTTTGCATAAAATCTTAGAATGCATAATAAATCATAATTATAGAAATTAATCATGTATAATCCAGTTTAAACCACCAAGTCAATCAACAAGCTCGAGGTCTCAAGGGCTTTTCAAGAGAAGGTCAAGAAACGTGTGAGGGTGGGATGTATATAGGGAATGTGGTGCTAGAATCTGGGAAAAGGATATTTACTTCACTTGCTTTGAACTTCAACATCTTCCACCAATAATCTTTGCTTATTTACTTTTTACTTTTTGGGATGCATGGACAGAGGTGCACAATAACCGAAGCCTAGGAAATCAGCAATCATCAATTTCTCGAGATGCCTCAAACCCTTGATGCACATACCATGACCCGTTAGGAATATCGCTCAATCCGACTTTGGCAAGACACAAACACCCGGCTATGTGAATGGTGCCGAGTTACTCGTCATCATGATTGACTTCCCCAAACCTATTTGTTTCTTTCTAACTTTCAGCCATCATCTCAACTTTCCTTTCACTTGCTTTTCACTTGCTTGCTTCCAAATTCCCTGATAGGTAAAGGGAGGCAAATATGTATATGAGGGGCTAAGCATGATCAAGAAGAAGAAGAGAAGAGAATGAATTGCCTTAATAATTTGGATAAAAACAAAGTATTAAACATGCCAAAATTCCAAACAAAGCATTTAGCAACTTAAACATATTATAAAACCTTTCAAACATATAAAGATTTCAAAACCAGTCTGCAAACAAAATCTTCACTGAGGTCATGTCCAGAACAGAAGCACAAAATTGTTTCGAAAACTTTCTCAGTTAAACCACCTCGGTCGAGATGTTCTAAGTCAACCGAGGTACTGCACCTCGATTGGTCGGAATCACTTCGGTCGAGGTCATAAAAAAATTTTCTTAACCAGTTTTTGACGTTTTTCTCAATCAAATAACATGTATGCATGCATGTAATGGCAGATAAACACATGAAGCATAGATAAGAAAATAATATCCAAATAGAGTCATACAAGCATACACACAATGTCAAATCATACATCCAAATACCCCATACTTGGGACACATTATCCCAATGGGTCAAAATAAGTCTGAAAGAAGTGTACTCACCGGACAT
Organism: Fagopyrum esculentum; assembly: GCA_033239045.1. NCBI lineage: Eukaryota > Viridiplantae > Streptophyta > Magnoliopsida > Caryophyllales > Polygonaceae > Fagopyrum > Fagopyrum esculentum. The sequence goes on from BSUD01000008.1 coordinate 75,710,796, forward strand.
AAGCTGAGCTGCATAATAAATAAATAAAAGAAATCCCTGCAAGCTCTAGTCCTGGTCTGCTAGTGGTGGTGGTGGATATGGCATGTACGGATGTTGGGATGGGTCAAAAGGATAGCCCATAGTGTGTTGGAACTGTATCTCCAACATCCGGCGTTGATAGTGTTGGATCTCCCTCATCTCCAACATGTCCAAGGATAGAGCGGCGTAAGAGTCGATCATCTGATCCGTCAGCTCGTCTATCCGTCTGTGAGCTACGGGATCCCACTGTCTGCGGACTCTGCGGCTGGCAGGACGTGATGGTGGTGCAGCTGCCTCCTCCTCAGTCTCCTCGTCGTCTAGATCGACGACTGGTATACTGGGACCGGATGTGTCTGTCCCTGTCTCCATGGCAGTACCACCATCGTCCTCTTCATCCTCCTCAGCCTCCTCCTGTTCCTGAGCCGCTGCATCTCTAGCGTCCTCAATGTACGGGGTTCATGCAGTGGACTAGTACTGAGGGTCGTAGACAAAAAACTGGGATGACCACCTAATACCCTGTGGGGCAGTCTGCTCCTAAGGCATCGCCACATATGGCGTAGTAAGTCCACGAGGAACAAAAATCCTCCTGGTGATCATCTACTGTAGCCCTAGCGGCTTGGCAGCCGCCACTAGTGTACAAGCACTTAGATCCAGCCCCATCTCAGTAGCTAAGTGAGTCACTAAACCTCCACAGCAAATGTCCCCCTTCGCCTTAGCCTTGATCTTGTACAGATCCTCAGCCAGCATAGCACCGAAATCAGGCACACCCCCAATCACCATGTAAAATAAACTCAAGAGCTCCCCCTGTCTAACCTTTTGGGGCGTCTCAGTACGCGCCAGAAGTGTCTCGCTAAATATCCTGTGGGCGAATCTAAAAGCGAGGTGGAAGATAATCCGCTCCCTGGAGTCTCCAGGTCTCCACCTATCAGCATGCTCAACTACGTGAGCTATCTGTCCTCAAAACTGTCGAGCTACACCTCGAGAAGGGAAATCAGTAACTGTCGGGGTCGGGAAGCCGAAGATGTCTCTCCACTGATCCATCGGTACAAGATATTCCGGTTCAGCAACCGGTACTTGATGGCCTGCTCTGCAGGCAGGTGAGTCACAGAACTCACAAACTCCAATGTAGGCTCGAGGTAGACCAGAGCTCTGATCTCCATGAACTGCTCCAGCCCAACCATCGAGACCATCCGTCTCAAATCATCTACAACGTCCAAACAGTCAAAAGCAGGAATGTCCAAAAAGCGCGGCGCAATCACTGGACGTGTACAAATGCGGTCGTAATCAGTCTGGTGACGCTCATGTATCACCGATATGGAAGGTCGAGAAGAAGAAGAAGAAGGGGATGATCTATCTCTCAAGACAATTTGGCGATCTGACCTGGAACTCATTCTCTCTCTCTGTCTGACAGGTCACCTCAGTCGCTTGTCAGAACTCAAGAATTACCTCGGCCGAGGCGTAGGTCGACTGGACCGAGGTGCGAAGCTGTTCGATTTCAACTCGCTGGAATTCAGTTCTTTTCCCCCGATTTCACTACAGATTGTTCCTAAGGGGTACTTAATCCTTTTTCAGCAAAAATCTATGGCAACCAAAGCCACTAAACTCCGAAATCAGTAAGAGAAGAGAAAGTTAGGGTTTCGACTATTTTTACCCGGATTCGGTTGATTCGAGGCGTTCTTGTTGCAGATTTTTGCTTGCAATCGGTTCCTCTAGCCTTTCCTCGCGGAATGGGAGCAAGAATCGTCGAAAACGATCGAGAAACGAAGAAAACGAGATGGAAGGCGCTGCGGTCGAGGGTGAGTTGGGAGGGAAGAGAGAGAATTCGTTTCCCCTTTTATACCCCTCGCCGATTCTACTGTCACCTTGGTCGAGGTGGTCCCGACTGGACCGAGGTGTCTGGACCGAGGTGGAATGTTGTCAGCCCTAGTCGCCTCGGTTGCTCAAGAATCATCTCGGTCGAGGTGCTACTGAGATGTGTCTCAGTCAAACTTCGTCTTCTCAATTTCTCGAACTTTTGTCCTTCCAGTGTTGCTCTTGGGTTGTATTCCTTCCTTAGAGAGTACCTGGTTTCTGTCTAGGATGCCAAAAACAAAGCAAAGCAAAGCAAAAGCAAACTATCTAAAGCTAGACTAGGAAGGGGAAAAGAAAGCAATACCTTGGGTTGTCTCCCAAGAAGCGCTTGGTTTAAGGTCGCTAGCTGGACCGTACGGCATCCCTAAATAAGCTGGAGGGTATCCTCACCCCATACTTCACCTTCATCATGGGGTGAGATAAAGAAGTCTATCAAACGTTCCAGCAAATGTAAGTGCTCATCGGGGAATGAATCGTCTATGGGTGGTTCATCCTTCTCGCGTGAAGAAGGAGGTAGCCGGCTGAGGTGATCCACTACAGAATTTTCGGATCCCTTCTTATCGCGAATCTCTAGGTCAAACTCTTGAAGCAAGAAAATCCATCGAATAAGACGTGGCTTAGCATCCTTCTTAGCAAGTAAGTAACGAATAGCTGCATGGTCAGTGTAAACAATAACTTTCGCTCCCACTAAGTAAGATCGAAATTTCTCAAAAGCATATACAACCGCCAATAGCTCCTTTTCGGTGGTGGCGTCGTTACGCTGGGCTTCGTCTAGCGTCTTGCTAGCTTAGTAAATGGCGGTGGTCCGGCCATCCTTCTTTTGTCCAAGCACCACTCCTACTGCCACATCACTCGCGTCACACATGATCTCGAAGGGCAAGGTCCAATCCGGAGGCTGGATAATGGGAGCGGAGATCAACGCTTCCTTAATCTTGTAGAATACATCAAGACATTCCTGCGAAAACTCAAAAACAACATCCTTATTCAAGAGTTTAGTTAGTGGGTTTAGAAATCTTCGAGAAGTCCTTGATGAATCTCCTATAGAAACCTTCATGCCCGAGAAAACTCTGCACACCCTTAACAGAACAAGGGGGAGGAAGTTTCTCAATAGTCTCGATCTTAGCTTGATCGACCTCAATACCTCGGTTGGAACCGAGGTGTCCTAGTACGATGCCTTCATTAACCATAAAGTGACACTTCTCCCAATTCAAGACGATATTAGTGTCTTCACATCTTTGTAGCACTAGAGAAAGGTTAGATAGGCAATCATCAAAAGAGAAACCATATACTGAAAAATCATCCATAAATACCTCCGTGATCTCCTCTATGTACTCGGAAAAGATAGCCATCATGCATCGCTGGAAGGTAGCGGGTGCATTACACAATCCAAATGGCATCCTCCTACAAGCGAATGTCCCCCATGGATAAGTGAAAGTGGTCTTCTCTTGATCATCCGGATGGATAGGAATCTGAAAGAAGCCACTATAGCCATCTAAATAGAAAAAATGTGAATGTTGGGTTAACCGTTCAAGCATTTGATCGATGAAGGGAAGTGGAAAATGGTCCTTCCGAGTGGCCACGTTCAGCTTCCTATAGTCGATGCACACCCTCCAGCCCGTAACGGTCCTAGTTGGGATCAACTCGTTGTTTTTATTCGTCACAACGGTCATCCCTCCTTTCTTCGGAACTACGTGCACTGGGCTCACCCACTTGATGTCCGAGATAGGAAATATGATACCTGCATCCAACAACTTAACAATTTCTTTCTTCACAACCTCTTTCATGATCGAATTTAACCGTCTTTGAGGTTCCTGTGAAGTCTTATGATCATCCTCCATTAGAATTCTATGCATGCAAAAAAGAAGGCTTAATGCTAATAAGATCATCAATAGTATAACCTAAAGCCTTTTGATGCTTTCTCAGGACATGCATTAGTTTAGATAATTCAGTTTCGGAAAGGTAAGCGCTAACAATGACGGGATAAGTAGAATCCGGTCCAAGAAAAACATACCTCAAGTGATCGGGAGTTGTTTAAGCTCCACAACTGGGGGTGCTTTTCGAGGGGGATCCTTGCTTCCTTCTTCCAGTGGAGTAGATCTAGATCGGGAAACTGGACTTTCAGAAGTCTCAGTTGACATCATCTCGCTTACGACCTCGGTCGAGGTCTAGAGAGGGTGACCGAGATGTTCTTCAGTCAAGAACACCTCGCTTGGTCCAGAAAGTGCCTCGGTCGAGGTACTGCAATTGGGACCGAAACTGGAGATTTTCTTCTCCTGGATTAGTTTTTCAATCTTAGCTCTTGGATCTTCTTCCAGTGCCTTTAAGCTCTGTATATCTACATCACAAGAAGCATCTATACCTTCCTCCATTAAGCTAAAACTAATAACTCTCTCAAGTGGATCATTAATAAGGATAGAGCGCATCAATTCTCTTGATTCTTCTTCATCATAGATGTTATGGATATCATCTTCCAGCGGTTCTCCTTTCATTGCCGCAAGCAATGCAAACTCAACTTGATCACCGCCAATGTTGAATTGCAACTTGGCGTTCTTACAATCCACATTGCAATGTAATTCCGTTAGTTAAAAGGCCCCTTTAACTTAGTGGTAGAGTAACGCCAACCCAAAGTTGCTAGAAATGGTCTACCGAGAATGATAGGAACAAGATAATCTGCGGGAATATCAAGAACAACAAAGTCTATAGGTAAATAGAAGTTACCTAACTTAACCGGAACGTCTTCCAAAATGCCCACGGGATGGGTAATGGAGCGGTCTGCCATGTATAACCTTATCTTTACCGGCTTGGGCTCTCCAAGTCCGATCTTCACACATAACTCCAGCGGGATGATGCTCACGCTGGCCCCTAGATCACACAATGCCTCACAAGTGATATCCCCAACTTGAGTGGGAATGCAAAACGAGCCAGGATCTCTCAACTTGGGTGGCATCTTTTCCTTCATGATTTGAATGAGCTCCGAGGATTTAGATGTCATCCTAACTTCACCAAAGTCTTCCAGCTTCCTCTTCCTTGATAGAATTTCTTTCAAGAACTTCCCATAGGCGGGCATATCTAGAACAACATCAAGGAAAGGGATGTTAATATGTAGTTTATTCATCAAGTCAAGGAACTTACCAAAATGCTTGTCTAGATGTGCTCTCGCCCTTGACTGAGGGAATGGAAGTGGTGGTTTATATGCAGGAGGTGGGACATAAACTTCAGTTTTGTCCAATGCTCTCTGAGGCTCCACCTCGGTTGGTACCTCGGCCGAAGTGTTCTTCGTCTGTACCTGGACCGAGGTGTTCTTCACTGGCATCGACCGAGGCACTAGATCTGTAGTTTTCAGTCCACTTCTCGTCGTTATTGCCATGATCTGTCCCTTGGGGTTGCTCTCTGTCCTTGCTGGGAGCTTCCCTGTGTCTCTTGGCGCTTCATTCGCCTTATTAAAGAATTGTTGTTCTAAGGCTTTTTGTGCCTTCGAAAATGAAGTCATGGACGTCTCCATAGCATTGAGCTTGATCAAGATAGCCTCCAGCACCGCATCTTTCTTTTCTGGCTGGGATGAACTCGATCCAGACTCCGGGCTCTTCAATAGAGTAGAAGAAGAAGAAGAAGAAGAAGAAGAAGAAGAAGAAGAAGAAGAAGAAGAAGAAGAAGAAGAAGAAGAAGAAGAGAGGAAAGGATTAGAAGAGTTGTTTGAATTGGAGTTAGAGTAAGAGCTACCCGAATTTTGATTGTTTGGCCTCCAATTATTGTTGTTGGATCCTCTATTGTTGTTGTAGTTGTTGTTCCGGGAACCGTTGTTGTTCCTTGAGCCTTGATATCCTTCTTCCTCTTTCTTGGTGTGAGCAACCAAAAGATCCTTCAATTGCTTCACATCATTCTTGAGGGAGGTGAGTTGATTATCATTTGATGGAGCTTCTTGGAAATTAACTCTCTTAACTCCATTTTCAGCTCCTTGGTGTGAGTACTTCTCCATGTGCAAAGCTTGTTTTTCAATGAACTCCCAAGCTTCATCAATTGGCATGTCCATGAATGTGCCGGCGGATAGTAGTTGAAGGCTGAATTGGGTAGCTCCATCCAATTCCTTGAAGTAAATCTCCAACAACTCTATCTTTGGAATCCCATGATGTGGGCAATCCAAAAGAACATCTTTAAATCTCTCCCATGACTTGGACAAACTCTCTTGTCCTTCATGATGAATGCATTGATCTTCCCTCTCATTTCAGCAGTTTTGGAGGGGGAAAGAATTTTGTCAAGAACTCCGTCGTCATCTGCTCCCAAGGGTTGATCTTTCCGGGAGGAAGAGACTGATACCAAGTAAGGGCCCTGTCCTTCAAAGAAAAGTAAAAAGGCCTTAACTTGTAATTATTATTTTCCACCCTCGAAGGTTTCAAGGTCTCCATCAAAATCTCATAGTTTTGTAAATGTTGATGCGGAGATTCCCTTTCTAGACCTCCGAACTGGCATTGGCGAATCATGGAAAGAACTTGCGATCGAAGTTCATAATCATGCTCCGCTGGATCTCCTAGGTTGACTCCTGGGCGCCTCACTTGTTTGTTTGGGTCCATCCTCTGCCCTAGGGTTTGTGGAATACCTACAAAAAGAACATCTCGGACTGGCATCCGAGATGGAAGTATCTCGGCCGCGGCGACTGGAGCGGGATCCTGCCTCGGTCGAGGATCTAGTCGATGCAAAATCTGAGCTCGTAACCCAACCACATCTGCTTCAATATCTGCAGCTCGGGAGCGATTTTCCTCCCTTTCGCGCTGCAGTTCTTCCCTATTGAGGCGCAGTTGTTCCATCGCCTCCTTCAATTCGGCCTCAAGATCACGATTGTCTTGGTTGGCCATTTTCGCTTCTTTCAAGCGTCTCTTATATGTCTTTTCTGGTTCGGGATCGTAAGGAACGATTTCCTTCCCAGCACGGGTCCTTCGCATAAACCTAAGAAAAAGAACGTGTGAAAGTCCCTCAAGTAGAGTGGTTAGTAGTAATAGGGGCAATAGCCCCGAAAGACTGCCGCAACCGGCTCGTTCTAGACCAAGTCCTCGACAACGGCGCCAAAAACTTGATCGCTCCAAATGGTGTGTGCAAGCTTTAAATTTATAACCGATGAAATATGCTTAAAACAAGGATGCGAACCCGCAGTGTACGGGTCAATTGTAATAAAAAGCAAGAATTCCGGGATGTCGATCTCAGGGACTTAGGTGAAACAAAGCAAGTATAGGTTGTCAATATTGCAACTAACCACAAAAGCAATTAAAACAATCAAAGATGATAATATAGTCATTAAAGGGAATATGCAAATTTTAGGGATTAAAGCATCTAGTTGTGGTTCCAACTCAAGAACTCAAGATAAGCGGACAAAGCTGAGGTTTTGCAAAGGGAAGGTGTTTCTAAAGTGGAATAGATCACCGGGTAAGTCTCACTACCAGCAACCCCAAGCCAAAGAACCTATTACCGGGTAAGTGTCAAGGTACTAAGGAAAGGAATTATAATCTCAAACCAACACACCAACTAAGGGAATAGAATCAACCTTTACCGGGTAAGTCTCAGGCTAACTCACAAAGATGGGATGAAGGCACACTCAAACCCCAATAAAGGATAAACCTTATTACCTACACTTATGATCTTGGGTAAACAAACAAAGGAATTACCGGGTAAGTCTCATCCCAGGTTTGCATTGAACCAGGAAAGGTGTAATAAGAATAGGATTTGGCAAACTCTAACACTTAACTCTCAGTTAAGGATCAGATAAGTCACCTCGGTCAGTCAAGTTTCACCCCGGCCGAGATGTTCATCGACTGAACGAGATGTTCTAAGGTTAAGGATAGAGACTCGAGCTTTCAGGGTCCTACTGGGATTTAAGATTATTCTATCATTGTTTTTCCCACAACCTTCAGCCAATCACCCTAGAATCGCACAAGGAAATTAGCTACTCATCATCATGAAAGCAATAATCAAATATATGGGAAGAGAATGAATATTTGAACACAAAAAAACTTAAGAAAAAGGCTTCAATAACTGAATCAAATATCAAACAAATCAGCATTCCTTGGATTACAAATCCAACAAGACAATCAACAAAAAGGGAATCTAAGAAAGTCTTACAAATCCCCTCAAAAGCTATATCCGAACTATCAATCCTTCCTAGATTGATCTTCAATCTTCCTTCCTTCCTTCAAAACTCCGGAAAAATCCCTTAATTGCTGGATGCTCTCAGCCCTCTAAGCATGGTTGAACTTGTGGAAAATCCAACCATTTATATAGGAGAATTATCTTCCAAAGATAAAATATCTTAAAAAGATGATTTCCTAATAAAATATATCCATATCTCAAAAGTAGATCTCCAAAATATATGATCTTCCTTCCAGAAATTCAGCCAAAAAATATAAGAACTCTCCTTCCAAAAATAAAAGATCTTAGCCAAATAAAATATATCTCGCCGCGTCCAGGGTGTTCGCCTCGGTCGGGGCGCTCCTCAAAATCACCTCGGTCGAGGTGGTACTGTAGCTGACCGAGGTGACTCTCAGCTAAAGGTGAAATCTCTCAAATGTAGTCCAAAGTAAATCTTTAATCCATTTCCATGCTTCATGGGTTCCTCCTTAAGCTCCTGAATGTAGCTCCAATGACTCCTTTGCTCCTTTAGCTCCATTTTGATGCAAAACGTGCCATTTTACCTACGATTACAACAAAACTTGGTGTAGACCTCGATTCTCCCAAAGGTAGATGAAACGACAATATAATCATATAATATACATCCAAACATGAAGATTATTGAAGATAAAACTTCTAAACAGGTCCCATAATATAGACTATAATGCATGCTATCATCCTCTCCTAGATTAGTTTCTCAATCTTAGCTCCTGGATCTTCTTCCAGTGCGTTTAAGCTCCGTATATCTACATCACAAGAAGCATCTATACCTTCCTCCATTAAACTAAAACTAATAACTCTTTCAAGAGGGTCATTAATAAGGATAGAGCTCACCAATTCTCTTGATTCTTCTTCTTTATAGATGTTGAAGATATCATTCTCCAGCGGCTCTCCTTTCATTGCAGCAAGTAATGCAAACTCCACTTGGTCTCCACCAATGTTGAATTTCAACTTGGCATTCTTGCAATCCACGTTGCAACCCGAAGTTGCTAGAAATGGTCTCCCGAGAATGATAGGAACGGGATAATCTGCGGGAATATCAAGCACTACAAAGTATATAGGTAAATAGAAGTTACCTAGCTTGACGGGAACATCCACCAAAATGCCCACAGGATGGGTAATGGAGCGATCCGCCATGTACAACCTTATCTTAACCAGTTTGGGCTCTCCAAGACCGAACTTCTCACATAGCTCCGGCGGAATGATGCTCACGTTGGCTCCTAGATCACACAAAGCTTCATAAGTTACATCCCCAACTTGAACGGGAAAGCAAAATGAACCGGGATCTCTTAATTTGGGTGGCATCTTCTCCTTCATGATTTGAATGAGCTCCGAGGACTTAGATGTCATCCTTACTTCTCCATAATCTTCCAGTTTCCTCTTCCTTGAAAGAATCTCTTTCAAGAACTTCCCATAGGCGGGCATCCCTATAATAGCATCAAGGAAAGGGATATTAATGTAAAGCTTATTCATTAAGTCCAGAAACTTACCGAAATGCTTGTCAAGATGTGCTCTGGCCCTTGACTAGGGGAATGGAAGTGGTGGTTTATAAGCAGGAAGTGGAAGATAAACTTCAGATTTCCCCTCCACTTTCTGAGGTTCCACCTCGGTTGGTACCTCGGCCGAAGTGTTCTTCGTCTGTACCTGGACCGAGGTGTTCTTTGTCTGATCTGGCATCGACCGAGGCACTGGATTTGCAGTCTGCAATCCACTTCTCGTCGTTATTGCCATGATATGTCCCTTAGGGTTGCTCTCTGTTCTTGCTTGGAGCTTCCCTGGATCTCTTGGCGCTTCATTTGCCTTGTTGTAGAATTGTTGCTCTAAGGCTTTTTGTGCCTTTGAAAATGAACTCATGGACGTCTCCATAGCTTTGAGCTTGACCAATATTTCATCCAGCACTGCATCTTTCTTCGCTGGCTGGGACGAACTTGATTCAGGCTCCTGGCTTTTCAATCGAGTGGAAGAAGAAGAAGAAGAGGGGTTAAAAGAATTATTAGAATTAGAATTAGAATAAGGGTTACCGGGAGCTTGTTGATTAGATCTCCAATTGTTGTTGCTTCTATTTTTGTTGTTGTTTCTATTGTTGGAGTTTCTATTATTGTTGTTGTTCCGCGGTCCTTGATAGTTGTTTCTTCCTTGGTTCCCTCCATCTTGCTCCTTCGTTTGAGCTACTAAAAGCTCCTTCACTTCGTTGCTAAGCGAGGTGAGTTGAGCTCCATTTGATGAAGTGTCTTGGAAGCTAACTCTCCTTGCTCCATTGTCGGTTCCTTGGTGGGAGCACTTTTTCATGTGCAAAGCTTGCTTTTCAATGAACTCCCAAGCTTCGTCTATCGGCATGTGCATGAATGTGCCGACGGAAAGTAATTGGAGATTGAATTGAGCGTCTCCATTTAGTCCTTTGAAGTAGATCTCTAGCAACTCGATCTTCAGAATCCCATGATGCGGGCAATCCAACAAAAGATCTTTGAATCTCTCCCATGACTTGGACAAACTTTCCTTATTCTTCATAATGAAAGCATTAATTCTTCCTCTCAACTCAGCGGTTTTAGATGGGGGAAAGAATTTAGCTAGGAACTCCGTCGTCATCTCCTCCCAAGCGTTGATCTTTCCGTCGGGAAGAGATTGATACCATGCAAGCGCTTTGTCCTTCAAAGAGAAATAGAAAGGACGTAGCTTGTAGTTGTTGTTATCATACCTTGATGGCCTCAAAGTCTCCATCAGAATCTCATAATTTTGCAAATGTTGGTGCGGAGACTCCCTCTCCGAACCTCCAAATTGACATTGTCGGATCATGGTTAGAACTTGCGGTCGAAGTTCATACTTATTTTCAGCTAGAGCACCTAGGTTGACTCCTGGACGCCTCACTTGCTGATTAGGGTCCATCCTCTGCCCTAGGGTTTGTGGAATACCTGCAACAAGAACATCTCGGATGGGCATCCAAGGTGGATGTATCTCGGCCGGGGCGTCTGGAACTATGTCCTGCCTCGGTTGAGCATCTGGAACTACATTGTCCCTATGGACCAGTTTAGAGATATTTTTGGCCTCCCGACTCCTACAGTTCCTGATGATATAAGTCAAATATGCTTAAAACAAGGATGCGAACCCGCAGTGTACGGGTAAATTGTAATAAAAGCAAGAAATTCCAGGGGTCGTACACATGGACTTAAGGTGAAACCGAACACAGAATCGGTTGTCAAGTAATGCAATTAACCAAAGCAATTAAAGCAATCAAAGATGATATAAGTCAAATAAGGGAAAAATGCGGATTCTAGAGATCAAAGCATCCGGTTGTGGTTCAAACTCAAGATCTAAGGATATAGCGGACAAAGCTGAGATTTTTGCAAAGGGAAGGTGTTTCTAAGATGGGAATAGAGCACCGGGTAAGTCTCACTACTCACTATCCCAAACCGTAATTCCTATTACCGGGTAAGTCGCAAGGAACTAAGGAAAAGAACTATATCCTCAAACTAACACACCAACCAAGGGAATAGAATCAACCTTTTACCGGGTAAGTCTCATGCTAACTCTCAAGATTGGAATGGAAGCACACTCAAACCCCAATAAAGGATAAACCTTTAATACCTATCACTCATGATCTTAGGTAAACAAGCAAAGGAATCATCGGGTAAGTCTCATCCTAGGCTTGCATTGAACCAGAAAGGGATTAACAAGGATAGGGTTTGGCAAACTGGATCTTAACTTAGGAAAGAATCAGGGAAACGTTCACCTCGGTCAAATAGAATCCACCCCGGCCGAGTTGTTCATCGGCTGAACGAGGTGTTCGTCGGTCAAGATAATGACTCAAGCTTTCAGGGTCCGACTGGGATTAAGATCATTCTATCATCGTCTTTCCCACAACTTTCAGCCAATCACCCTAGAATCGCAAAAGAAACATAGCCAACTATCATCATGATAACAATAATCAAATTTATAATGAAGGAATCAATAATCGAACAAGAAGTCTTTAATAAAAAAGACTTCAATAACTGAATCAAATATGTGACAAATAAGTGTTTCCAAAGTTACAAATCAACTAGAACAACAAAGCAAAGTAGCTTAGAGAAATTTCACAAAACTCCTTCAAAGGCTAACTTCAACAAGGATTCCTTCCTTCCTTTCTTGGACTCTTACTTCAAACTCCTAAGAGTAATCTTCTGCAACTGCAGGACTTTTGATGTTGTGAATATCTGGGTATTCAGCCTCCAAGCATTCAAGCATGCTCCAATTTGTGGAAAATTCAACCCTTTATATAGGAAAATTATCTTCCAAAGATAAAATATCTTAAAAGATAATTTCCTATAAAATATATCCAAATAAATCAGCTGAATATCTTATCTTCCTTCCAGAAATCTAGTCCAAAAATATAATATTTCGTCCTTCTAAAAATAAAAGATCTCAGCCAAAAAATATAATCTCGCCGGCAACAGGGTGTCCACCTCGGTCGGGGCGCTCCTCGAGATTACCTCGGTCGAGGTGGTACTATAGCTGACCGAGGTGACTCTAAACTGAATGTCAAATCTCTCAAATATGGTCCAAAGTAAATCTCTACTCCATTTCCATGCCTCTTGAGTTCTTCCTTAAACTCTAGAATGTAGCTCCTTTGACTCCTTAGCTCTCTTAGCTCCATTTCAATTCAAAACGTGCCATTTTACCTGCGATTACAACGAAACTAGGTGTAGACCTCGATTCCCGCAAAAGTAGATGAAATAGAAATATAATCACAGAATGTATGCTTATACATGCAGATTTATGAAGATAAAACGTCTAAACCGGTCTCAAAACATAGACTATAATACATGCTATCAGCAACACCGAGAGAAAAATGTACATTTCAACATGTCATGGAAATACTCGAATAAATGGTTAAGGAGCAGCTTGTAGAGAAGGATTCTCCGTTGTGGTGTTTGCTACTTCACAATTCATGAATGAGTCGTTTAGGCAGATTTTCATCAACATTCCACGCCCTACTGGGAGGCTAGCTTTTTTGAAATACCAATATGTTAAAATCAAGGGTGTCAGTCCATGATTGGTTGTTTCCTCCGCCTGATGAATTGTAGTATTGAGTGTTGTGAGTTTTTCCCAGTTGAACCGCATTGCTAGTTTATGTTTGTTCTTCCCAATTGAATTGTAGTGTTGAGTGTTTTCCAATTTAACTATTATGAAGGATTTATAGTTTGATTGTATTGAACGTTTGTGCCGGTTTCATCATGGTTATGTAGCTAATATGATGGATGATTGCATTGCTTATTATGTGCTATGTTTTCTATCATTTAATTGTGTGTGTATATGTTATGGTCAATCCTGAATTTTCTCATGATCTTCAATTGATTGCAGAAGGGAAGAAAAGGCTCAAAAGATGCCAAAAACAAATGATGTTTGCTAACTTATGGCTGAAGATGAGCAGTTCATTGTCTTTCATGCATTACTTCAGTCACATACACAAAGAACCATGTTACAATTCAGAATTTACAGGTTACAAATGGATGAGGCAAGTGATGGATGCAAACTCGGGGCTTAGATGTATGAGAGCCTTTAGGATGGAGCCTAAAGTTCTACAACATTTATGTGACGAGTTGGAGTCAAATTACGGTCTCAAAACAAGGGTGTGACATGACTGTGTTGGAGAAGGTGGGTATTTTGTTATACACTTTAGCTTTGGGGGTATCAAGTCGAGACGTTTGTGAGAGATTTCAACGATCCGGGGAAACAATCAGTCGAGCAACACACGAGGTTATAGATGCAATCACTAGAAGGTCAAGGGGGTACTCATTACTTGCACGGGAACTTCTACGACCGCGTGACCCAACGTTTTCCAGTACACCTACACAGATATTGGAAAATGAAAAGTATAGTTTTTTCGAGGTATCGACTACATCTTCTAATAATATGTACAATAGAATAGTTAGGGGCTATAAGATTGCTAAGTTTAAGCCCTTTGTGGTAATATGTGACCATAAATGCAATGGTGCATAGGTTACATAGACGGAACACACATTGATGCAACGATCCCTACAAAAGAGCAATTGCCATATAGACGAAGGAAGGGCACGTGTACTTTTAACGTGATGGTTGTATGCGACCTTGATATGTACTTTACATTTGTTGCTGCCGGTTGGGAGGGTTCAGCTCATGATGCCCGTGTTTTCGATCATGCTCTTAAGACAAAATCATCCAACTTCCCCTATCCACCTGAAGGTATGAATATTTAGATCACCTTGGTTTTATTTGTTACATACATTAAGAAAAAATGTACGGGATACCACTGTTTCAAATTTAATGTAGGAAAATACTATTTGGTCGATAAAGGCTATCCAGACAGACAATGATATATAGTACCGTACGCTAAGGTGAAGTATCACCAATCACAATTTGAAGGCATTGCTCCTAAAAACTACAAAGAGGGATTTAATAGGGTGTATTCTGGAATTCGAAGCGCAATTGAACGTGCGTTTGGTGTTTTGAAGAAAAGATGGAAGATACTAATGGTGATTCCTAGCTACAACATCGAGACACAAATCGACATTATATTGGCATGCTTTGCTCTTCATAATTTAGGTCTTCTGCATAAAGAGAATTACGAGTACTTTGACACGCTAGAGTCCAACCCTGTAGCTTACGAAGGACTATTCAATAGGGTTACAAGTGAAGAAGGTGATGATGCAAGTGTTGATGGGATGGGTAGTGTTAGAGATGATATTGCACAACGATTAAGGGAGAGTGCCTATTTTTGATATATCGATTGTGTGATGGTATATATTTCACATCTTTTGTCAAGTGGATTGGTAGGAAGTTATGTCTTGATCAGCCAAATCTTAGTTTTATCTTGTACCCCTAATTTTCAATCTTAATGGTAGATGGAGTTATGTCAAGTGGATTGGTAGGAAAATATTAGTTGGGTTTTATGGATTGGTAGGAGGTACTTCTATATAAAGAAGAAACACTCTTTGTCATGGTTTCTGATTTTACCAATCTTAAATGAGCTCAAGTTAAGTATTCTCAGTTTTTCAATCTTTCTGTTGGTATTCTTTCTAAGCTAAAGCTTTTTGGTTCAGTTCGAGGCTATAACAGCATAATTTTTGTGAACCAAATTGTGATAGCATAATATGTATGAACCAACTACTTTTGTTCCATGACTGTGACAGCATAAGTACATCTTTCTGTTGGAATATTTTTTTCTAAGTTGAAGTTTTTTCAATCTTCCTAGATTTAATTCTTTGTCTTTAGACTGCAAGGTTTTTTTAAGCTGAAGTTTTTTTCAATCTTTCTGGATTTATTTCTTTATACTTTACATTTGTTACTGGAATATTGTGAATGATTAGTTTTTGCTCTTATTGAGATCCAACTTTAATGGGGAAGGTAAGGTGTCAAGGAAACATCAGTCATTTTGTTCCATGTACTTTTGAGCTGTGTGATGATGAACAGAAGAAGTTGTTAACTGTGTGAGAAGAGATTTTAACACTTTTCAATTTATGACAGCAATTTAAAAAAAACATTTATGTAAAACTAATCCGTGTAAGTTAATATTTCAGGATAACTATGGAAAAAAAGGACTCGGAATGCGTGGAAAGAGTGAAAGAAGTCTATAGAGAGCTCAACCTTGAGGTTTGCTCCTTGTTTCCGCCATGTTTTGATAATATACTTTAGATTCTTAAATCCGAGACAACTATTGGCATCTCTATTACAGGATGTGTTTGATCAAAGTTTGTCTTTAAAATGAATCTCTTCTCTATTATAGGTTGTGTTTGGAATATACTTATAAAGTAATCCAACTCTTCTTCTGTTCTATAAAAACTGTCAATATTAGTTTGTTTGGCATGTCATGATAGTAAGCAAGTTTTAGCTGATAAGCTAGCTTACAGAAATAAGCTAAGCTAAGCTAGTACCTAAATCTTGTGAAAAAATAACTACAGCTCGCTTATGAGCTCTAAGTTAGTAGACAAATGAGTATCAGAAGCTTATAACCTATAATTTAAGTAAAATACTAGATAAACACAACCTTCATATCAGCATACAAACAAACTTACCATGAGTATATTAATTGCATGGTTTCAATCTCAAAAAAATAGGCAATCTACTACTTTTTCTAACGTTAAGAATATATCTTGGTGAACAATAATTCTATTTTTAATGTTCAAAATCTGTATCTAGCCCACGATTCATTTATATCTTCAGTTGTTCTCCAACTATTGCGAACCTTGTCTGCCCATAAAGTAGGATCATCAACACCCCTGCAAAACATTAATAAAACAAAAGTCTGAGTTGTTAAAAGATAGAGGTAAAAATGTCACAGACGTTATACATCTTTCTCAAAAAGTTGATTTTACCATTCACAAAGTGAATAGAAGATTGGTCGTCCAGTTGAATTTAAGGCATCACGCATGGGAGGGTATCTGCAACACAGTCTCACGGTTTAACATACTAATACACTATTGCATCGGTATAAAGCAACATGTGAGCATTATTTAAAGGTTCAGACCTTTTCTTTGGCTCAATCCCTAATAGTTGTCATACTTCAAATAATCAACACCCTGAAAATTCAAGATGAATGAGGAACCAAATAATGTCTTAGTTCCTAGATATCATATATTACTGCATCAATAAACTTTGATTGCAAGACAGAAGAGTTCCCCAAAGAAAATAGCCATCACGAAGAAGAGAAGCCAATGGCCATCACAAATCAAACAGGGCAAAGTACAACCACGCTTGGTGGGCCAAATGATAGGTAATCAAGGTTGGTGCCTCCATAGACAATTATGGACATGAGACTCCATATGGGGCAGGGTGTCGACCCAAATGTGAAGAACTAAAGGAGCACAAAACGGAAATTTACGGCTGAGTTTAAAGACGAAAGGTAAATTTCATAAGTGTGGAGACGGTTGACTTCATCAGATTCATGAGAATTTTAAAAGAAATCACGACGCCAGAATCAAAAGGGTAGAAGTCCAGTAGCAGCGACAATGGATTTTCATGAAGACAATGTTACAAAACAACACTAACGAAGGAAGAAGTGTGAGTGAGAATGATCTTAGTGGACTAAAGAGTCCACAATAACCTCTCACTCAACATGGACTTAAGTTACCAACACCAATTATTCATCCCAAAGAAACTGCAAGTAGATGATAACTAAGGAAAAAGGAATTGCGAAAACGTGTTTACAAACTATCGTGGAAGATTTGATAAGCCCGTTGATGGAAGATGATTGATATAGTTGGACTCGGAAGAGTATAGTGATCCTATAGAGAAAAAAGGAAATCTGATTTATAGAAGGAACTAAAGGAATATAAACCGGATAAATTCGAAGGGGATAGCTCTTCACCAGGTAAATCAACATCGATGGATATAGAAGAAGGTAAGACCACGACCTTGTGGAAGGTCAACTACAAACTATCTAGTGACAACTAAAGACATGCACATGTAGGTTGATTGGTGACGACTGGTTGGCAGAATAACCGTGACCGCGGATTTCCAAAAGAATTTTATCGACAGTTGGAGGATTTTTCAAGAGGTCAATGGTGACACCTGAAAAGTTACATCAATACATGTACAAGTATTATTCGGTAATAGCATTGAGTGGGCTGAAGCTAGTAAATCTAAGTAATCAGTCAAGAAGAGGATTTTGACAACCTGAAATAAGCCCTTATCATTTAATTGGATAAATAGAATTGTTATGAGTAGTTGCGTACCTGCTAGCAAAGGAAAGACACATATTAGAGTTAGACTGGGTTGATCCATGTAAGAAGAATTTGAGGGGTAGGAAGAAGAGGATGAGTTTCAATTATTGTCCTACGCCAATAAAGACAGATAAAGAAGGTCCATAGTATTCCAACCAATGGGATTGATGATTATCTCACGAGCGAGAGTTGAGTCAATCTTCCAGACTCACAGAGAAAGCCTTTGTAGCTAATGGTGTGACTCAGAGTAATTGTAACACCCCAAATCCTATAGGACTCGGAATGCTACGAGCTGAGACCTCACAATGGGTCCCGGCCCTTAGCCTGACAACAACTTCATCGGACCTTACAACACGGCACAAATAAAAAGGCAAAACACATAGTTTTATAACATGAGCGGAAGAAAAAGGTACAAATCTGAAAACAATCCAATCAAGTCTCAAAACCAAAGTAATAACATAAGTCTCAACAGTCGTGCAATAAAAAGATAACAGTCCCGTCCTATAATGCACGGAACCCTGGCTGCCCACTACCGCTGGATCACTCGATCCCCTCTCTAACCTGCAAAGCATCTACAAGCGGTATAAAACCATTAGCTAGCCATCTATGCATAAGTATAAAGGTAAAAGCACAAACACACAACATACACAATCAACATGCAACACTCAATCCTTTTGTTATCTTTAATTAGGTGATATGTCATTACTAATGATACTTATTTTGTGACACGAGGGATTCCCAAACCTCGCCCTTGATCCCGTTTACCAACAAAGAATGGTGCTAATGCATCTGACCGTCTACCTGTCTGGGTTGGTACAGGGAACTGTTCGCCCCTAGAGGTGTGTGCAAATAAGTTTTAATTTTATAAAACTAGAATCAAGCAAGCGAACCCGCAGTGTACGGATCGACGTAGTTAAGCAAGAATTCCAGAGTATCGAACACAGGGATTTGGGTGGGAACGAACTCGGTTGCAAGTTATCAAGCAAGTAAATATGAGAGTTTGCAAATATTGGGAAAACAACAATCCTAAAGATCCAGATATCCAGCTGTGGCAATAGATTCAAGATATACTAATGATGTAAAGACAGAGTAGAGATATGCAAAGGTATACTAATGTAAGGTAATCGTACGGTTGAGGTTCCAAAAACCTTATGTAACTCACCTAAAAGGCACTCCTTATACAGGTTATTGAGGCTCAATATAGAAAGATTCTAAAGGCGAGAATTAGTATCAGATACCCAAACTTATAATCTAAAGGTCAAGACTAACTTAACCGATTGAGGTTGTTGAGGCTCACAATCGAGGTAGAGGTTGTTGAGGCTTCACTACCACCTAGAAAAGACAAGTCTAAACTAAGTTAAAGCAAATCTTTAACTTTGGATTGAAGTAAAAGTAGGCTCGTAAACTAGAGGGAAATTACGGTTAGATCTTGAGATTCCACGGTCGTGGAACTCAAGAACTGCCCGTAATTTTAGGTTGTCGACGATTCTCTCTAACTCTCAGGGTCTAATCTGTTTGCGATCGATCTATCATCACCTATGCCACAACTATCAACCCTTCACTTTAGAATTGTTAAGGGTTTTTAGCCAATAACAGTCATTTTGATATCAATTCAAGAATCAAAGAGTAAAAGATGAAAACTTTCAAGAACTATCAATAATCTTCAAATGAATCTCAAGATCACAACAAATGTTTATCAAAAGATTCAAAACAAAGTAAACAATCACAACCTTAGGAAAGAAGAGAAACGGGATGTCAATCCGTTGCCAAATCAAACCTAAACAAGAAGAGAGATCTTCTTGCAAATCTTCCAAGAACTTCCGATCTTCCACAATCCGAAGATCACCACAGCAATCTCCACTAAAAGTGCGAGATTTGAACAACCCCCCGATGCAAACTTCGATCTCCAATGAGATCTCCCAAATACCTCTAAACGAGGGTTTTTGCGTTGCTAAGCGTCGATTAGTGGTGATGAATGAGGGTAGACGGGGTGTAAGCGCTCCCTCCGAAATCTCTTTTCGGCCGTCTTTTTATAGGGCAAGACGAATTGTCGGCCCGGCCAAATCTTCAAAAAAAGATCATGGCTTCGAAGTGTGGCGAGAGATTCGCCAAGATCACGGCCGTGGAAGATTCCACGACCGTAATTCTAGGGCGTGGAAACAATTACGGTTAGTTCCACGGCCGTAGAATCCCCTGAAATGAACATCGAATTCTGACTCTGAATCCACGGCCGTAATTCTGAACGTGGTTTTGGATACGGCCGTATTTTAGGGCGTAGTTTAGGGTAAGAACGTGATTCTTCCCCAAACTCGTGCATTCCTCAATCTAATACTCCAAATTGCTTCCAAAAAGTGTCCTCGATCTATGGACATATCAACTCAACTCTTCTTCGCTCGATTCCGTTCGGAAATAGCTCCAAATCACCTATAATCAACATAGAACTAGTGTAGACATCCATATCGACAATATAGGCAATACTAGCTCACATATGTATAAATATCAATCAAAGACTATCAATATGAATCAATTACGATTAGAAAACGTGCCTAAAATATCACAATATTTCATGCTAACAAATAACCCCATACTTAATACTTGCTTGTCCCTAAGCAAGGTCTTTCAAAAAGCTTTAAACAAGAGTTAGGATGAAATATGTGTACCTTCTTTTGGATGAATGTGACTTCTAAGGAATAGATCATTCTCAAACCTTGCTTCAATCGTTTATTAAACTTTCACACACTCAATTAGAGAGTAAAAGGCAAAGAAAACTCATGAATCAATTTAACTTCCAAACAAGCATTATAACCTTCAAATATTATCAAAATCAATCATAAGAAACTTCAATTTAGATCACCAAGTCATATAACATTCTTTTGATCTTAAGGACTTTTAAAGAAAAGGTCTAGAATATGGAAAGGGAAGGGAAACTTTAAGGGAGAGTGGTGCATAAATCCGGGAAAGTGGACAACTACCTTCTTCTTCTTTTGCGGTTTCCGCAACACTTCACTTAGAGCTTCGCTCTCTTCTTTTCATTTTTTCGACTTTACTTTTGGAGTTATGGATAGAGGTGCACAAAAACCGAAGCCTAGGAGATCGGCGTTTCTCAAATTTGCAAGAGATGCCTCAAACCCTTAGCGCACATACCATAATCCGCTAGGAATATCGCTCAATCCGACTTTGGCAAGACACAAACACCCGGCTATGTGAATGGTGCCGAGTTACTCATCGTCATGATTGACTTCCCCAAACCTATAATTTCTTCCTCTTCAATTGATTGCAAATAATTGCTCTCATGACCCTCCCACATCAATCATGCCTTTTTCATTCACTTTTCCAAGTTCCCGGATAGGTAAAGGAGGCTAATATTTCAACGAGGAGCTAGATGATCAAAGAAAAGAAGAAAGAAAGTATCGAATTGCCTTAATCATTTCAACAAGAAGTATAGGAACTTATAATGTGATTTCAACTTCAATTTCCTAACATGATTTAGGTAACATTTTCACATTATAAAACTTGCAAAAGAGGTAAAATTTATTCATTCAAATCCTTTTCAATTCACAATCCTTTTAAGCATGTAATTGTCATTAAACTCAATTCACAAGTAGTGATTATCATGGAAATCATCTCAATTCATTAGAAGCACAAAATCTTCAAAAACTTTTTCAATTTTTATGGGTTTTTAAAGTTCTTTTTCATGTAATGTACTAAGGAAACGTGTAACACATAATGAACATGCAAAGATAGTCTCAAATGAAAGCAAACATAGAGAGTAGAGTTATTACAAACTTTTTAGTACACCCCACCCCATACTTAGGACGAACATTGTCCCTAATATTCAAAAGAAAGAACAAAAGAAAGAAAAGAAAAAGAACTCACAAGCGGTGGCGGGAATGTCTAAAACGAACGGTCATGCATCGATCACTGCGGCGCCGGCGGAGGTGGAAATGGAGAGAAACTCGGATCATAGAACCGCCCAAACTGCTGGCGGTAGACGTCCCTCATCATGTGGTCAAGGTCGTCTAGGCGTCCGTCACTAGCATCCGCCCGGATCTCTAGCGCTCCGACTCTCTCTGAAAGTCCGGTAGCCCAATCCGGCATCCTCTCATACCATCTTGGGGCGTGATCGTACCATGCGGGGGCATCGGCTGGTGCTGGTGGTGGTGGTGGTGGTGCTGCTGCTGGCTGCGTCGTGGACCAAGGAGGAGGTGTGTCGTACCAAGTGGGAGGTGTAGTCATCCACGTGGGCCTCTCACTCACGCTAGCGCGGCGAGATGACGAGCCTGAAGCTCTAGCTGGGCGTGGAGAGCGCCTAGGTACATCCCGGGCCGCCTCCGGCTGATCCGGAAACGTGCCGAAATCCTGCTCCGCTCCTCCACCACTCTCGTACTGATCTCCCATGTCCTCCTCATCCACAACCGGCGGTGGAACGTAAGGGGGAGCTACAAGCCTGTTCGCGTGCATCGCAGCGAACGTCTCCTTCCAATTGTGGCGTCCCGCCACAATGGAATACTCTGGCAGCCACTCAATACCCCTACCCGTCCTACTCTCCCAAGGCATGCCCGCATAAGGCGGACCTCTATGTGTGGGGAAGATGAGTCCCCTAACCATAAAAGCATGTAGCCCTAATGGAACTGCCGGTATACGGGTGCAAGCTGAAAAATCTACACCAAACGACCTAGCAATGTGGGTCACTATCCCACCATATCCAATGTTCCCCTTCGATTTATTCTTGAGTTTACTCATCGTCGCCGCCAAAAGAGTAGCACAATCTGCGCGGCATCCATAAAGCATACTGTAAAGAAGGAATAACTCATCCATCTTGATCTTTTGGGGCGTCTCCGTCCTAGGAAAGAGACACTCCGAAAGAACACGGTGGTCTATCTTCAAGGCTAGATGGTACATCAATCTAGCCTTGGTATCGGCGGGTTGCCAACGGTCCTCGTCGGCGTATATCATAGCCACTTCCGCCCAAAAATCCTTGGCGGAAACGCCTCTAGGAAGTCGACCGTTGTAGGTCTCATGGAACCCGAAAATGGTCCCGAACTCAACAATGCTCAAGTGATAGTCTCGATTCATGAGACGGAAGGAGACGGTCCTTTCTACTGGGCTGTGCTCAAAGGACGTCACAACCTCCCGGGTAATCTCCTCATAAGCGTCTTCACGAATGTTCGTGAAGACTATCAATCCGGCTCTATCCAAGAGCCATGTGAGATCATCAACTATGTTGAGAGGATGTAGATCCTCCAACAACAAATACCTAGGGCCAGTCACTGCCCTCTTCTCTATTTTCTTAAACGCAGCAAGGTAGTTCTCATGTATGGTTGGGATGCTAGGGTGAGGTGGTGAAGATGGAGGTGAAGGTGAGGATGGTAGTGAGGGGGATGAGGGTGGTGGTGCCCTAGAGGTGGAGGGGTTCCCTTTCCTTTTCTTACTTTGCTCCCCTTTCTTCTCCTTTATCCTTCCCGACATTCTCCTCACAAAGTCCATTCTGTTTAAAATTACGGGTTGTTCTACAGAAACCACGGCCGTGGAACCTCCAGAGACCGTGATTCGTCACAGAATCTCGTGAATCTCAGCAAATTCACCAAATATCACCACAACAAGCAGTCCTAGTCTAATTCCTTCCAATCTTTGTCAGTTCTTCCTAGAGTTCTATAGCAAAAACGAACTAAATCCGTGAAATTCGAGAAGAAAGATGTAACCTCTTTTTCGGATTGAAAAATCCAAAATGCGCGTTTGTTGATCGATTTCCACTCGATTTGTTGCTTGGATCTCGTTCGTGGTTGGATTTGCTGCAGTTTAGGATGAAGAATCGTTGAAAACGATTAGGAAACGAAGAATTTGGAGAGGATGAGGGTATTCGGTTTCTAGGTCGTGGAAATGGGGGAAAATAGTGGTGGTTTTGTGAAGAAGTGTGGCTTTTATACTCGCAGGCAAATTTCCAAAAATCACGGTCTATCGGGGCATTCCACGGCCGTGGAAGTGTACGGAACCGTGGTTTTGATGATTTTTCACAGGCTTTTGAGAATTACGGCCACTGTAGCTATGACGACCGTAATTTAGACCGTGGAACCTTCTGTAAAGCTTCAAAGTCCAATTTTCGTCACTTTTCTTCGACATTATCCTCCCTTTCTCCTTTTCCATCGATCCTACAACCAAAAACACGAACATACCGGAAGAAATCGAGGCAAAATAAAGCGAAAACGTCTATTCTAAACTAATCTATGAATCGAAAACAAAAACGAGAATGCAATACCTTGGGTTGCCTCCCAAGAAGCGCTTTGTTTAAGGTCCGTAGCTAGACCATATTCGCACTTATTCGAGTGCGGTAGGCGCAAACTCCTCAGCTTGGAGTTCCGGCGTATACTTCTTGAGTCGTTGGCCGTTAACCTTAAAGCTTCCGCTAGCTTCACCCCATACTTCAACTGCACCATGGGGGAAAATGCGCTTAATTAGAAAAGGTCCATTCCAACGAGATTTAAGCTTACCTGGAAAGAGACGAAGTCTTGAATTGAAGAGGAGAACTTGATCTCCTTCTTTGAAGTCTTTTGGAATGATATGCTTATCATGCCAACGCTTTGCTCTTTCCTTGTAGATTTTAGCGTTTTCGTAGGCGTTCAAACGGAGTTCATCCAGCTTGTTGATGTCTAGGAGACGCTTCTCTCCTGCTTCCTTCATGCCGAAATTCAGCCATTTGATGGCCCAAAACGCTTTGTGTTCCAGCTCTACCGGCAAATGACAAGACTTCCCATACACAAGGTTGTATGGTGTGGTTCCTATGGGAGTCTTGTACGCAGTCCGGTATGCCCATAATGCATCATCTAGTTTCAAGGACCAATCCTTCCTAGTCCTCGAAACTGTCTTCTCTAGAATTCCCTTGATCTCCTTATTTGAGATCTCAACTTGTCCACTCGTTTGTGGATGGTAAGGGGTAGCGATCTTGTGAGTAACCCCATACTTGGCTAGAAGAGCTTCAAAGCGACGGGCTATGAAGTGAGAACCTCCATCACTAATGATCGTCCTTGGTGTTCCGAATCGTGGAAAAATGATCTTGTTAAAGAACTTAACCACCACCATGGCATCATTTGTGGGAGAGGCAATTGCTTCCACCCATCTAGAAACGTAGTCCACCGCCAATAATATGTATTGGTTTCCACAAGAAGATGGGAATGGTCCCATGAAATCGACTCCCCAAACGTCGAAAATCTCCACCTCTTGGATGTTGTTGAGGGGCATCTCGTTCCTTCTAGAAATATTGCCTGTTCTTTGACAAGCATCGCAACAAGAGACAAAGGACTGCACATCTTTAAATAAAGTAGGCCAATAGAATCCTGATTGCAATACCTTTGCGCTAGTTTTGTTCGAACTAGCGTGTCCTCCACAGGGTAGTGAATGACAATGGCGGATGACACTTTGCATCTCATCTTCCGGCACACATCGCCGAATGATGCCATCCGGACCTCTCTTGAAGAGGAGAGGCTCGTTCCAATAGTATTCCCGGACGTCTTTAAAGAAATTCTTCCTTTGTGCGTAGGATAGTCCGGGCGGTATCTCCTGGCAAACCAAATAGTTAACAAAATCAGCAAACCATGGTTCGTTACCTTTGGAGATCTCGTTGATGCACTCCTCTATGATGTGTAGGTGCTCGTCTGGAAAGGAGTCATCAATGGGTAGATGGTCGTCCTCTAGATGTGTGAGGCGACTCAAATGATCCGCAACAGAATTTTCCGAGCCTTTCTTGTCGCGGATCTCTAGATCGAATTCTTGTAGGAGAAGAATCCATCTAATCAGCCTTGGCTTCGCATCTTTCTTCGCAAGGAGGTACCGGATCGCAGCATGATCCGTGTAGACAATCACCTTTGCACCTACAAGATAAGAGCGAAACTTGTCAATAGCGTAGACAATGGCTAGAAATTCTTTTTCCGTAGTGGCGTAGTTGAGCTGAGCTTCATCTAGCGTCTTGCTAGCGTAGTATATGGCGTGGGTTCGTCCTTCCTTTCGTTGCCCAAGAACAGCTCCAATGGCTACGTCACTAGCATCGCACATAATCTCGAAGGGGAGAGTCCAATCCGGAGGTTGGATAATGGGTGCTGAAATTAGAGCTTGCCGGATGGTGTTGAACGCATCTAAACATTCCTGTGAAAACTCAAAAACCGCATCCTTCATCAATAGATTAGTGAGAGGTTTTGATATCTTAGAAAAGTCTTTAATGAAGCGTCTATAAAATCCAGCATGTCCTAGGAAACTTCTTATCCCTTTCACCAAAATTGGGGGAGGAAGTTTCTCTATGGTCTCTATTTTAGCCTTGTCTACCTCTATCCCTCTACTAGAGACTAAGTGACCTAATACGATTCCTTCTTTAACCATGAATTGACACTTTTCCCAATTAAGAACTAGGTTAGTATCTTCACAACGTTGTAAAACGAGAGAAAGGTTAGAAAGGCAATCGTTAAAAGAGGAACCGTATACGGAGAAGTCGTCCATGAAGACTTCCATGATTTCCTCTACGTACTCGGAGAAGATGGCCATCATGCACCGTTGAAAGGTGGTTGGGGCGTTGCAAAGCCCGAACGGCATTCTCCTATAGGCGAACGTACCCCAGGGGCACGTGAATGTGGTCTTCTCTTGATCATCCGGATGTATTGGAATCTGAAAGAAGCCACTATAACCGTCAAGGTAGCAAAAGTATGAATGTTGTGCTAACCTTTCAAGCATCTGATCGATGAATGGCAATGGAAAGTGATCCTTCCGCGTTGCGTTGTTGAGCTTGCGGTAGTCTATGCACATTCGCCATCCAGTCACGGTTCGGGTAGGAATGAGTTCGTTGTTCTTGTTGGTGATGACCGTCATTCCTCCCTTCTTCGGAACCACTTGAACTGGACTCACCCATTTGCTATCGGAGATAGGATAGATGATACCTACGTCAAGAAGTTTAAGAATTTCCTTCTTGACAACCTCCTTCATGGTCGGATTCAACCGCCTTTGAGGTTGTCTTGAAGTTCTAAAGTCCTCCTCCATTAGTATCTTGTGCATGCATAAGGAGGGTTTAATTCCTACTAAGTCCTCGATAGTATAGCCTATGGCTTTTCTATGTTTCCTAAGGACAATCATGAGCTGTTCATGTTCATGTATGCTTAATTCGGAGCTAACGATAACCGGAAAGGTATAATTAGATCCAAGAAAAGCGTACCTTAGATGAGCGGGAAGTGGTTTGAGTTCCATTGCTTTCGGAGCTTCCAATGGTCCTTGAGGAGCTTCCGATGTTTCCTTAGAAGTTTCTAAGGATGTTGAATGGGTTGGAGAAGAATTAGAAGAAGTTGAAGAAGTATGCCGATCACCCTCTTCCACGGTCGAAATTACGGTCTCCTCTGGTGTTCCACGGCCGTAATATCCTCTGGAATGGAGGTCGATTTTGGTCGTGGAATACAGAGTATGACCGTGGATTCTAGTATTCTCAGCCTCATCGTGGAGTTTTTCAAACTCCACTCCATGCATCTCTTCTTGTGCTTCTAAGGCTTCAATTTCTTCTTTGCACTCTTCTTCTTCTCCTACATTGGTTAGACTCATAGTAATAACCTTTTATAAAGGATCGTTAAAGAGAATCGCACTTACCTCCTCCCTAGACAAACCTTCTTCGTCTTGGATATCGTAGATATCCTCGTCAAAGATTGGTTCCTTCACTAGAGTGGAAAGAACGAACTCTACTTTCTCTTCTCCAATATCAAAAGCGAGTCTCCCATTCTTGCAATCGACCATGCAGCCGGAAGTTGCAAGAAACGGTCTTCCGAGTATGATCGGGACCGGACTATCTGCAGGATTGTCAAGCACGACAAAATCAATGGGAACAAAGAATTTACCTAGCTTGACTGGGACGTCTTCTACAATGCCGACGGGACGAGTAATGGATCGATCCGCCATGTATAACGTCATCTTCACCGGTTTAGGGTTGCCTAAACCGATCTTCCTGCACAACGCAAGTGGTATGATGCTCACACTTGCTCCTAAGTCACATAAAGCGTCATATGTGACTTCTCCCACTCCAATGGGAATGCAAAATGACCCTGGATCTTTCAGCTTTGGGGGCATTTTCTCCTTCATCGTCTTGATGAGATCCGAAGAATCCGAACTCATCTTGACCTCTCCAATATCTTCTAGCTTCCTCTTGTTAGAGAGGAGCTCCTTCAAGAACTTGCCATAAGCCGGCATACCTACAATAGCATCAATGAAAGGTATATTAATATGCAGCTTGCTCATGAGTTCTATGAACTTACTGAATTGCTTGTCTAGACGCGCTCGCGCTCTAGGTTGAGGGAACGGTAGGGGAGGTTTGTAAGCTGCAGGAGGGACGTAGACGTCTTCTTTCTCCTTCCCCTTTTCTTTGTCCTTCTCTACGGGGACTTCAACGAACGTAGGCTGCGGATCGGTTGTAGTCACTCCGCTCCTAGTTGTAATCGCCATTACCCTTCCCTTAGGGTTGTCCTCCGTCTTCCCTGGAAGTTTCCCTTGATTTCTAGGAACTTCTTCCGCATGGTTGAACATTTGGTTTTCCAAAACCTTTTGAGCTTTGTCAACCTTAGAAACTTGATCATCAATCTTGATGATGTGGTTCTCCAACCCTTGAAGCTTTCCCAAGATAGTTTCCAACATGGGATCGGGCTTCTCCTTTCCCGTATTGTTGCCTCCATTAGATGATTGCCCCTGGCTTTTCAAAGGATTAGAGGAAGAGGAGGGTGGAGTTAGTGAATTGGAATTGGAAGGATAGGAGTTACCGGAATTTTGTTGATTGGAGCGCCAATTGTTGTTGTTTGAACCCCGATTGTTGTTCCAATTGTTGTTGTTCCGGTTGTTGTTGTTTCCATTCCAATTGTTATTCCGGTTATTATTCCGGTTATTGTTGTTGCGGTTGGTGTTATCACCGCCGTTGTTGTTGCCTAAATAGCCAACATCCTTCTCTTGTTGCTTTGGGAAGTTGGTCTTGATAGCCTCCTTCAATTCCTTGATCTCATTGTTGAGGGAGAAAAT
Source organism: Fagopyrum esculentum (assembly GCA_033239045.1). Taxonomy (NCBI): domain Eukaryota; kingdom Viridiplantae; phylum Streptophyta; class Magnoliopsida; order Caryophyllales; family Polygonaceae; genus Fagopyrum; species Fagopyrum esculentum. The sequence continues at coordinate 75,739,511 of BSUD01000008.1, forward strand.
CTGAGTTTGAGCTTCATGTGTGAGCTTCGCTCCTTGCTCCACACGATTTCCCTCCACTTTCCGGTGGGAATACTTCTCTATGACTCTTGCTTGCTTCTCAATGAAGTCCCAAGCGTCATCTTCTCTCATGTCCATGAACGTTCCACATGAGAGGGATTGGGGGTTGAATTGCGTTCCCGCATCCAGCCCCTTGTAGTAAATCTCCAGCAAGGCAAGCTTGGATATGCCATGATGAGGGCAATCCAAGAGCAAATCCTGAAACCTTTCCCAAGATTGAAACAAACTTTCGTTAGGTCTCATAGAAAAAGCATTAATCTTACCTCTAAGTTCCGCCGTTTTGGAAGGCGGAAAGAATTTGGTGAGAAACTCTGCGGAAAGGTCTTCCCACGTGTCTAGTTTCCCATTAGGAAGAGCTTGGTACCAAGATAACGCTTTCCCTTTCAAGGAGAAAAAGAAAGGTTTGAGCTTATAGCTGTTGGTAGTGGCGTTCTTCGGTCTCATTGTCTCCATCATACACTCAAAGTTTTGCAAGTGTTGATGTGGAGATTCAGCGCTTGTACCGCCAAATTGGCTTTGGCGAACAAGAGTGATAACTTGAGGGTTAAAGCTAAACCCTTGCACATCTTCAGCATCAAAATTCACACCCAAGCGGCGTGGTTGTTGTGTTGGATCCATCCGCTGGCCAAGAGTTCTTGGCTCATTATCCACACGTTCGACTCTCGCATTCCTTGGTGGGATGCGGCGATTAGTAGCTCCTTGCGGATTGAAGGGGTTCACATTGACCGTAGGATCAATCTCTTCTAACGGTGGCATGGAAGAATCACTATCATCAGCGGATGAGTGGCTTTTTCTTCTAGACCTTGATCTTCTTCTCGAGGACTTCTTGCCTACCTTATCTTCAAGGTCGCTCATCTTTATCCTCATTTGGAAGAGCATGTCTTGTAGACCGTTAACTTGAGATTGATGACGATCCATCTCATCCTTGCGGAGAGTCTCATTCCAACGGAGTTGAGCTTCTTTTTCCGCCAACTCCGTATGAAAATCACGTTCGTTTTCTTCAGCCATCTTCTTTTCCTTGCGCTTTTGCCTTAAGGTTTTCTCTAGCTCTTGATCAAGAGGCAAGAGATCTTCGGTGTTCCTAGACCTGCGCATGCACTCAAAGAAAAATCAAATAACGAGAGCAAGCTCCCAAGCTTGACAACGGTTACCGGATTCGGCCGAAACCAAATCCCCGGCAACGGCGCCAAAAACTTGTTCGCCCCTAGAGGTGTGTGCAAATAAGTTTTAATTTTATAAAACTAGAATCAAGCAAGCGAACCCGCAGTGTACGGATCGACGTAGTTAAGCAAGAATTCTAGAGTATCGAACACAGGGATTTGGGTGGGAACGAACTCGGTTGCAAGTTATCAAGCAAGTAAATATGAGAGTTTGCAAATATTGGGAAAACAACAATCCTAAAGATCCAGATATCCAGCTGTGGCAATAGATTCAAGATATACTAATGATGTAAAGACAGAGTAGAGATATGCAAAGGTATACTAATGTAAGGTAATCGTACGGTTGAGGTTCCAAAAACCTTATGTAACTCACCTAAAAGGCACTCCTTATACAGGTTATTGAGGGTGTTCGGTGTGCCAGGGATTATCGAGATTATTGGGATTATAACCTCAGGAGATTATTTTGGGAGATTATTTTTCCCATTTTTTTCATCCACTTCAACATGGATTATCGAGATTATTGGGGATTATTGTGAAATTTTAATCTTCCAAATAATCTACTATGTTCACCAAACGGACCCTGAGGCTCAATATAGAAAGATTCTAAAGGCGAGAATTAGTATCAGATACCCAAACTTATAATCTAAAGGTCAAGACTAACTTAACCGATTGAGGTTGTTGAGGCTCACAATCGAGGTAGAGGTTGTTGAGGCTTCACTACCACCTAGAAAAGACAAGTCTAAACTAAGTTAAAGCAAATCTTTAACTTTGGATTGAAGTAAAAGCAGGCTCGTAAACTAGAGGGAAATTACGGTTAGATCTTGAGATTCCACGGTCGTAGAACTCAAGAACTGCCCGTAATTTTAGGTTGTCGACGATTCTCTCTAACTCTCAGGGTCTAATCTGTTTGCGATCGATCTATCATCACCTATGCCACAACTATCAACCCTTCACTTTAGAATTGTTAAGGGTTTTTAGCCAATAACAGTCATTTTGATATCAATTCAAGAATCAAAGAGTAAAAGATGAAAACTTTCAAGAACTATCAATAATCTTCAAATGAATCTCAAGATCACAACAAATGTTTATCAAAAGATTCAAAACAAAGTAAACAATCACAACCTTAGGAAAGAAGAGAAACGGGATGTCAATCCGTTGCCAAATCAAACCTAAACAAGAAGAGAGATCTTCTTGCAAATCTTCCAAGAACTTCCGATCTTCCACAATCCGAAGATCACCACAGCAATCTCCACTAAAAGTGCGAGATTTGAACAACCCCCCGATGCAAACTTCGATCTCCAATGAGATCTCCCAAATACCTCTAAACGAGGGTTTTTGCGTTGCTAAGCGTCGATTAGTGGTGATTAATGAGGGTAGACGGGGTGTAAGCGCTCCCTCCGAAATCTCTTTTCAGCCGTCTTTTTATAGGGCAAGACGAAGTGTCGGCCCGGCCCAATCTTCAAAAAAAGATCATGGCTTCGAAGTGTGGCGAGAGATTCGCCAAGATCACGGTCGTGGAAGATTCCACGACCGTAATTCTAGGGCGTGGAAACAATTACGGTTAGTTCCACGGCCGTAGAATCCCCTGGAATGAACATCGAATTCTGACTCTGAATCCACGGCCGTAATTCTGAACGTGGTTTTGGATACGGCCGTATTTTAGGGCGTAGTTTAGGGTAAGAACGTGATTCTTCCCCAAACTCGTGCATTCCTCAATCTAATACTCCAAATTGCTTCCAAAAAGTGTCCTCGATCTATGGACATATCAACTCAACTGTTCTTCGCTCGATTCCGTTCGGAAATAGCTCCAAATCACCTATAATCAACATAGAACTAGTGTAGACATCCATATCGACAATATAGGCAATACTAGCTCACATATGTATAAATATCAATCAAAGACTATCAATATGAATCAATTACGATTAGAAAACGTGCCTAAAATATCACAATATTTCATGCTAACAGGAACCTCCTAGACTCTCGCATGATCTAGGCAGATGATGTCACGACCCGTTATCATACACTTGGGTCAATTACGTAAATAAATAAGTCGGCCTAATCCAGTTTCGTTGTTTATCATGACTATCAAACACCACTCATACACATTACACTCATACAAGAAGCCAGCTAAGTAAGTCCGTAGACTTACCAGTCTCCGAAGCGCACATGAACACCTCACTCGTAAGTTCCCTCGGGAAAACGTACAACACCTGTTCAAGACAAGGCACACAATCAAACCACACTCTAGTCCACTAGAAGTCTTTAGACTTCTAGGCTCAACTTCCTCAACCACCTAGTCCAAGAAGACTACACTCTCAGTCCATGACTTATCCAACTCTCTGTAATACCCCGAATCCGCGGGACTCGGAATGCTACATTGGGCTAGGATCTCACAATGGATCCTAGCCCAATGTAGCATTCCGAGTCCCGCGGATTCGTGGTGTTACAAAGTTGGTATCAGAGCCTTAGGTTGACAACAATGGCACTTGCTATCTGCAATAAAGGTAGAGTGGATAAATAAACAAAACCCACATGGGGTTTGACTTTTTAAAGGATTTTGGTTTTAAAGCAAATACATATGTTTTGGGATAGTATGTACAGAAGTCGTCACCCATCTGAGGATCTCGACAATATATATATATATATATATATATATATATATATATATATATATATATATATATAGCCTTATAAGTTAGGAGTGTATATTCTACAGATGGATCAGACTAGAGCAATATCTATAGTGGGACGAGATAGGGGTACACCCCCTCTTCCTCCAGTAGCGTCAAGTCAGGGACCAGTATCCGATGTTGTGTTTCCTATGGCAGATAACGAGTTTGAAGAGGCTAATCGTGTCTCCATGAGTAGATTCGAGTTTCAAGAGTATATGCAGCAAGTATATGAGGTTATGATAGCGGGTAGATCTACACCGGATTTACCAACATCTATGAGATCGACTGAAGCTTCTGGATTAGAGAAGAAACAACGGGTTAAATCAGTGAAAGACGAGGTTGGATATCCGGGTTGCAAACCGAGCCCGACTTGTGGACGTTTGAATACTTCTCATTCACACGGACTTCTGGTGAAACGAGGACTTGTTACAATTGTGGGAAGCCTAAACATGTACGACCACAGTGTCCAAGATCGCTAGTGACTTGCTTTACCGGTGGTAGACAGGGTCATAGAGCTGTTTTCTATAAGCAAACTGGAGTGGCATCACGACAGGGTTTTATTTCTACTAGTGTGACGGGAGGTGGTTAGAAGACACCTCAACAACAGACGCGGGGCAGCAGAGAATCCCAGATCATTCGCCTACTCAGGAATTCGTTCCCAGGCTGAGTAGAGGTAAGGGTCGTGGTAGGAGTACCACGGATACTAGAAGAGCTCAAGTTAGAGCCTTTGAGCTGGGCAATGTAGAGGAGCCACACGTACTAGTGGCAAGGATGAGACGTATATGTCTCAATTGTAGTTATCCAGGTCATGTGCGCTCTGAGTGCCCCATGGCACCAATAGCTTGCTTCACCTGTGGTGTTTTAGGCCATCTGGCCCTTTTGGTCAGCAAGGTAGTGTTTCTTCTCATCAAGACCTTCCTCTTTCTGATGCAGAAAGAGTGGAAGTGGAGGCTATGGCGATGACCTCAGTGATACCTGAGGAGCGTAGGTCTGAGATTGAGTAATGATATACAGTAGAGCTTCGGGCGTTAGCTGTTACATGTACCATTCTTGTTAATAGTTTACCTAGTGGAGTTTTGTTGTTGTGAGTGCTATGCATCTCTTGTCCTTCGATGCATGTGTTAATAGTTAACTATGGATACAGTAGAAGATAGATCTTCCTTTATAGGATTACGAGTTACGGGTCTTAGGTACCCGCGAGATATGTGGTTGTTCCCTTTGTTCAGGGACTTGTGTATGGCTTGAAGACTTCTTTGTCATGCCTTAGGTACATGAGAAGGTCTTTATGTGTGTGGTGGACGAATAGATATCATGTTGGTTTAGATAGCAGTAGGAGGACTATTATAGTCTCTACTGAGATCGACTAAGTAGAGGTTTTCCGAGGTTATGACCTTTGAGGAGGTGAGTTGTCTTTAGTGCCGTATGAGAAGCGAGGTTGATAACACCAGAGGGTGATGTTTTTTTTAAAGTTATGCCATGAAGGAATGAGATAGTTCCACGCTGAAGAGTATTCCAGTGGTATATGATCTTATAGACGTGTTATTGAACCGTCTAATCTATAGCCTCAGCAGAATGAGGACTTTGATATTGCGTTGAAGTATGGTACAAGACTGGTTGGGAGAAGGCCTATGAGGTATATGGCTTGTTGAGCTGTTAGAAATTGAAGAAGCAATTTAAAGAGTGGTTTGAGACGGGCTCCGTTTGCCCTAGCACGTTCATTGCTACGTATAGACGACTTGTTGGATCAACTTTGAGAAGCAATTGTGTTTTTAAGATTTCCGTATGCTTAGGATATCATCAGCTAAGGATGAGAGAGCGGCGTGGGCATATGACAACATTCCATACCCGTTATGGACACTACGAGTTGTAGTGTTGTCATCTGAGTTGAGGAACGTCCTAGTAGTCGTTGTAGGAGTTGATGAACAGTGTCTTCATCTACTTCCTTGATCAGTTGGGGTAGACCTTATTGATGACGTTTGATGTACTCTCACAACGGAGAGGAACGTACCGGTTATTTGAGGACGGTTTTGCAGAATCCGAGGGAAAAGCCAGTGTGCTATGCTTCCTAAATTTGGATTGAGATGCCAGAAGTAACCTTCAAGGTCATGATTTTCCGCCAGTAGGATCATGATTGATGTGACGAGGAGTATCTATGAAGTCTTATGGATGATACTGATGAACATTAAGGGAATGCGTAGTTCTCGGCCCAACCAATTGCTACCAACGCTTTGAGGAAGGATTCTATGTGATTGTGCATCCAATTACAAGTCTTTTGAGTTAAGACCATCATAATTGTGTGGTTGAAGTAGTATGTCGAAGCTCTGAAGAGTAGAGGAAGTATTTGACCTCTACTTCTATTCGGTGATAATTAGAAGATTCTGGGAATCACGTGACTACGGTGCTGAGAACGTATGAGGAGAATTGTCCGACTCATGATTTCAAATTAGTGGTGGTAGTTCTAGTTCCAAGATTTGAAGACTATACCTGTGTGACTGTTCGCTCCAAACGGTGTGTGCAAGCTTTAAATTTATAACCCTAGATGTAAGCTTAAAACAAGGATGCGAACCCGCAGTGTACGGGTCAATCGTAGTAAAAAGCAAGAAATTCCAGGGGTCGATCACAGGGACTTAGTGAAACAAAGTCGATAACGGTAAGCTTTAGCAATTACTAACCACAAAGCAATTAAAACAATCAAAGATGATAAAAGTCAATAAAGGAAATATGCAATTCTAGGGATTAAAGCATCTAGTTGTGGTTCCAACTCAAGATTCTAAAGATAAGTGGACAAAGCTGAGATTTTTGCATAGGGAAGGTGTTACTAAAGTAGAATGGATCACCGGGTAAGTCTCACTACTCACTAATCCCAAACCGTAACTCCTTTCACCGGGTAAGTCTCAAGGAATTAAGATAAAACTATAACCTCAAACTAACATACCATCTAAGGGAATAGAATCAACCTTTACCGGGTAAGTCTCAGGCTAACTCACAAAGATGGAATGGAAGCACACTCAAACCCCAATAAAGGATAAACCTTTATTACCTACACTTATGATCTTAGGTAAACAAACAAAAGAATTACCGGGTAAGTCTCATCCTAGGCTTGCATTGAACCAGGAAAGGTGTAATAAGAATAGGATTTGGCAAACTCTAACACTTAACTCTCAGTTTAGGATCAGATAAGTCACCTCGGTCAGACGAATTCCACCCCGGCCAAGATGTTCATCGACTGAGCGAGATGGTTTAGGGTTAAGGATAAAGACTCGAGCTTTCAGGGTCCTACTGTGATTTAAAATTATTCTCTCATTGTTTTTCCCACAACCTTCAGCCAATCACCCTAGAATCACACAAAGAGATTAGTCACTCATCATCATGAAAGTATTAATCAAGTATATGGGAAGAAAGAGAATAATTGAACAAGAAAACCTTAAGAGAAAGGCTTCAATAACTGAATCAATTATCAAAACAACAAGCGTTCCTTGGATAGAAATCCAACAAGACAACAACAAAGAAGGGAATCTAAGATGATCTTACAAAAACCCCTCAAAAGCTATAAAAGTTATAGACTTTCTTCCTTCAACCTTCAAAAAGGTTCTTCAAATCTCCCAACTGGAGTATGGCTGCAGCGTGTATTAAACACAATCGGTGGTATAGCATGATATGGATTTGTGGAAAATCCAACCCTTTTTATAGGAAAATTACTCTCCAAAGATAAGATATCTTAGAAAGATCTCTTCCCATAAAAATAGGTAAAATATATGATCTAGCATATCTTCTTCCTTCCAGGAGTCAAGCCCAAAAATATAAGATCTCTTTCCAAAGATAAAAGATCTCAGCCAAGAATAAAATATTCTCACCGCGTCCCAGGAGTTCGCCTCGGTCGAGTCGACTTCTCTGGATCACCTCGGTCGAGGTGACTCTGTAGTCAACCGAGGTGAGTCACAACTGAATGTGAAATCTCTCAAATCTGGTCCAAAGTGAATCTTTAATCCATGGCTATGCTTCCTGGATGTAGAGCTGTCAAACGGGGCTGGCAGGTCGGGTTCGGGTCGGGTTATAAAAACTTGGGTTGGAATTGGGTCGGGTAAAAAGTAGGCTTGGTTTTTAAACGGGTTGTTTCGGGTCGGGTCGGTTTGGGTCGGGTACCAAATGTTCGGGTTAAAACGGGTTATCGGGTAGCATCGGTTCTTTTCGTGGTGCCAAACGGGGTTGGCGGGTCGATTTCGGGTTGGGTCAAACGGGTCCGCGGGTCGAGTTCGGGTCGGTTCAAACGGGGTCGGGTTGAAATCGAGTCGGGTATAAATAGGTTTGTTTTTGTTAGCGGGTTGTTTCGGATCGGGTCAATTTGGGTCGGGTACTAGTTATTCGGGTTGGAATGGGTTATCGGGTAGACTTGGTTCTTGGGCCATAACAAATCGGTTTAGTTGGTTCTTGGGTCACTTCGGACCGGATTATTTTTGTTTTTTAATGTTTCAAGAGGTGTCAATTAAGGCGGGTCAAGTTCGGTTTGCTCAAAGATGATATGATTTTTAAAATCTTTATTCAGGTCGGTTTTGGATGGTGCAATTTTCGAGCTAAATCAAAATTACCTAGTTATGTGAATATTTTGGTCTAATAAAATATGGAATCCGCAAATGATTTTAGTTGGATCGGATAATTATTCGCCAATATGATTAGTATGGGTGGCAAAACCAATTTTATCCGCCAATCCGGTCTGAAAATTTTGTTGACTCAATCTGAAAAACCCCGATATTTTAGTATCCGTTTTGATCCGGTTAGAATCCGATACGGGATATCTTCCTAGATCACCGGATCGGATACGGATCAAGGTTTTAGGCATCCGAATATTCACGGATATCCGAATAATCATGAATATTTGAATAATCATGGATATCCGCCTATCCGGATACTCATGGATCAGTGGCTCACCGGATATCCATGGATAATCGAATATCCAAATATCCGTACTTTAATATTTTTTTTTTATCATCTATATACTTATCATTTTTACTTTGATTTGTTTTGTGCCTTTTAATTGTTTTTTCATTACATTTTGTGATAAACAAAGTAGCAAATATATATCCAGAGATATTCAGATCAATCGGATATCGGATCTGGCTAAATCATTTTTGCATATTCACATCAAGAGGATATCCGGATCAATCGGGTCAAACAAAAGTCATTCGGATCATCCGGATATCCGTGGATAATAATCTGATCCAACCAAATCATTTCGCATACAATATTTTGGATTCCAGATCAACCGGACATCCGGATAATTATCCAATCCGATCATGGGAAAAATGCCGGATATCCAACCAAATACGGATCGGAATGGATATCCGAATTTAAAACCGGGAGATATTTAACACGAGTGATCATTACAATTATCTCGATAATTATTGCTAGTGAAGAAAGATAATTTATGAAAATATAAGAAATTTACCGGTACTAAAAAGGAAAGAGAATATTGAAAAACAAAACACATTTATTAGTATTTTGATATAAGCCGTTTATCTTCTTCCTTTGTTAATCACTAACATTTATAGATGCTTTTATATTGATATTTTTTAATTAATCTAATTTAATATTCATTAAAATGTCTTTATTATTATTATTATTATTATTATTATTATTTTATTATTATTTTATTATTATTATTATTATTATTATTATTATTATTATTATTATTA
>BSUD01000008.1:75749131-75762271 GCA_033239045.1 Fagopyrum esculentum
TAAAGTAATCTATGTTTATTCAATTAATCAAAGTAATCTAATAAAAACAAAATATAATATTAGGGTGTGAGAACAAATGTAACTAATATTGAATGGATTAAAAAGTACTAAAATTATCTTTCTTATTCTCTAACCTTAATTTACCGGGAGATCTCAATATTTACAATTGCTCTCTGTTTTATTTTTTATAGATTATTTTGATAAAATAAACATAAATTACTTTGATTTATTAAGATAAAAATAATGTATTGAATATATTCTTTGTTAATATTAACCTTTGATCGAAAATTATCTAAATGAAGCAAAATGATATTTTAAATGTCATTAAAATAATAATACAAAAAGTTTAATTATTACACAATTAGATTAAATAAAAATATCGGTCCAAAACATCCATAAATTTATGTGACTAGCAAAGGAGGAGACAATACTTATATTAAAATATTAGATTTTTATTTTATCAATATTAGCTTTCCTTTTAGTACTATTAAACTTCTTAAATTTTCATAAATTATCTTTCTTATTCACTAGCCATAATTATCAAGATGATCTCAATTATTACTGGCCATAATTATCAGATGATCTCAACCTTTAAACTTAATCAACGGTTTAGATCCATACAACTTCACAATGAAGTTGTTTTTGAGCTTCACTAGAGCCGGACCGGTATTAATACTATCTATTTTCTTTCTTGATAAACATGTCAAATTATCAAATTAACTCAAAACTCAAATTCTATTAATTCAAATTGAATAATTTTATATATTGTAAGAGAAAAATAAAAGATGAAAACTTAACATATTCTATACATATCATGAACTTATTATACATGTAAGAGTAATGAACTTATGATACATGTAAGAGTATTATTGTTTTAAAATTTTAGGTTTAAATGTGTAATTTTATTTTTTTTTTTTATCAATTTACTCCGAATTAACATGTCATATTGGCTTGGACTACTTCATAGTTTATAGTTCATACTATCACATCATTTTACTTCACATTATCAAGGTTATCTAGGGTCGGGTTATTTTGGGCTAGCGGCTCATTTCAAGTCGGGTTACTTTGGGCTAGCAAGTCATTTCGGGTTGGGTCACTTCAGGCTATCGAGTCATTTCGGTCGGGTTACTTCGGGCAATCGGGTCATTTCGGGTCGGTTTACTTCGGGCTATCGGGTCATTTCGGGTCGGGTTACTTCGGGCTATCTGGTCATTTCGGGTCGGGTTACTTCGGGTTGTCGGGTCGTTATCGGGTTATTCTACTCGGGTTTTATCGGGTCCGGGTCATTTTTGGGTTCGACCGTTCGGGTTGTTTATTATTTCGGGTTAAATCTATATCAAGCGGGTCGGTTCCGGGTATTTTATTTTTTTAAAAATTTTCGGGGCCAGGTCGGGTTCGGGCTCGGGTTTGTCGGGTCGGTTTTACGGGTCGGGTCAACTTTTGACAGCTCTACCTGGATGTTTCCTTATGTTCCTAAATGTAGCTCCAATGACTCCTTAGCTCCTTTTGCTCCTTTTTGATGCAAAACGTGCCATTTTACCTACGATTACAACAAAACTAGGTGTAGACCTCGATTCCCGCAAAGGTAGATGAAATGGTAATATAATCACATATTATAAATACAAACATGCAGATTATTGAAGATAAAACGTCCAAACAAACCCCAAAATATAGACTATAATTCATGCTATCAAAATACCCCATACTTAGCCCTTGCTTGTCCCCAAGCAAGTTCTGCATATAAAAGGCAAGATAGAATGGATTATAAGTCAAGAAAATCAATGAAAAAGTCTTTTAAAAACATTTTCATGGTGTGCTACAATCATAGATCACTCTAAGAGAATACCTCATGGAATTTAAAATCAAAATATGATCAAAACATTTTATAAATATAAGAAAGTTGTTCATCTTTGCATAAAATCATAGAATGCATAATAAGTCATAATTATCGAAATTAATCATGCATAATCCAGTTTAAACCACTAAGTCAATCAACAAGCTCGAGGTCTCAAGGGCTTCCCAAAAGAAAGGTCAAGAAACGTGTAGGGTAGGGATGTATGTAAGGTAATGTGGTGCTAGAATCCGGGAAAAGGATATACTTCACTTTCACTTTGACTTTCAACATCTTCCGCCAATAAGCTTTGCTTATTTCACACTTTTTCTTTTACTTTACTTTTTGGGATGCATGGACAGAGGTGCACAATAACCAAAGCCTAGGAAATCAGCAATCATCAATTTCTTGAGATGCATCAAACCCTTGATGCACATACTGATAGCATGAATTATAGTCTATATTTTGGGGTTTGTTTGGACGTTTTATCTTTCATAATCTGCATGTTTGTATGTACATTATGTGATTTTACTACCATTTCATCTACCTTTGCGAGAATCGAGGTCTACACCTAGTTTCGTTGTAATTGCAGGTAATATGGTACATTTTGCATCGAAAAGGAGCAAAAGGAGTCAAGAGTCATTTGGAGCTACATTCAGGAAGCACAACCATGGATTAAAGATTTACTTTGGACCAGTCTTGAGAGATTCTACACTCAGTTATGAATCACCTCGGTTGCCCAGAGATTCATCTCGACCGAGGCGATCCAGAGACGCCGACTCGACCGAGGCGAACACCTAGGACGCGGCGAGAATATTTTATTCTTAGCTGAGATCTTTTAAAATTGGAAAGTAATCTTATATTTTTGGGCTGAGCTTCTAGAAGGAAGGAGATATGCAGAATCATATATTTTACCTATATTTATGGGATAATATCTTCTTAAGATTTCTTATCTTTGGAGGGTTATTTTTCCTATAAAAAGGGTTGGATTTTCCACAAATCGAAGGCATGCTTGGAGGCTGCATACATCGATCAATACCCTACATACACAGCAGCCGCATCTTACTCCAATTTGGGAGAGAGTTGAAGAACCTTTTTGAAGGTCAAAGGAAGATTGAAGACTATAGCTTTATAGCTTTTTGGAGGGTTTTGTAAGATTGTCTTCAATTCCTTTCCTTGTTGTCTTGTCTTGTTGGATTATTATCCAAGGAACGATTTTGTGTGATATTTGATTCAGTTATTGAAGTGTTTTCATTAAATTCTTCTTTGTTCAAATATTCACCTTCTTCCCATATATTTAATACTTTCATTATGATGATGAGTGGCTAATTTCCTTGTGTGATTCTAGGGTGATTGGCTGAAGGTTGTGGGAAAACAATGATAGAATGATCTTAATTACAGTAGGATCCTGAAAGTTCGATTCTTTAACCTTAACCCTAAGCATCTCGTTCAGTCGATGAACATCTCGGCCGGGGTGGAAACTGGCTGACCGAGGTGACTTATCCGATCCTTAACTGAGAGTTAATGTGTTAGAGTTTGCCAAATCCTATTCTTATTATACCTTTCTGGTTCAAAGCAAGCTTAGGATGAGACTTACCCGGTAATTCCTTAGTTTGTGTACTAACGATCATAAGTGTAGGTAATAAAGGCTTGTCCTTTATTGGGGTTTGAGTGTGCTTCCATCCCATCTTTGTGAGTTAGCCTGAGACTTACCCGGTAAAGGTTGATTCTATTCCCTTAGATGGTGTGTTAGTTTGAGGTTATAGTTCTTTATCTTAATTCCTTGAGACTTACCCGGTAATAGGAGTTACGGTTTAGGATTAGTGTGTAGTGAGACTTACCCGGTGATCTACTCCACTTTAGTAACACCTTCCCCATGCAAAAATCTCAGCTTTGTCCGCTTATCTATAGATCTTGAGTTGGAACCACAACTAGATGCTTTAATCCCTAGAATTGCATGTTTGCTTATTTGACATCTTATTCATCTTTGACTGTATACTTGCTCTTGTGGTTAGCATCAACACTAGCATACCGTATTGAGCTTTGTTTCACTAAGTCCCTGTGATCGACCCCTGGAATTTTCTTGCTTTTACTACGATTGACCCGTACACTGCGGGTTCGCATCCTTGTTTTAAGCTTAAGTCTAGGGTTATAAATTTAAAGCTTGCACACACCGTTTGGAGCGAACAAGTTTTTGGCGCCGTTGCCGGGGACAGTTCTGATATGTTTAAGTTGCTAAATGCTTTGTTTAAGTTGCTAAATACTTACAGGTTATTTGACTGAGAAAAACGTCGAAACCGAAAAAAAAACAAAATGGTTTTAAAAAAATTTTTGACCTCGACCGGGACAGTTCTGGCAAAACGAGGTGTTTCACCTCGGTTGAACCAAGAACACCTCGACCGAGGTGGGCGTAACAGAGAGTTTTCGAAAACGATTTTTGTGTTACTTATCTGGATATGATCTCAGTGAAGATTTTGTTTACCGACTGGATTTAAATTCTTTATATGTTTGAAATGTTTTATGATATGTTTAAGTTGCTAAATGCTTTGTTTAAAATTATTGGCATGTTTAATACTTTATTTTTATCCAAATTATGTTGAATTTGAAGGTTGACACCGCAGCATAAGTTCTCTCACGTTCTTCTTGGAAAGACCAAGGCAATTCATTCTTCTTCTTCTTCTTCTTCTTGATCATGCTTAGCCCCTCATATACATATTGCCTCCCTTTACCTATCCGGGAATTTGGAAGCAAGCGAAGTGGTGAAAGCAAGTCAAAAGTTGAGAAGTGGCTGAAAGTGAAAGTGTTAGAAAGCAATAATAGGTTTGGGGAAGTCAATCATGAAGATGAGTAACTCGGCACCATTCACATAGCCGGGTGTTTGTGTCTTGCCAAAGTCGGATTGAGCGATATTCCTAACGGGTCATGGTATGTGCATCAAGGGTTTGACGCATCTCGAGAAATTGATGATTGCGGATTTCCTAGGCTTCGGTTATTGTGCACCTCTGTCCATGCATCCCAAAAAGTAAAGTAAAAAGAAAAAAAGTGTGAAATAAGCAAAGCTTATTGGTGGAAGGTGTTGCAAGTCAAAGTGAAAGTGAAGTTCATCCTTTTCCCGGATTCTAGCACCACATTACCTTACATACATCCCTACCCTACACGTTTCTTGACCTTTCTTTTGGGAAGCCCTTGAGACCTTGAGCTTGTTGATTGACTTAGCGGTTTAAATCGGATTATACATGATTAATTTTGATAATTATGATTTATTATGCATTCTATGATTTTATGCAAAGATGAACAACTTTCCTATATTTATAAAATGTTTTGATCATATTGAGTTTTTAATTTCCAGGAAGTACTCTCTTAGAGTGATCTATGATAGTTGCACACCATAAAATGTTTTTGAAAGACTTTTTCATTGATTTTCTTGACTTATAATCCATTCTATCTTGATTTCTATATGAGGAACTTGCTTAGGGACAAGCAAGGGCTAAGTATGGGGTATTTTGATAGCATGAATTATAGTCTATATTTTGGGGTTTGTTTGGACGTTTTATCTTTCATAATCTGCATGTTTGTATGTACATTATGTGATTTTACTACCATTTCATCTACCTTTGCGAGAATCGAGGTCTACACCTAGTTTCGTTGTAATTGCAGGTAATATGGTACATTTTGCATCGAAAAGGAGCAAAAGGAGTCAAGAGTCATTTGGAGCTACATTCAGGAAGCACAACCATGGATTAAAGATTTACTTTGGACCAGTCTTGAGAGATTCTACACTCAGTTATGAATCACCTCGGTTGCCCAGAGATTCATCTCGACCGAGGCGATCCAGAGACGCCGACTCGACCGAGGCGAACACCTAGGACGCGGCGAGAATATTTTATTCTTAGCTGAGATCTTTTAAAATTGGAAAGTAATCTTATATTTTTGGGCTGAGCTTCTAGAAGGAAGGAGATATGCAGAATCATATATTTTACCTATATTTATGGGATAATATCTTCTTAAGATTTCTTATCTTTGGAGGGTTATTTTTCCTATAAAAAGGGTTGGATTTTCCACAAATCGAAGGCATGCTTGGAGGCTGCATACATCGATCAATACCCTACATACACAGCAGCCGCATCTTACTCCAATTTGGGAGAGAGTTGAAGAACCTTTTTGAAGGTCAAAGGAAGATTGAAGACTATAGCTTTATAGCTTTTTGGAGGGTTTTGTAAGATTGTCTTCAATTCCTTTCCTTGTTGTCTTGTCTTGTTGGATTATTATCCAAGGAACGATTTTGTGTGATATTTGATTCAGTTATTGAAGTGTTTTCATTAAATTCTTCTTTGTTCAAATATTCACCTTCTTCCCATATATTTAATACTTTCATTATGATGATGAGTGGCTAATTTCCTTGTGTGATTCTAGGGTGATTGGCTGAAGGTTGTGGGAAAACAATGATAGAATGATCTTAATTACAGTAGGATCCTGAAAGTTCGAGTCTTTAACCTTAACCCTAAGCATCTCGTTCAGTCGATGAACATCTCGGCCGGGGTGGAAACTGGCTGACCGAGGTGACTTATCCGATCCTAAACTGAGAGTTAAGTGTTAGAGTTTGCCAAATCCTATTCTTATTATACCTTTCTGGTTCAAAGCAAGCTTAGGATGAGACTTACCCGGTAATTCCTTAGTTTGTGTACCAACGATCATAAGTGTAGGTAATAAAGGCTTGTCCTTTATTGGGGTTTGAGTGTGCTTCCATCCCATCTTTGTGAGTTAGCCTGAGACTTACCCGGTAAAGGTTGATTCTATTCCCTTAGATGGTGTGTTAGTTTGAGGTTATAGTTCTTTATCTTAATTCCTTGAGACTTACCCGGTAATAGGAGTTACGGTTTAGGATTAGTGTGTAGTGAGACTTACCCGGTGATCTACTCCACTTTAGTAACACCTTCCCCATGCAAAAATCTCAGCTTTGTCCGCTTATCTATAGATCTTGAGTTGGAACCACAACTAGATGCTTTAATCCCTAGAATTGCATGTTTGCTTATTTGACATCTTATTCATCTTTGACTGTATACTTGCTCTTGTGGTTAGCATCAACACTAGCATACCGTATTGGGCTTTGTTTCACTAAGTCCCTGTGATCGACCCCTGGAATTTTCTTGCTTTTACTACGATTGACCCGTACACTGCGGGTTCGCATCCTTGTTTTAAGCTTAAGTCTAGGGTTATAAATTTAAAGCTTGCACACACCGTTTGGAGCGAACAAGTTTTTGGCGCCGTTGCCGGGGACTTGGTCTAGACCGAGCCGGTACGGTTTGCTCTTGGGGCATTTGCCCCGTGTTGTCTTACCACTCTACTTGAGTGACTTTTGCAGGTTCTTTCTTAGGTATATGCGAAGAACCCGCACTGGAAAGGAAATCGTTCCTTACGATCCCGAACCAGAAAAGACGTACAAGAGACGCTTAAGAGAAGCGAAGATGGCCCAACAAGACGATCACGATCTTTTGGCCCAATTGAGAGAGACGCATGAGCAGCTACGTCTCAGTAAAGAAGAGCTAAGGCAGGAAAAGGAAGAGAATCAGGCCAGGAATGCAGCAATCGAAGCTGAGATTGCAGCAATTCGGAACCAGATTCAACCTCGACCGATGCAGGATCCAGTAATTGATCCTCGACCGAGGCAGGTCCCAGTTCCTGACGCCCCGGCCGATGTGCATCCACTTCGGATGCCAGTCCGAGATGTTCTTCTTGCAGGAATTCCACAAACCCTAGGTCAAAGGATGGACCCTAATCAACAGCTGAGGCGTCCAGGAGTGAACCTAGGAGATCCAGCGGACCATGACTACGAACTTCAACCGCAAGTTCTAGCGATGATTCGCCAATGTCAATTCGGAGGGCTGGAGAAGGAGTCGCCGCATCAACATCTTCAAAACTACGAGATCTTGATGGAGACCTTGCGACCTCCCAGAATTGAAAATAACAACTACAAGCTAAGACCTTTCTACTTTTCTCTTAAAGATAGAGCTCTTACTTGGTATCAATCTCTTCCTGCAGGAAAGATCAGCACATGGGAAGAGATGACTACGGAATTCTTGACCAAATTCTTTCCCCCCTCAAAGACTGCTGAAATGAGAGGGAAGATCAATGCTTTCATCATGAAGGACAAAGAGAGCTTGTCCAAATCATGGGAGCGGTTCAAGGATATCCTTTTGGATTGCCCACATCATGGGATTCCAAAGATCGAGTTGTTGGAGATCTACTTCAAAGGACTGGACGGAAACACCCAGTTTAATCTCCAACTACTCTCCGCCGGCACATTCATGGATATGGCGGTTGACGAGGCTTGGGACTTCATTGAGAAGCAAGCCTTGCACATGGAGAAGTACACCCACCAAGGAGCTGAAGGTGGAGTTAAAAGAGTCAACTTTCAAGAGACTCAAACTAACAACAACCAATTCGCGTCCTTGAAGAACGACGTGAAGCAATTGAAGGAGCTCTTGATGGCTCAAGCTAAACCGGAGGAGCAAGGGCAAAGGAACAACAACAACAACAACAAGAACGGGTACCGTAACAACAACAACGGACCCCGGAACAACAACTACAACAACAATAGAGGATCCAATAGCAATAATTGGAGAGCGAATAATAACCAAAACAACGGTAACAATTATTCAAACTCCAACTCTAATGATTCCTCTAACCCTTTCCTCTCTCCTCCTTCTTCTTCTTCTACTCCATTGAAGAGCCAAGGGCAAGGATCAAGTTCGTCTCAGCCGGAAAAGAAGGACGCAGTCCTGGAGGCAATCTTGATCAAGCTTAGTGCTATGGAGAATTCTATGACTTCATTTTCGAGGGCCCAAAAGTCCTTCGAACAACAACTTGCAAATAGGGCGAATGAAGCGCCAAGAGATCCAGGGAAGCTTCCAGCAAAGACGGAAACTAACCCTAAGGGCCAGTGCATGGCCATCACGACGAGGAGTGGACTCAAAACCACAGATCCAGTACCTCGATCGACGCAGACCACCTCGGTCCAGATCCAGTCGAAGAACACCTCGACCGAGATGCCAACCGAGGCGGTGCAACAGAAAGCAGGAGGAACAACTGAAGCCTATGTTCCACCTCCTGCATATAAACCACCTCTTCCATTCCCCCAGTCCAGAGCCAGAGCACATCTTGACAAGCACTTTGGTAAGTTCCTTGACTTGATGAATAAGCTCCATATTAATATCCCTTTCCTTGATGCTATTTTAGGTATGCCCGCCTACGGGAAGTTCTTAAAGGAGATCCTATCAAGGAAGAGGAAACTGGAGGATGTTGGTGAAGTTAGGATGACATCTAAGTCTTCGGAGCTTATAAAGATCATGAAGGAGAAGATGCCACCTAAATTGAGAGATCCCGGCTCATTTTGCATTCCCATTCAAGTTGGGGATGTCACTTGTGAAGCCCTTTGCGATCTAGGAGCCAGCGTGAGCATCGTTCCGCTGGAGCTATGCATTAAGATCGGTCTTGGAGAGCCCAAACCGGTCAAGTTTCGACTCTACATGGCGGATCGCTCCATCACCCATCCCGTGGGCATTTTGGAGGATGTTCCGGTCAAGTTAGGTAACTTCTATCTTCCTATAGATTTTGTCGTACTTGACATTCCCGCAGATTATCCTATTCCTATCATTCTCGGGAGACCATTTCTAGCAACTTCGGGTTGCAATGTGGATTGCAAGAACGCCAAGTTGAAATTCAACGTTGGCGGCGATGAGGTGGAGTTCGCACTACTTGCAGCCATGAAAGGAGAGCAACTAACTGATGATATCTTCAACATCTACGATGAAGAGGAATCAAGAGAATTGGTGAGCTCTATCCTTATTAATGATCCACTCGAAAGAGTTATAAGCTTCAGTTTAATGGAGGAAGGTATAGATGCTTCTTGTGATGCAGATATACGGAGCCTGAAGGCACTGGAAGAAGATCCAGGGGCCATAACTGAGAAGCTGATCCAGGAAACGAAGATTTCCAGCCTCGGATCCAGTAGCAGTACCTCGACCGAGGCACTTTCTGGACCGAGCGAGGCGTCTGAAGAACACCTCGGTCAACGCCTTTGCGCCTCGACCGAGGTCGACAGAGAGACAATGTCGACTGAGATTGCTGAGAATGACAATTTTTCTACTCCCTTCTCTGACATTCACCCACAGTTGGCGGATCATTCTCTCCACCAACTTTCTGATAATAAAGGTCCTTGGTATGCTGATATTGTGAATTATCTTGTTTGCCAGGAAATACCACCCGGATTGACGTACTCCCAAAAGAAGAGATTCTTCAAGGAAGTGCGACATTACTACTGGGATGAGCCGCTGCTATTCAAGCGCGGACCGGATGGGATGCTTCGAAGGTGCATTCCGGAAGACGAAGTTAATAGCGTCATAAAGCATTGTCACTCACTTCCATGTGGAGGGCATGCTAGCACCGATAAAACATGCGCCAAGGTATTGCGTTCCGGTTTCTTTTGGCCTACATTATTTAAGGATGTGCAATCTTTTGTTGTTTCTTGTGATGCATGCCAAAGAACAGGGAACCTATCAAGGAGGAACGAGATGCCACTTAACAACATCCAAGAAGTGGAAATCTTTGATGTATGGGGGATTGACTTCATGGGACCCTTCCCATCCTCCGGAGGATACCTCTACATTCTCCTTGCAGTGGATTACGTCTCTAGATGGGTCGAAGCCATCGCTTCTCCCACTAACGACGCCAAGGTGGTTGTGAAGTTCTTGAATAGAACTATCTTTCCACGATTTGGAACTCCTCGCATCATCATCAGCGATGGAGGAACGCATTTCATCAACCGGAAGTTTAAGACACTTCTATCGAAGTATGGGGTAACCCACAAGGTATCAACCGCTTATCACCCTCAAACTAGTGGACAGGTCGAGATCTCAAACAGAGAAATCAAAGCAATTTTGGAGAAGACCGTCTCTAGGACAAGGAAGGATTGGTCCATGAAATTAGACGATGCTCTTTGGGCGTACAGGACCGCATTCAAGACTCCCATAGGCACCACCCCTTATAATTTGGTGTATGGGAAATCTTGCCACTTGCCCGTTGAGTTGGAGCACAAAGCGTATTGGGCTATCAAATGGTTGAACTTTGACATTAAGGAGGCTGGTGAGAAGCGACTATTGGAACTTAACGAGCTGGAGGAGCTGCGTTTGAACGCCTATGAGAATGCCAAGATCTACAAGGAAAGGACGAAGAGATGGCATGACAAGCGTATCGTTCCAAAGGAGCTTAACGAAGGAGATTTAGTTCTACTCTTCAACTCCCGCCTCCGTCTTTTTCCAGGTAAGTTGAAATCTAGATGGACCGGACCTTACGTTGTGAAACATGTCTTCCCTCATGGTGCAGTTGAGATATGGGGCGAAACTAGCGGAAGCTTCAAGGTCAACGGTCATAGACTTAAGAAGTACCAACCGGAAACGCCGGTTGAGGAGGTCGCACCGATCTACCTCGTTTGAGACGCATCATGGTCCAGCTAGCGACCTTAAATCAAGCGCTTCCTGGGAGGCAACCCAAGGTATTGCTTTCTTTCCCGTTTTCTAGTCTAGATTAGATAGTTTTTTTTTGTTTTTGCTTTGCTTTGCTTTGTTTTTGGTGTTCTAGACAGACAACAGGAAGGAGCACTCCAGGAAAGGGAGAAGTTCGAGATTCTGAGAAGAAAGAGGCACCTCGGTCACTGTCAGAACACCTCGACCGAGTTGATTCTTGAAGCAACCGAGGCGACTAGGGTTTCTGCAGAACCGCCTCGGTCCGTACCACCTCGGTCCAGTCGAGACCATCTCGACCGAGGTGACAGCAGATCTCGCGATGGTATAAAAAGCGAAAATTACTTTTCACTTTTTATTTTTCACCCATTTCGACCGCGGCGACAGAGCACCTCGTTCTCCCTCGTTTCTCGCTCTTTTCCGACGATTTCTGTTCCAAAACTGCAATTAAAGGGAAGAGGAGTCGATTGCAACCACAGATCTGCAAGAAATCTGAGCTTTTTCGACCGAAACGAGGTAAACGAAGTTCGAAAACCCTAACTCCTCGTTTGCTGTTTATTGGGCTTTGGTTGCCCTTGATTCTGCTGAGGAAACCCATAAGTACCCCTTAGGAAGCAATTGTAGTGATTTTAGGGGGAAAAGAACTGGAAATCTGAGATTTGGAAATTCGAACTGTACGCCTCGGTCCAGTCGGTCTGCACCTCGACCGAGGTGATTTCTGGGACTTGTCAGCAACCGAGGTGGTCTGACAGATTGATTTGTGAAGATGAGTTCAGATAGATTACTGGCCCTTAGAGACAGATCTTCACCTTCCCCTTCCCCTTCTTCTTCCCGACCTTACCGCCCGGTCATCCACGAGAGATGTCGGGTAGATTATGAGAGGATAGCGGGCCGTCCGGTTATCGCACCGCGATTTCTGGAGGTATCCGCTTTTGACTGCCTAGGGTTAGAGGCTGACCTTAGGAGGATGATAGCTACAGTCGGGCTGGATCAGTTTTCTGAGATCCGAGCCCCAGCCTACATAGAGCCGACACTAGAGTTCGTCAGCTCCTTCTCCTACCTACCCACAGAGGGATCTGTGAAGTACCGGCTGATGGGCCGGAACTTCCTGGTTCCATTAGAGATATTCAGAGAGATTTTCAGCTTTCCTACCCCTACAGCTGTAGACTTCCCCTCCCGATCCGTAGCTAGGGAGTTTTGGGGTCAGATCGCCCACATCACCACTCATGCAGACAGATGGCGCCCTGGAGATTCCAGGGAGAAGGTCATCTTCCACCCAGCTTTCAGACTCGCCCACAGGATATTCAGCGAGATGCTTCTGGCGCGTACTGAGACGCCCTAGAAGATCAGACAGGGGGAGCTATTTTCGCTGTACTGCATGGTTACAGGCGGCTTCCCGGACTTTGGCTTGCTCCTGGCAGAGGATCTGCACAGGATCAAGGCCAAAGGGAAGGGTGATATTTGCTGTGGAGGTCTAGTCACCCACATCGCCTCCTACCACGGGATGGATCTCAGTATCTGCACATTGGCGGCGGCTCCGAAGCCGCTGGGTCTGCAGGAGATGATCACGAGGCGGATTCTTGTTCCTCGTGGGTTGACTACTCCGTATGTTGCCATGCCTTGGGAGCGGACAGCGCCTCAGGGCATCAGATGGTCTGCACAGTTTTCTGTCGCCGACCCGCATTTCTGGCAGGCTGCATGGGTCCCGCTGATGGAGGACTACAGAGAGGGAGCAGCTGCTGCTGCTGCAGCTGCAGAGGAGGCAGAGGAGGCTGATGAGGAGGATGATGA
>BSUD01000008.1:75762281-75828468 GCA_033239045.1 Fagopyrum esculentum
CATATGATCTCTGACGGCTCTGCGCAGCCAACATCCTCTCCCGAATCAAAGCAACCCTAGCCATGTCATCCTGTATCTGGGCTGGAGCTACAACACTAGAACTGCCCGGCTCATCCCAACACAAGGGAGTACGACATCTCCGTCCATACAAGGCCTCATACGGTGACATCCCAATCGAAGCGTGCCAACTGTTATTATACGAGAACTCCACCAATGGAAGGTGATCTGGCCATACCTGCCCCCAGTCCAACACACATGCCCGTAACATGTCCTCTAAGGTCTGAATAGTCCGCTCGGACTGACCGTCGGTCTGTGGATGATATGCGGTGGTGAAATGCAGACTCGAGCCTAGGGCGGCGTGTACCTGCTGCCAGAACCTCGAAGTAAAACGTCCATCCCTATCCGAGATGATAGTCCTCGGGACTCCATGCAATCTCACAATCTGACGCGTAAACTCCTCAGCTAGACGACTCACCGGCCACGTCTCTCGAATAGGAATGAAACGTGCGGTCTTCGTCAGCCGATCCACTACCACCCAAATCACATCAAAGCTCCTACTCTGTCTCAAACCGGTGACAAAATCCATGGATATGTCCTCCCACTTCCACTGCGGCACAGGCAGTGGGTGGAGCTCTCCCCCCGGTCTCTGGTGCTCGATCTTGACCTGCTGGCAGGTCGCGCATCTGGCTACATATCTAGCTACATCGGGCTTAAGCCCGCCCCACCAATAAGATCTCCTGATATCCTGGTACATCTTACTCGTGCCTGGATGCACCGAGTAAGGAGTAGAATGCGCCTCCTGCAAGATCCGCTCTCTCAACTCTGGGTCTGACGGCACACAAATACGTCCATGGCGTCTCAACAACCCATCTGCCCCTGTGACAAACTGCGGTGCCTCACCTCTGGCCATCCTGTCCCGAATCCTCGTCAACACGGGACAACTCTCCTGCTTCTGCCGGATCTCTCCAGACAGATCAGGTAACACCTCCAACTCGGTCAGACGGCCGACCATGTCTGGAAACTGAATATCTAGCTCTAACTCCGCCAAATCCCTCTGCAACTGTGGCTGAATCGTGAGTCGAGCTATAGCCTCCTCTCGAGGTGTCCTCCTACTCAAGGCATCGGCAACTACGTTTGCCTTCCCCGGATGGTACAAAATCTCCAAATCGAAGTCCTTAATCAACTCTAACCATCTCCTCTGGCGGTTATTCAACTCCCGCTGAGTGAATATATACTTCAGACTCTTATGGTCTGTGAAGATCTGACACGTGGCTCCGTACAAATAGTGTCGCCAGATCTTCAGGGCATGAATCACCGCTGCTAGCTCAAGATCATGGGTGGGATAATTCTCCTCGTACGGCTTCAGCTGCCGCGAAGCGTACGCAATAACCCTACCTCTCTGCATCAAAACACACCCCAAGCCTAGCTTGGAGGCGTCACTATATACCACAAAGTCCTCTACGCCCTCTGGCTGGGCTAACACAGGAGCGGAGGTCAACCTCCTCTTCAGCTCCTCAAAGCTGCGCTGACAAGGCTCAGACCAGACGAACCTGGTAGACTTCCTTAGCAAGGAAGTAAGGGGTCGTGCAATCACGGAGAAACCCTCAACAAAACGGCGGTAATATCCTGCTAAGCCCAAGAAACTGCGCACCTCCTTGACCGTCCGAGGAGGCGGCCATGAAGAAACGGACTCTATCTTCGCCGGGTCAACCATGACACCCTCGGCGGAAACTATGTGACCCAGAAATGCCACCTCGGACATCCAAAACTCGCACTTAGAGAGCTTTGCATAAAGCTCTCTATCCTGAAGGACTCGAAGAACCGTCCTCAGGTGTCCCTCATGCTCCTCCCTGCTCCGGGAGTAGACTAAGATGTCATCTATAAACACCACCACAAACTGGTCCAAGAAATCGATGAATATTCCGTTCATCAACTCCATGAAGACGGCAGGTGCATTCGTGAGCCCGAATGGCATCACGACAAACTCATAGTGGCCGTATCTCGTCCTGAATGCCGTCTTCGGCACGTCCTCCTCTCTCACCCTCAGCTGGTGGTATCCCGACCTCAAGTCGATGCGCGAAAATACGGAGGCTCCCTGCAACTGGTCTAACAAATCATCAATGCGCGGAAGGGGGTACTTGTTCTTGATGGTGACTTTGTTCAATTCCCGGTAATCGATACAAAGTCTCAAAGATCCGTCCTTCTTCCTGACGAAGAGGACCGGTGCACCCCAAGGGGACACGCTCGGGCGTATGAAACCCCTCTCTGCTAACTCCTCGAGCTGCTTCTTCAGCTCTAGCAACTCGATTGGCGCCATGCGGTATGGGGCCTTGGAGATCGGCCTCGTGCCGGGCTCCAACTCAATAGCAAAATCAACACTCCTCTGCGGTGGTAATCCAGGTGGCTCTCCAAATACGTCCTCGAACTCACATGCTACGGGAATCTCCTCCAGCAACGGTCCCGCCTCCTCCTTCATGGCATAGCACCAGAAGGCCTCGCATCCCTGTCCGATAAGTCTTGCGGCTCGAACCGCGCTAATGACTGTACCGGTCTTTCCGAGGTCCCAACCTCGGAAAATCACCTCATGTCCCGTCTCTGTGGTAACTGTCACGGTCCTCCGACTGATGTCTAAGACGGCTCGGTGGCGGTCCATCCAGTCCATGCCCAAAATGACTTCTTCATGCACTAAGTGCATGACATAGAAGTCGGCTAACCAATCTCGGTTTCCCAAACGTATGGGACAACCGCGTACCTCTCGGGTACCACTAACCCTACCCCCATCGGGTAACCCCACAACAAAGGGTCTCCCCTCTACCGTAACTAAGGACAACCTAAGTACACAATCATCGGATATAAAAGAGTGCGTGGCACCCGTGTCAAATAAAACTCGGACCGAAATGCCGTGAATCTGAATAGTACCTGTAGCTGCTGGCGCTGCTGGATCAGCAGCACTCCTCAACTCGAACACTCTAGCCTGTGTGCCTCTAGTATCCTGGGCGTCCCCACCCCGACCTCTACCTCGGCCCTGGGCTGACCCCTGTGTACGGGTCTGACTCTGACCTCTCTGCTGAAATCCCTGGGTCGGAAACTGAGGTGGCCTCTGCCCCCCTCCTGCCCTGGTAGCAGGTGAAGAACCCTGCTGTGACTGGGCCTTGCCCTGGCGGCAAAAAGAGGCTCGGTGACCCGCCTGTCCACAAGTGAAACACGTCACGGGCGGCCTCTTACATGCCGTCCGAATGTGCCCAAACTCCCCACAGTTGTGGCACTGTCGGCCCCGGTCTGGTGTCTGAGTCGAGTGCTGGGGACCGGGACGTCCCTGTGTCTGGCTACGCCCATGTCCTGAGGCTCCTGCCCCTGCACTAGCTGACCATGTCCTCTGCCTCTTGTCCGGCCCTCCGGACTGTGCTGCTCTCCTGAACCCAGGGCGATCTCGCTCATAGGCCGAAGCTCGGTCCTGGTACTCTGTCAACGAAACACAACGAAATCCCGCCAAGTAAGCACGGGTGGACTCCCTCAATCTCCTGGAGAAGAGATAGACATGCTGGTCCGCCGGAGGTGCAGCGGGACCCAACAAGGCTAACTCCGCCCGAAAACGTCTAATCGCCTCAATGACTGGGACGTCCTCAAATCCTGCCTCTAGAAAGTCCTGGACTCTGTCTCTCCTCAGTGAATCCGGGCAAAAAGTCTCTCTAACAAGGCTCAGCAGCTGCTCCATCCTAGTCACACCTCCTCTAACAGTCCTCCACCAATACTGGGCCTCCTCTCGAAACAATGTCTGGACTATCTCCACCTGTCTCTCCTCTGGACAACGGATCGCCTCTAGTGCGGACTCCACGTGTCCAATCCAGTGCTCGACCTCTAACCCTACCTTCCCGTCGAAGTAGGGTACATGCTGCTGGTTGAAAGCCTTCAACCATGAATCAGGACTAGGAGACCTCAACTCATCTCTAGCTCTGGCGACCTCAATAACCGGCTCGGCCACAACTGCCGCTGGTGCAACCACCTCTGGTGCGGCCCTAATAGGAGTAACTCTCTGTGAGACCTCAGCTGATCTCGCAGGTGCAGGTGCAGGTACCGGGGGTGCGGGAGGTGGTGCTCCTGCCCTGAATGCCTCCTCCACTCGGCGTACGTAATCTGCAAATTCAGTAGCTCCAATAGATGGTCCTCCGGTCCTAGCAGATGGGGAACTATGCGCCCCGGACCTCACAACTGTCCTATCTCTAACCTCGGGAATGACGCTCTCCGCTACGTCCTCTACTGGAATCTCAGCTGCTGGCGGATCCACAGCGGGTGGGTCCGCAATGGGGATACGTCCCCGACCTCTCGTGCCTGGAGGTCTCCCTACCCGTCCCCGTCTCTGGGCGGTAGGTGGAAGAGGGGGTCTACCCCTGGCGGGTCCTACGTAAGCCGTGGCTCTCGTACGTGCCATCTGATAGCGTGTGGCGTATATTTATATAAATACGTATGTAATACTTATGAACTTAATTTGATAATAAAAGCATAATAATGATCAAATCCAAATATGCAACCAAGGCCCATAAGCCCAATCACCCTAAGGTCATATACATATCTAGATACATATAAATCCACAAACATCCTAAGGCCGTAAATATATAT
Source organism: Fagopyrum esculentum (assembly GCA_033239045.1). NCBI lineage: Eukaryota > Viridiplantae > Streptophyta > Magnoliopsida > Caryophyllales > Polygonaceae > Fagopyrum > Fagopyrum esculentum. Next base: position 75,766,899 of record BSUD01000008.1, read on the forward strand.
TCATATATGACTATGTAATAATAACGTATATATACAAACATCAAATCCAGGAATCTATGCCGTCGAGGTTTGCGTGAGGAGTGGAGGTCCCGTACATTCTAACCCAATCCCGACTCATGCATATGAATTTTGAAAACTAAAAAGTCAGAACCCGAAGGGTTCTGTTTATCCCTCATTCGGCCTTTAGAAGGTTGCGAGTGCCATTGTTGTCAACCTAGGGCTCTGATACCACTTTTGTAACACCCCGAATCCGCGGGATATCGGGATGCTACGGGCGAGACCTCACGATGGGTCCCGACCCTCAGCTTGACAACAATTTCACCGGACCTTTCCAACATGGCACAATTAAAGGCAAAACTCAAATTTGTTTATAATGTATGCGAGAACTAAAGTAAAAGTACAAAGTGGAAACTCAGCCGAGTCCTCAAAACGACACAATCTCAAAGTATCAAACAGAAATCCAAAAATCCAAACACAACAAAATAAACCCAAAAACGCCCCCGTCCTATAGTGTACGGCGACCCTCGGCTGTCCACTCCTCCACCTCACTCGGTGGCGTCCCTAACCTGCAAGGCGTCTACACAAACGGTTTAAAACCGTTAGCTCATATTCTAGACATTAGAATCAATGGGCGAGGCACATACACACGAAATCTCATCACAAGCATACAACATACATAAAAGCAAAACAATCCGGTTTATTATCTTTGTTATTATAAAGTCGTATCCCGTTCTAATTCAACTTAGGTTTGTGACACGAAACCACTGTGGTCCCGCCCCGGTCCCTAATTACCGGCATGGAACGGTACGGATGCCTCCGTCCGTCTAACCAGCACGGGCTAGTCGCCGAGAACCTCCTAGACTCTCGCAAGAGCTAGGCAGATGATGTCACCGCCCGTTATCATACACTTGGGCCAGAATAATATAAAGTCGGTGATCCTATTACCGGTTTAGTTGTTTATAACATAAACAATAACATATACATACACCACCACACACACATCAATGCTAATATGTAAAATACGAGCTAAGTAAGTCCGAAGACTTACCTCTCTCAAGGGAACTCGAATAACCACTCTCAACGTCCCGTAGGAAAACGCTCTAAGCCTGACCAAGCGAGACATTCTATCAATAACCAACTAAAAGCTAGAAGTTCTCGGACTTCTAGTCTCCAACTTATATATAAGATATCTAACTCTAGCATGCTAGGTCCAAACCATAATCTCAAAGGTCATCCTAAGATCGTAGATAAGATTATTCAACAAGTCCAAAATCTAAACACTAATACCTACGGTTCAAGGCCACTACATGGCATTTGCTCTACGTTATGCTAAGTTCACCTAACATGTTATACTACCAATACCGAACTAACGAAGGAGAAGGTACTCACACGAGATCCAAGGTGAAGCACGGTTTACGGAGTCAAGGACGGGTTCGTTGTCCTTTAATGGGCGCTTCCGGACCTAAACACCAAAGCTAATCAAATTTAGCTTATACGCTAAATTTGAGCGGCGATCTAGCAAATAAAACGAAGCAATTAAATACCCCTTTTTAAAAACAAACATAAAACTCGTACAACCCAATTTTCCGGCAAATCCAAACAATTTATAAACATGGTCAAAACCAAACTCGACTTTTTCTAAGATTTTTGGCTTGAAAATAATTACCCAAGAAAAAATCAGTAAATATCAATATTCTATAGTGTCAAGGCTGCAATACACCACTCAACAGGGCCGAAACTACAATAACTAAAAAAAAAAAGGGGTCAAAACTGCAATAAACAGGAAAAGAGGGCAAAATTGGAAAAATGCACAGCTCTTCTTCAACCTGTTGTTGATGCGCGTCACAGGAAAGAAAGGGGAAGGGCCCCTGGTGGCTGCGCGGCGGAGGAAGAGAAGAAGAGATGCCGGCGGCGGGGCTCACTGGTGACAGAGGCGGCAGCAGGGCGGCCAAGCTCCGGCGGCGGCGTACCGTCCCGATCTCCGCCAGGTGGACCGCGATTAGGGCAAATAAGAGGGGGTCTGCTGTGCTCCGATTGGGGGGGGTCGTGGGTGTCTGAAGGTGCTCCGGTCGGAGTCGTCACCACTCCGAGCGCAAGGAGCCGGCGGAAGGTTGGGCTACAGGCAGCATATGGATGTAGAGAGTAGAGGTAAGGAAGGGTGCGTGAGGGAGAGTGTTAGGGAGAGAGAGAGAGGGGATGGGCTGCTTGGGGTATTCATCACAGGAGGGAGGCGAGGAGGCGCTGCAGCCTGCAGGGGCAAGGCGTAGGGACAACCGGCAGACTAGGTAGGTTGCAGACCGGGAGGGAAGCGAGGAGGCGGATCTTCTGGAAATCCTTTCCAGCGTACAACAGACGCAAAAGAAGGAAGGAGAAAAGAAAAATAAATAAATAATAATAAAAAAAAGAAAATAGAAAAAGGGAATAGGGAAAAACTCGATTAAACGATCGGAACGGGATTTCCCCCGATCGGTAAATCCCGACTTTCCGACAAAATCAAATTAATAAAAATACGGAGATACATACATGTATCCCAAATAATAAAATACCCGAAAAGATAAATTTTAATATATATATATATATATAAATACTTTTATTAAAAATCAAGCTACTATCAAAACACTAGAAGGGAAAGAAAACGAAGTCGGAACGCACCCGAATAAACGGGGCGTTACATCAGGTCCTCCTAAAGAAAAGTTTCGTCCCGAAACTTGCTACACGCGGAACTCTCAAACAAACGTGTCTCAATATTCTCTCGGAACACTATATGTGGTAACTATGGCCCTTCTAATCCAAAGTCTACTTGCCTAGACTCGCAAGATATATACATAGGAAACACACATATCACATCACGTCATAAGTCACATAAGAATAACCAAAATAGATTTCGGAACTAACCCGACGGTCCTGTAGATGCGGCTAATCCTGCGTAAAACTCAGGATAGTTCCTACGGATACTATCCTCCGTCTCCCAAGTGGCCTCGTCGGCTCCTCGCCTCGACCACTGCACTCTCAACATCGGTATCTCCTTCGACCGAAGTCGTCTCGTACTACGCTCCAAAACCGCAATCGGATGCTCCGCGAAGGTATGGTCTGGCTCGACCACCAGGTCCTCGTGGCTAATGACATGCCTCGGGTCATGTATGTACTCTCTCAACTGAGATACATGGAACACCGGGTGAATACCCTCCAACCTCGGTGGTAACGCTAACCTATATGCCACCTCTCCGACTCTCTCTAAAATCTCAAAGGGGCCGACATATCGGGGGCTTAACTTCCCCTTAATGCCAAATCGCCTGACACCCCGTGTCGGTGATACCCTCAACCAGACCTGAGCTCCTACTCTGAACTCTAGGGGCCTACGCCTCCTATCTGCATATGATCTCTGACGGCTCTGCGCAGCCAACATCCTCTCGCGAATCAAAGCAACCCTAGCCATGTCATCCTGTATCTGGGCTGGAGCTACAACACTAGAACTGCCCGGCTCATCCCAACACAAGGGAGTACGACATCTCCGTCCATACAAGGCCTCATACGGTGACATCCCAATCGAAGCGTGCCAACTGTTATTATACGAGAACTCCACCAATGGAAGGTGATCTGGCCATACATGCCCCCAGTCCAACACACATGCCCGTAACATGTCCTCTAAGGTCTGAATAGTCCGCTCGGACTGTCCGTCGGTCTGTGGATGATATGCGGTGGTGAAATGCAGACTCGAGCCTAGGGCGGCGTGTACCTGCTGCCAGAACCTCGAAGTAAAACGTCCATCCCTATCCGAGATGATAGTCCTCGGGACTCCATGCAATCTCACAATCTGACGAGTAAACTCCTCAGCTAGACGACTCACCGGCCACGTCTCTCGAATAGGAATGAAACGTGCGGTCTTCGTCAGCCGATCCACTACCACCCAAATCGCATCAAAGCTCCTACTCTGTCTCAAACCGGTGACAAAATCCATGGATATGTCCTCCCACTTCCACTGCGGCACAGGCAGTGGGTGGAGCTCTCCCCCCGGTCTCTGGTGCTCGATCTTGACCTGCTGGCAGGTCGCGCATCTGGCTACATATCTAGCTACATCGGGCTTAAGCCCGCCCCACCAATAAGATCTCCTGATATCCTGGTACATCTTACTCGTGCCTGGATGCACCGAGTAAGGAGTAGAATGCGCCTCCTGCAAGATCCGCTCTCTCAACTCTGGGTCTGACGGCACACAAATACGTCCATGGCGTCTCAACAACCCATCTGCCCCTGTGACAAACTGCGGTGCCTCACCTCTGGCCATCCTGTCCCGAATCCTCGTCAACACGGGACAACTCTCCTGCTTCTGCCGGATCTCTCCAGACAGATCAGGTAACACCTCCAACTCGGTCAGACGGCCGACCATGTCTGGAAACTGAATATCTAGCTCTAACTCCGCCAAATCCCTCTGCAACTGTGGCTGAATCGTGAGTCGAGCTATAGCCTCCTCTCGAGGTGTCCTCCTACTCAAGGCATCGGCAACTACGTTTGCCTTCCCCGGATGGTACAAAATCTCCAAATCGAAGTCCTTAATCAACTCTAACCATCTCCTCTGGCGGTTATTCAACTCCCGCTGAGTGAATATGTACTTCAGACTCTTATGGTCTGTGAAGATCTGGCACGTGACCCCATACAAGTAGTGTCGCCAGATCTTCAGGGCATGAACCACTGCCGCTAGCTCAAGATCATGGGTGGGATAATTCTCCTCGTACGGCTTCAGCTGCCGTGAAGCGTACGCAATAACCCTACCCCTCTGCATCAAAACGCACCCCAAGCCTAGCTTGGAGGCATCACTATACACTACGAAATCCTCTACGCCCTCTGGCTGGGCTAATACAGGAGCGGAGGTCAACCTCCTCTTCAGCTCTTCAAAGCTGCGCTGACAAGGCTCGGACCAGACGAATCTAGTAGACTTCCTCAGCAAGGAAGTAAGTGGCCGTGCAATCACGGAGAAACTCTCAACAAACCGGCGGTAATATCCCGCTAAACCCAAGAAACTGCGCACCTCCTTGACCGTCCTAGGAGGCGGCCATGAGGAAACGGTCTCTATCTTCGCCGGGTCAACCATGACACCCTCGGCGGAAACTATGTGACCTAGGAATGCCACCTCTGACATCCAAAACTCGCACTTAGAGAGCTTTGCATAAAGCTCTCTATCCTGTAGGACTCGAAGCACCGTCCTCAGGTGTCCTGCATGCTCCTCTCTACTCCGAGAGTATACCAAGATGTCGTCTATGAACACTACCACAAACTGGTCCAAGAAATCGATGAATATTCCGTTCATCAACTCCATGAAGACGGCAGGTGCATTCGTGAGCCCGAATGGCATCACGACAAACTCATAGTGGCCGTATCTCATCCTGAATGCCGTCTTCGGCACGTCCTCCTCCCTCACCCTCAGCTGGTGGTATCCCGACCTCAAGTCGATGCGCGAAAATACGGAGGCTCCCTGCAACTGGTCTAGCAAATCATCAATGCGCGGAAGGGGGTACTTGTTCTTGATGGTGACTTTGTTCAATTCTCGGTAATCGATACAAAGTCTCAAAGATCCGTCCTTCTTCTTGACGAAGAGGACCGGTGCACCCCAAGGGGACACGCTCGGGCGTATGAAACCCCTCTCTGCTAACTCCTCGAGCTGCTTCTTCAGCTCTAGCAACTCGGCTGGCGCCATGCGGTATGGGGCCTTGGAGATCGGCCTCGTGCCGGGCTCCAACTCAATGGCAAAATCAACACTCCTCTGCGGTGGTAATCCAGGTGGCTCTCCAAATACATCCTCGAACTCACATGCTACGGGAATCTCCTCCAGCGACGGTCCCGCCTCCTCCTTCATGGCATAGCACCAGAAGGCCTCGCATCCCTGTCCGATAAGTCTTGCGGCTCGGACCGCGCTAATGACTGTACCGGTCTTTCTGAGGTCCCAACCTCGGAAAATCACCTCATGTCCCGACTCTGTGGTAACTGTCACGGTCCTCCGACTGATGTCTAAGACGGCTCGGTGGCGGTCCATCCAGTCCATGCCCAAAATGACTTCTTCATGCACTAAGTGCATGACATAGAAGTCGGCTAACCAATCTCGGTTTCCCAAACGTATGGGACAACCGCGTACCTCTCGGGTACCACTAACCCTACCCCCATCGGGTAACCCCACAACAAAGGGTCTCCCCTCTACCGTAACTAAGGACAACCTAACTACACAATCATCGGATATAAAAGAGTGCGTAGCACCCGTATCAAATAAAACTCGGACCGAAATGCCGTGAATCTGAATAGTACCTGTAGCTGCTGGCGCTGCTGGATCAGCAGCACTCCTCAACTCGAACACTCTAGCCTGTGTGCCTCTAGTATCCTGGGCACCCCCACTCCGGCCTCTGCCTCGGCCCTGTCCCTGGGCTGACCCCTGAGTACGAGTCTGAAACTGACCCTGGCTCCTCTGCTGCGAGCTCTGAAACTGTGGTGGCCTCTGGCTACCTCCTGCCACACCAGCAGGAGAGGAACCCTGCTGTGACTGTGACTTGCCCTGACGGCAAAAAGCAGCTCGGTGACCCATCTGTCCACAAGAGAAGCAAGCCACGGGTGGTCTCCTACATGTGTTCCTCATGTGCCCAAACTCTCCACAACTATAACACTGGCGTCCCCTTTCGGGTACCTGCCTCGACGTCTGAGGACCAGGACGTCCCTGAGTCTGACTACGTCCTTGTCCTGACACTCCTGCCCCTGAACTAGCTGGTATGGTCTTCTGTCTCTTGTCCGGCCCTCCGGACTGTGCTGCCCTCCTATACCCAGGGCGGTCCCTCTCATAGGCTGAAGCTCGATCCTGATACTCCGCCAGTGAATCACAACGAAATCCCGCCAAGTAGGCGCGGGTGGACTCTCTCAATCTCCTGGAAAAGAGGTAGACATGCTGGTCCGCTGGGGGTGCAGCGGGTCCTAGCAAGGCTAACTCTGCTCGAAAACATCTAATCGCCTCCATCACTGGGACATCCTCAAATCCTGCCTCCAAGAAATCCTGTACTCTATCCCTCCTCAGTGAATCTGGGCAAAATGTCTCTCTAACGAGACTCAATAACTGCTGCATCCTAGTCACACCTCCTCTAACAGTCCTCCACCAATACTGGGCCTCCTCTCGAAATAACGTCTGGACTATCTCCACCTGTCTCTCCTCTGGACAACGGATCGCCTCTAGTGCGGACTCCACGTGCCCAATCCAGTGCTCGACCTCTAACCCTACCTTCCCGTCGAAGTAGGGTACATGCTGCTGGTTGAAAGCCTTCAACCATGAATCAGGTCTAGGAGACCTCAACTCATCTCTAGCTCCGGCGACCTCGATAACCGGCTCGGGCACAACTGCCGCTGGTGCGACCACCTCTGGTGCGGCCCTAATAGGAGTAACTCTCTGTGAGACCTCAGCTGATCTCGCAGGCGCAGGTGCAGGTACCGGGGCTGCGGGAGGTGGTGCTCCTGTCCTGAATGCCTCCTCCACTCGGCGTACATAATCTGCAAATTCAGTAGCTCCAATAGATGGTCCCCCGGTCCTAGCAGATGGGGAACTATGTGCCCCACAACTGTCCTATCTCTAACCTCGGGAATGACGCTCTCAGCTACGTCCTCTACTGGAATCTCAGCTGCTGGCGGATCCACAGCGGGTGGGTCCGCAATGGGGATACGTCCCCGACCTCTCGTGCCTGGAGGTCTCCCTACCCGTCCCCGTCTCTGGGCGGTAGGTGGAAGAGGGGGTCTACCCCTGGCGGGTCCTACGTAAGCCGTGGCTCTCGTACGTGCCATCTGATAGCGTGTGGCGTATATTTATATAAATACGTATGTAATACTTATGAACTTAATTTGATAATAAAAGCATAATAATGATCAAACCCAAATATGCAACCAAGGCCCATAAGCCCAATCACCCTAAGGTCATATACATATCTAGATACATATAAATCCACAAACATCCTAAGGCCGTAAATATATATATATATATATATGACTATGTAATGATAACGTATATATACAAACATCAAATCCAGGAATCTATGCCGTCGAGGTTTGCGTGAGGAGTGGAGGTCCCGTACATTCTAACCCAATCCCGACTCATGCATATGAATTTTTGAAAACTAAAAAGTCAGAACCCGAAGGGTTCTGTTTATCCCTCATTCGGCCTTTAGAAGGTTGCGAGTGCCATTGTTGTCAACCTAGGGCTCTGATACCACTTTTGTAACACCCCGAATCCGCGGGATGTCGGGATGCTACGGGCGAGACCTCACGATGGGTCCCGACCCTCAGCTTGACAACAATTTCACCGGACCTTTCCAACATGGCACAATTAAAGGCAAAACTCAAATTTGTTTATAATGTATGCGAGAACTAAAGTAAAAGTACAAAGTGGAAACTCAGCCGAGTCCTCAAAACGACACAATCTCAAAGTATCAAACAGAAATCCAAAAATCCAAACACAACAAAATAAACCCAAAAACGCCCCCGTCCTATAGTGTACGGCGACCCTCGGCTGTCCACTCCTCCACCTCACTCGGTGGCGTCCCTAACCTGCAAGGCGTCTACACAAACGGTTTAAAACCGTTAGCTCATATTCTAGACATTAGAATCAATGGGCGAGGCACATACACACGAAATCTCATCACAAGCATACAACATACATAAAAGCAAAACAATCCGGTTTATTATCTTTGTTATTATAAAGTCGTATCCCGTTCTAATTCAACTTAGGTTTGTGACACGAAACCACTGTGGTCCCGCCCCGGTCCCTAATTACCGGCATGGAACGGTATGGATGCCTCCGTCCGTCTAACCAGCACGGGCTAGTCGCCGAGAACCTCCTAGACTCTCGCAAGAGCTAGGCAGATGATGTCACCGCCCGTTATCATACACTTGGGCCAGAATAATATAAAGTCGGTGATCCTATTACCGGTTTAGTTGTTTATAACATAAACAATAACATATACATACACCACCACACACACATCAATGCTAATATGTAAAATACGAGCTAAGTAAGTCCGAAGACTTACCTCTCTCAAGGGAACTCGAATAACCACTCTCAACGTCCCGTAGGAAAACGCTCTAAGCCTGACCAAGCGAGACATTCTATCAATAACCAACTAAAAGCTAGAAGTTCTCGGACTTCTAGTCTCCAACTTATATATAAGATATCTAACTCTAGCATGCTAGGTCCAAACCATAATCTCAAAGGTCATCCTAAGATCGTAGATAAGATTATTCAACAAGTCCAAAATCTAAACACTAATACCTACGGTTCAAGGCCACTACATGGCATTTGCTCTACGTTATGCTAAGTTCACCTAACATGTTATACTACCAATACCGAACTAACGAAGGAGAAGGTACTCACACGAGATCCAAGGTGAAGCACGGTTTACGGAGTCAAGGACGGGTTCGTTGTCCTTTAATGGGCGCTTCCGGACCTAAACACCAAAGCTAATCAAATTTAGCTTATACGCTAAATTTGAGCGGCGATCTAGCAAATAAAACGAAGCAATTAAATACCCCTTTTTAAAAACAAACATAAAACTCGTACAACCCAATTTTCCGGCAAATCCAAACAATTTATAAACATGGTCAAAACCAAACTCGACTTTTTCTAAGATTTTTGGCTTGAAAATAATTACCCAAGAAAAAATCAGTAAATATCAATATTCTATAGTGTCAAGGCTGCAATACACCACTCAACAGGGCCGAAACTGCAATAACTAAAAAAAAAAAGGGGTCAAAACTGCAATAAACAGGAAAAGAGGGCAAAATTGGAAAAATGCACAGCTCTTCTTCAACCTGTTGTTGATGCGCGTCACAGGAAAGAAAGGGGAAGGGCCCCTGGTGGCTGCGCGGCGGAGGAAGAGAAGAAGAGATGCCGGCGGCGGGGCTCACTGGTGACAGAGGCGGCAGCAGGGCGGCCAAGCTCCGGCGGCGGCGTACAGTCCCGATCTCCGCCAGGTGGACCGCGATTAGGGCAAATAAGAGGGGGTCTGCTGTGCTCCGATTGGGGGGGGTCGTGGGTGTCTGAAGGTGCTCCGGTCGGAGTCGTCACCACTCCGAGCGCAAGGAGCCGGCGGAAGGTTGGGCTACAGGCAGCATATGGATGTAGAGAGTAGAGGTAAGGAAGGGTGCGTGAGGGAGAGTGTTAGGGAGAGAGAGAGAGGGGATGGGCTGCTTGGGGTATTCATCACAGGAGGGAGGCGAGGAGGCGCTGCAGCCTGCAGGGGCAAGGCGTAGGGACAACCGGCAGACTAGGTAGGTTGCAGACCGGGAGGGAAGCGAGGAGGCGGATCTTCTGGAAATCCTTTCCAGCGTACAACAGACGCAAAAGAAGGAAGGAGAAAAGAAAAATAAATAAATAATAATAAAAAAAAGAAAATAGAAAAAGGGAATAGGGAAAAACTCGATTAAACGATCGGAACGGGATTTCCCCCGATCGGTAAATCCCGACTTTCCGACAAAATCAAATTAATAAAAATACGGAGATACATACATGTATCCCAAATAATAAAATACCCGAAAAGATAAATTTTAATATATATATATATAAATACTTTTATTAAAAATCAAGCTACTATCAAAACACTAGAAGGGAAAGAAAACGAAGTCGGAACGCACCCGAATAAACGGGGCGTTACATGGGTCAAAATAAGTCTAAGGAAATAAAATACTCACCGGACATAAAGCTGAGCTGCATAATAAATAAGAAAGAAAATCCTGCAGCTCTCAATAGTCACGATCCGGTGGTGGTGATGGTGGCACATATGGATACTGAGATGGGTCGAACGGGTAGCCCATGATGTGCTGAAACTGAATTTGAGCCATCATGTGCTGGTAATGCTGTCTCTCCTGCATCTCAAGGATATCCAGTGATAGGGCAGCATAAGAATCGATCATCTGATCCGTCAGATCATCGATCCAACGGTGAGCCTCTGGATCTTTGTGTCGGCGTACCCTACGCCTAGCAGGTCTCACTAGTGATGTGGCTGGTGCAGGCTCAGTATCATCATCATCAATGTCAATAACCGGCACACTCGTCCAAGCAGTATCCGTCCCTGTATCCATCGGAACTCCGCCATCCATGTCATCATCATCAGCGGTCTCCTCATCTACCTCCTCCTCCTCAGTTGGTGCAGCTGCTGCCTCTCTAGCATCCTCCATCAATGGGATCCAAGCAGTCTGCCAGTAGTGAGGGTCATAAACTAAGAACTGGGGCGACCATCTGTCCCCTGTGGTGTAGTCGGCTCCCATGGCATGGCTACATATGGTGTAGTGCGTCCTCGGGGAACCAGAATCCTCCGAGTGATCATCTCCTGAAGCCTTAGCGGCTTGGCAGCCGCCACCATAGTACAAGCGTTGAGGTCCATGTCCTGATAGCTAGCAATGTGGGTCACAATCCCTCCGCAAAAGATGTCCCTCTTCGCCTTCGCCTTGATCTTGTGCAGATCCTCTGCCAACATCAAGCCAAAGTCGGGGATCCCTCCAGTCACCATGCAGTAAAGGCTGAAAAGCTCCCCCTGTCGGACCTTCTGGGGCGTCTCAGTACGCGCCAGAAGCGTCTCGCTGAAAATGCGGTGGGCTAACCTAAAGGCTAGGTGAAATATGATGCGCTCCCTAGAGTCTCCAGGGCGCCATCTATCTCGTGCTCAACTACATGAGCAATCTGACCCCAAAACTCCCTAGCTACAGTCCGGGAAGGAAAATCAACAGCGGTCGGGGCCGGGAAACCAAAAATATCTCTCCAATACTCTAAAGGAACTAGGAAGTTCCGGTTCATCAACCGGTACTTCACAGCTCGCTCTGTGGGAAGGTAGGTGAAGGAGCTGACAAACTCCAAGGTAGGCTCTAAATAGGCAGGTGCACGGATCTCAGTAAACTAATCTAGCCCTATCATCGATATCATCCGTCTAAGATCTCCATCCACATGGAGACAATCAAAGGCCGAAACATCCAGGAAGCGTGGTGCAATCACTGGATGGGCTGCTATACGGTCATAATCGATCTGGTGTCGCTCGTGGATCACCGGTCGATAAGGTCTGGAGAAGAAGAAGAAGGAGAAGGGGAGGATCTATCCCTAAGGACAAGCTGTCTCTCTGAACTCATTTTCCAAAACACTCTGTCAGATCACCTCGGTCGGCCTGACACAACTCAAGAACACCTCGGCCGAGGCACAGCACGACTGGACCGAGGCGAATAATTGCGCGACAAATTTCCTCAAAAATCCAGTTCTTTTCTCCCAAAATCACTACAACTGGTTCCTATGGGGTACTTAATCTGTTTCTCAGCAAATGCAAGGGCAACCAAAGCCCAAATCGAAGCAAAATAGTGAAAAGGAGAGAGGTTAGGGTTTTTTCGATGTTTACCCTGATTCGGTCGATTTAGTTCGTTTTCTTCACAGATTGACGCTTGCACTGGGATCCTCTATCCTTTCTTTGCGATTTGGAAGCAAGAATCGTCTAAAACGATCGAAGAGGAGCGAAACGAGGTGAGGGGGCTACCGCGGTCGAGGAGAGGTAAAAAGAAGAGAGAAAAATTAAACCCCCCTTTTATACCCTTTCTGGAACTGCTGTCACCTCGGTCGAGGTGGTCTCGACTGGACCGAGGTGGTACGGACTGAGGTGGATCTTCAGAAACCCTAGTCGCCTCGGTTGCTCAAGAATCATCTCGGTCGAGGTGCTCTGACAGCAACCGAGATGTGTCTCAGTCAAACTTCGTCTTCTCAAATTCTCAAACTTCTGTCCTTCCAGTTATGCTCCTGGTTTGTACTCCTTCCTTAGATGTCACCTGTTGTCTGTCTAGGACGCCAAAAACAAAGCAAAGCAAAAGCAAAACTATCTAAGCTAGACTAGAAAGAGGGAAAAGAAAGCAATACCTTGGGTTGCCTCCCAACAAGCGCTTGGTTTAAGGTCGCTAGCTAGACCATAGTGCGTCTCAAACGAGGTATAGTGGTGCAACCTGATAACACGATTTATGACTTAGTTTTAGGTAATCATTTAGGTAGATTTCTCACTCATTCATGCATGGTTTAGCACTAGTTCACGACGTTTGCACTCAATTCACGTACTTTGTCGAGATAGACGTCTACACGGACTTGTGCGTTGCTTTGTAGGTGTTTCGGGAGATTTAGGAGCTAAAACGATACGTTTGAGGATCGTTCATCTATATGACACACACTCGGACTCATTAGGATGCAAATTAAGGGCTAAGAAGGACTCATGGAACCTTGCCAACACTAGCCATGCACCAAAACACAACTTAATGATCCAAGGCGAAGTTTCTGCACAGAATCACGGTTCTCTGACACTCCACGGCCGTGGAATCACCCGTGGATTTTGCCAGATTCTTGTGACAGCTGTGCCACGACTCTCATGGCCAGCTCATGCAAGTTTGTTATAAAAGTGGTCCTTCATGGGCTGTGAGAAGCATCTTGGAGCAGCTCTCCATTATCCATTTCCTTTAACAAAAATACCCTCTCAACAAGAAGATTTTCTAGGAAGGAAAGTGCCAAAGAGGAAGGAGAAGAGCTCCATTGAAGAGGAGGAGAAGAACACACACCATTGCCACACTTTGATAGCTTTGTAGAGAAGAATTCCGGATTCTATTTCTAGAGTTGTATGAAACATTTGAACCTTCTTTTGGAAGGATTGTGAGTTACTCTCATTCTATTTTCAGCTTGATTTTATTTTAGTTCACTTGTTCATCTCATTTCCTTCATCATCTTGCAAATGGATGTCATGATTTTGTGTTTGCTTGTTTCGATTTCTATTATGAATGTTGTAGGCTAAATAGATGTGGTTCTAGGGTAAGGAAAGGATGGTTATGGCTAGGGCTATGATAGGACGGACTTAGATTTATCTTTGGATGACTTGTGTGCTTGAACGTAGCTGCTGTTAGAAATCACGGGTAGTTCTTGCCTAACCACGGCCGTGGTTTAGGTAGAACAAACCGTGATTTTCCCCGGTACGATGGATCTTGTCCTAGATTGTTATAATGTTGAAATCCTAAGTGTTTGTTGAGTTTAATCTAACCTAGGGTGACCTAGTGTTAGCAACTAAGTGTTAGGAGAGACTTACCCGGTAATCCTTACTCTTAGATTCCAAAGATAGCAAACCTTAGGTAGTGGTGAGCCTAATAAGCCGCCATTGGATTAAGTGTGCTAGGATAGTTGTTTAGGACTTCCCTTTCCGAGACTTACCCGGTGAGGATAGGTTGGATCTTTAGATAACGATCCGGTTTGAGTAGAATTCCGTCCCTTAGGTTCTTAGAGACTTACCCGGTAATGAGACCTAAGGAATGGACTAGTGGATCATGAGACCTACCCGGTGATTGATCCCAATCTAGAAACACTTAACCCCAACATAGTTAATCCAAGGAATGAATAGATAGCTTGAGTCCTATGCCATAACCGGAACTTCCAACCCCTAGAATCCGTCTTTTCTTTCTTGATCTATTTCTTGTTTAGTTTGTTTACTTGCGTCGATTCACAGTTTAGTTGATTGATTACTTTTGCATGAATTGTGATCTTTGATTGATCACTAAAAACCAACCAAAAACATTTGAGATTTTCATTTCTTTCTTTTCTTTCAATCTAGGTCTTTACTAAACTCAATCACAAATCGAATCAATTTCACCTTAGTCTTTGTGTTCGACCTCGGAATACTATCCCTACTACAAACGTCCCGTACACTGCGGGTTTCGCTAGGTAGTTTAGGATTTAGTTCGAGTTATAAATTTAAAACCCATTTGCGCATCACGATCTTAGCGTAACAAGTTTTTGGCGCCGTTGCCGGGGACTAGGTCTAGATTGAGTTTATTTTGTGATTGTTTATTAGTGTAGATCTTTCTTGTTGCTTTTGATCTCTCTTTGGTGTATGTTTTTGCTTTTCAGGACATCTCTTGTTCTCTAGGTGTATGCGAAGATCTCGTGGCAAGGATTTAGCTCCATTCGATCCCGAACCGGAGAAAACCCTTAGATCTAGATCCAAGAGTATTAAGAAGGGAAAAGAGATGGCCGGAAGAGATCTCCAAGCTGAATTGGATGAAGCCTTAGAGAAAATAAGGCTAAGAGATGAGCTCTTGGAGGAAGAAAGGAGACTTGCCAATGAGAGGCAAGAAGCAACTAGGAGAGAGATTGATGAGATTAGGCAAACCCTTGTACGAGGGGAGCTTAATCGTCAACAACCTCCACCTCCTCCACCACCACAACCGCAGCCGGCGGCTAATGTTAGGGTTGTACCCATTGCTATTGAGGAGCCACAAACCCTAGGGAGACGTATGGATCCGGCACAAAGAGCACACCGACCGGGTGTGAACTTGGGAGATCCCGCGACCCACAATTATGAGCTCCGCCCTCAAGTTCTACAAATGATCCGGCATAATCAATTTGGAGGGATGGAAGGAGAGTCTCCTCATCAACACTTGATGAATTATGAGATCTTGATGGAGACTCTTAGATCGCCGAGGTTGGAGAGCAACAACCATATTAGGGATTTTTCCTTCTCTCTTAAGGATAAAGCCTTAGCTTGGTATCAATCTATTCCACAAGGGCGAGTTGGTACTTGGGAGGAGATGACAACCGAGTTTTTGACCAAGTTCTTCCCACCTTCCAAGACTACCGAATTAAGAGGGAAGATCAATGCCTTCGTGATGAAGGATAGAGAAAGTTTATTCAAGTCTTGGGAGAGGTTCAAAGATCTTCTCCTTGATTGTCCACACCATGGCATACCGAAAATTGAGCTATTGGAGATCTACTTCAAAGGACTTGACGAAGATAGCCATCAACAACGAATTGAAGTCCTTGAGGGAGTTGTGTGCTACAACTTTGAAGAACCAAGCAACTCCTCAAGTGCCTCCACAAGCCAACTTGTCTTCCAAGGAGGAGGATGTGAATTATATGGGAAGGGGCAACTTCAACAATTACCAAGGCCCAAGGAGTTTCAACAACAACCGGCAATTCAACAATTACCGGCCCAACCACAACCATCCCGGATTTTCTTACTCTAACCCGGATGGAGCCTTGAACCCTCCCGCTTCCACAAGCACAACTCCACCACCAAGAGCTTCACAAGAACCTCCACCCGGATTTACTCAACCTCCCAAGGATAGAACCGAAATAATGTTTGAGCAATTGCTAGGAAGGTTGAGTGGTCTTGAGAGCACTGTGACTTCAATCTCTAAAGCTCAGAAGGTTTTGGAAGCACAAGTGTTCCAAAAGGCGGGTGAAGCCCATAGAGATCCGGGAAAGCTTCCCGGAAGAACCGAAGACAACCCAAGAGGCCAAGTGTTAGCTATCACAACGAGGAGTGGGTTGAGTATGAAGGATCCTGTTAGCATGAAATATTGTGATACTTTAGGCACGTTTTCTAAACGTATTTGATTCATATTGATAGTCTTTGATTGATCTTTGTGCATATGTGAGTTAGTATTACCTATATTGTCGATATGGATGTCTACACTAGTTCTATGTTGATTATAGGTGATTTGGAGCTATTTCCGAAACGGAATCGAGCAAAGGAGAGTTGAGTTGATATATCCATAGATCGAGGACACTTTTTGGAAGCAATTTGGAGTCTTAGATTGAGGAATGCACGAGTTTAGGGAAGAATCACGTTCTTGCCCTAAATTACGCCCTAAAATACGGCCGTTTCACAAACCACGTTCAGAATTACGGCCGTGGATTTGGAGTCAGAAATTCATGTTCATTCCAGGGGATTACACGGCCGTGGAATATACGTTGCAAACCGTATTTGTTTCCACGCCCAAAATTACGGTCGTAGAACACTTCCACGACTGTGATCTTGGCGAATCTTTTCGCCACACTTCGAAGCCACGATCTTTTGAAGATTGGGCCGGGCCGACACTTTGCCCTGCATTATAAAAAGACGGAAGAAAGGAGATTCCGTCATCACCGCTTACATCTTCGCTTACCCTCAGTCATTATCGCTTAGATCCTCGCTTACGCCGGCTGACGATCGTCACACATTGACATTTAGACAAAGACTCTTCGCTAGTTTTGCGGGAGGAAGCAATTGACATCTCTTGGAGAGATCGAAGTTCGTGGAAGATTTTGCAAGAAGATCTCTCTTCTTGATTAGGTTTGATTTGGACAACGGATTGACATTCCGTTTTCTCTTCTTTTCTAAGGTGGTGATTGTTTGTTATACTTTGAATCTTTTGACATTACTTGTTCTCTTTGTGACTTTGAGATTGAATTAAAGATCATTGAAAGTTCTTGAAAGTTTCATCTTTTTATCTTTTAATTCTTGAATTGGAATCAACATGACTGTTATTGGCTAAAAACCCTTAACAATTCTAAGGTGAAGGGTTGATAGTTGTGGCTTAGATGATGATAGATTGATCGCAAACAGATTAGACCCTGAGAGTTAGAGAAATATCGCCGACAAACCCAAATTACGGGCTGTTCTTGAGTTCCACGACCGTGGAATCTCAAGATCCAACCGTAATTTCCCTCAAGTTTACGAACCTGCTTTTACTTTAATCCAAAGTTAAAGATTTGCTTTAGCTTAGTTTAGACTTGTCTTTTCTAGGTGGTAGTGAGCCTCAACAACCTCTACCTCGATTGTGAGCCTCAACAACCTCAATCGGTTAAGTTAGTCTTGGTCTTTAGGTTATAAGTTTGGGTATTTGATACTAATTCTCGCCTTTAGAATCTTTCTATATTGAGCCTCAACAACCTGTATAGAGAGTGCCTTGTAGGTGAGTCACAAAAGGTTTTTGGAACTTCACCGTACGATTACCTTACATTAGTATACCTTTGCATATCTCAACTCTATCTTTATATCATTAAGTATATCTTGAATCGATTGCCACAGCTGAATACCTGGATCTTTAGGATTGTTGTTTTCCCAATATTTTCAAAACTCTCATATTTACTTGCTTGATAACCTGCAATCGTGTTCGTTCCTACCCAAATCTCTGTGTTCGATACTCTGGAATTCTTGCTTAACTACGTCGATCTGTACACTGCGGGTTCGCTTGCTTGATTCTAGTTTTATAAATTTAAAGCTTATTTGCACACACCTCTAGGGGCGAACAAGTTTTTGGCGCCGTTGCCGGGGATTTGGTTTCGGCCGAATCCGGTAGCCGGTTGTCAA
Source organism: Fagopyrum esculentum (assembly GCA_033239045.1). Classification (NCBI taxonomy): domain Eukaryota; kingdom Viridiplantae; phylum Streptophyta; class Magnoliopsida; order Caryophyllales; family Polygonaceae; genus Fagopyrum; species Fagopyrum esculentum. The sequence continues at coordinate 75,785,036 of BSUD01000008.1, forward strand.
GCTTGGGAGCTTGCTCTCGTTGTTTGATTTTACTTTGAGTGCATGCGCAGGTCTAAGAACACCGAAGATCTCTTGCCTCTTGATCAAGAGCTGGAGAAAACCTTAAGGCAAAAGCGCAAGGAAAAGAAGATGGCCGAAGAAAACGAACGTGATCTTCAAACGGAGTTGGCGGAAAAGGAAGCTCAACTCCGATGGAATGAGACTCTCCGCCAGGATGAGATGGATCGTCATCAATCTCAAGTTAACGGTCTACAAGACATGCTCTTCCAAATGAGGATAAAGATGAGCGACCTTGAGAATAAGGTAAGCAAGAAGTCCCCAAGAAAGAGATCAAGGTCTAGAAGAAAAAGCCACTCATCCGCTGATGATAACGACTCTTCCATGCCACCGTTAGAAGAGATTCATCCCACGATCAATATGAATCCCTTCCATCCACAAGGAGCTACTAATCGCCGCATCCCACCTAGGAATGCGAGGATCGAACGTGTGGATAATGAGCCAAGAACTCTTGGCCAACGGATGGATCCAACACAACAACCACGCCGCATAGGTGTGAATTTTGATGCTGAAGATGTTCAAGGGTTTAGCTTTAACCCTCAAGTTATCACTCTTGTTCGCCAAAACCAATTTGGCGGTACAAGTACTGAATCTCCACACCAACACTTGCAAAACTTCGAGTGTATGATGGAGACGATGAGACCAAAGAACGCCACTACCAACAGCTATAAGCTCAAGCCTTTCTTTTTCTCCTTGAAAGGAAAAGCGTTATCTTGGTACCAAGCTCTTCCTAATGGGAAACTAGACACGTGGGAAGACCTTTCCGCGGAGTTTCTCACCAAATTCTTTCCGCCTTCCAAAACGGCGGAACTTAGAGGTAAAATCAATGCTTTTTCTATGAGACCTAACGAAAGTTTGTTTCAATCTTGGGAAAGGTTTCGGGATTTGCTCTTGGATTGCCCTCATCATGGCATATCCAAGCTTGCCTTGCTGGAGATTTACTACAAAGGGCTGGATGCGGGAACGCAATTCAACCTCCAATCCCTCTCATGTGGAACGTTTATGGACATGAGAGAAGATGACGCTTGGGACTTCATTGAGAAGCAAGCAAGAGTCATAGAGAAGTATTCCCACCGGAAAGTGGAGGGAAATCGTGTGGAGCAAGGAGCGAAGCTCACACATGAAGCTCAAACTCAGATTTTCTCCCTCAACAATGAGATCAAAGAATTGAAGGAGGCTATCAAGACCAACTTCCCAAAGCAACAAGGGAAGGATGTTGGTTATTTGGGCAACAATAATGGCGGCAACAACAATAACCGGGGTAACAACCGGAATAACAACTGGAATGGAAACAACAACAACCGGAACAATGATTGGAACAACAATCGGGGTTCAAGCAACAACAATTGGCGCTCCAATCAACAAAATTCCGGTAACTCTTATCCTTCCAATTCTAATTCACTAACTCCACCTTCCTCTTCCTCTACTCCTTTGAAAAGCCAAGGGCAATCATCTAATGGAGGAAACAATATGGGAAAGGAGAAGCCCGATCCCATATTGGAAACAATCTTGGGAAAGCTTCAAGGGTTGGAGAACCGCCTCATCAAGGTTGATGATCAAGTTTCTAAGGTTGACAAAGCTCAAAAAGTTTTGGAAAACCAAATGTTCAACCATGCGGAGGAAGTTCCTAGAAATCAAGGGAAACTTCCAGGAAAGACAGAGGACAACCCTAAAGGAAGGGTAATGGCGATTACAACTAGGAGCGGAGTGACTACCACCGATCCGCAGCCTACGTTCGTTGAAGTCCCCGTAGAGAAAGAAAAAGGAAAGGGAAAGGAGAAGGAAGATGTCTATGTTCCTCCTCCAGCTTTCAAACCTCCCCTACCGTTTCCTCAATCTAGAGCGCGAGCGCGCCTAGACAAACAATTCGGTAAGTTCATAGAACTCATGAGTAAGCTGCATATTAATATACCTTTCATTGATGCTATTGTAGGTATGCCGGCTTATGGCAAGTTCTTGAAGGAACTCCTTTCTAACAAGAGGAAGCTAGAAGACTTCGGAGAGGTCAAGATGAGTTCAGATTCTTCGGATCTCATCAAGACCATGAAAGAGAAAATGCCCCCAAAGTTGAAGGATCCGGGGTCATTTTGCATTCCCATTGGAGTGGGAGATGTCACTTACGACGCTTTATGTGACTTGGGAGCAAGTGTGAGCATCATACCACTTGCATTATGCAGGAAGATCGGTTTAGGCGACCCTAAACCAGTGAAGATGACGTTATACATGGCGGATCGATCCATCACTCGCCCCGTCGGCATTGTAGAAGACGTCCCGGTCAAGCTAGGTAAATTCTTTGTCCCCATTGATTTTGTCGTGATTGACATCCCTGCAGATAGTCCAGTCCCAATTATACTCGGAAGACCGTTTCTTGCAACTTCCGGCTGCATGGTCGATTGCAAGAATGGAAGACTCGCTTTTGATATTGGAGAAGAGAAAGTAGAGTTCGTTCTTTCCACTCTAGTGAAGGAGCCAATCTTTGACGAGGATATCTACGATATCCAAGACGAAGAAGGTTTGTCTAGGGAGGAGGTAAGTGCGATTCTCTTTAACGATCCTTTACAAAAGGTTATCACTATGAGTCTAACCAATGAAGGAGAAGAAGAAGAGTGCAAAGAGGAAATTGAAGCCTTAGAAGCACAAGAAGAGATGTATGAATTAGAGTTTGAGAAACTCCACGATGAGGCTGAGAATGTAAGAATCCACGGTCATACCCTGTATTCCACGACCGTGGATTTCACAACCAAAATCGACCTCCATTCCAGGGGATTACACGGCCGTGGAACACACGAGGAGGCCGTAATTCTGACCGTGGAAGAGGTAACCGGCAAACTTCTTCAACTTCTTCTAATTCTTCTCCAAACCACTCAACACCCTTAGAAACTTCTAAGGAAACGTCGGACGCTCCTCAAGGATCATTGGAGGCTCCGAAGGTAATGGAACTCAAACCACTTCCTACTCATCTAAGGTACGCTTTTCTTGGATCTAATTCTACCTTTCCGGTTATCGTTAGCTCCGAATTAAGCATAGATGAACATGAACAGCTCATGATTGTCCTTAGGAGACATAGAAAAGCCATAGGCTATACTATTGAGGACTTAGTAGGAATTAAACCCTCCCTATGCATGCATAAAATACTAATGGAGGAGGACTTCAGAACTTCAAGACAACCTCAAAGGCGGTTGAATCCGACCATGAAGGAGGTTGTCAAGAAGGAAATTCTTAAACTTCTTGATGCAGGTATCATCTATCCTATCTCCGATAGCAAATGGGTGAGTCCAGTTCAAGTAGTTCCGAAGAAGGGAGGAATGACGGTCATCACCAACAAGAACAACGAACTCATTCCTACCCGAACCGTGACTGGATGGCGGATGTGCATAGACTACCGCAAGCTCAACAACGCAACGCGGAAGGATCACTTTCCATTTCCATTCATCGATCAAATGCTTGAAAGGTTAGAACAACATTCACATTTTTGCTACCTTGACGGTTATAGTGGTTTCTTTCAGATTCCGATACATCCGGATGATCAAGAGAAGACCACATTCACGTGCCCTTGGGGTACGTTCGCCTATAGGAGAATGCCGTTCGGGCTTTGCAACGCCCCAGCCACCTTTCAACGGTGCATGATGGCCATCTTCTCCGAGTACGTAGAGGAAATCATGGAAGTCTTCTTGGACGACTTCTCCATATACGGTTCCTCTTTTAACGATTGCCTTTCTAACCTTTCTCTCGTTCTACAACGTTGTGAAGACACTAACCTAGTTCTTAATTGGGAGAAGTGTCAATTCATGGTTAAAGAAGGAATCGTATTAGGTTACTTAGTCTCTAGTAGAGGGATAGAGGTAGACAAGGCTAAAATAAAAACCATAGAGAAACTTCCTCCCCCAATTTCGGTGAAAGGGATAAGAAGTTTCCTAGGACATGCTAGATTTTATAGACGTTTCATTAAGGACTTTTCTAAGATATCAAAACCTCTCACTAATCTATTGATGAAGGATGCGGTTTTTGAGTTTTCGCAGAAATGTTTGGATGCGTTTAACACCATTCGGCAAGCTCTAATTTCAGCACCTATTATCCAACCTCCAGATTGGACTCTCTCCTTCGAGATTATGTGCGATGCTAGTGACGTAGCCATTGGAGCTGTTCTTGGACAACGAAAAGAAGGACGAACCCACGCCATATACTACGCTAGCAAGATGCTAGACGAAGCTCAGCTCAACTACGCCACTACAGAAAAAGAATTTCTAGCCATTGTCTACGCTATTGACAAGTTTCGCTCTTATCTTGTAGGTGCAAAGGTGATTGTCTACACGGATCATGCTGCGATCCGGTACCTCCTTGCAAAGAAAGACGCGAAGCCAAGGCTGATTAGATGGATTCTTCTCCTACAAGAATTCGATCTTGAGATCCGCAACAAGAAAGGCTCAGAAAATTCTGTTGTGGATCATTTGAGTCGCCTCACACATCTAGAGGACGACCATCTACCCTTTGATGACTCCTTTCCAGACGAGCACCTACACATCATAGACGAGTGCATCAACGAGATCTCTAAAGGTAACGAACCATGGTTTGCTGATTTTGTTAACTATTTGGTTTGCCAGGAGATGCCGCCCGGACTATCCTACGCACAAAGGAAGAAGTTCTTTAAAGACGTCCGGGAATACTATTGGAACGAGCCTCTCCTCTTTAAGAGAGGTCCGGATGGCATCATCCAGCGATGTGTGCCGGAAGACGAGATGCAAAGTGTCATCCGCCATTGTCATTCACTACCTTGTGGAGGACACGCTAGTTCGAACAAGACTAGCGCAAAGGTATTGCAATCAAGATTCTATTGGCCTACTTTATTTAGAGATGTGAAATCCTTTGTCTCTTGTTGCGATGCTTGTCAAAGAACAGGCAATATTTCTAGAAGGAACGAGATGCCCCTCAACAACATCCAAGAGGTGGAGATTTTCGACGTTTGGGGAGTCGATTTCATGGGACCATTCCCATCTTCTTGTGGAAACCAATACATATTATTGGCGGTAGACTACGTTTCTAGATGGGTGGAAGCAATTGCCTCTCCCACAAATGATGCCATGGTGGTGGTTAAGTTCTTCAACAAGACCATTTTTCCACGATTCGGGACGCCAAGGACGATCATTAGTGATGGAGGTTCTCACTTCATAGTCCGTCGCTTTGAAGCTCTTCTAGCCAAGTATGGGGTTACTCACAAGATCGCTACCCCTTACCATCCACAAACGAGTGGACAAGTTGAGATCTCGAATAGGGAGATCAAGGGAATTTTAGAGAAGACGGTTTCAAGGACTAGGAAGGATTGGTCCTTGAAACTAGATGATGCATTATGGGCGTACCGGACTGCGTACAAGACTCCCATAGGAACCACACCATACAACCTTGTGTATGGGAAGTCTTGTCATTTGCCGGTAGAGCTGGAGCACAAAGCGTTTTGGGCTATCAAGTGGCTGAATTTCGGCATGAAGGAAGCGGGAGAGAAGCATCTCCTAGACATCAACAAGCTGGATGAACTCCGTTTGAACGCCTACGAAAACGCTAAGATCTACAAGGAAAGAGCAAAGCGTTGGCATGATAAGCATATCATTCCAAAGGACTTCAAAGAAGGAGATCAAGTTCTCCTCTTCAATTCAAGACTTCGCCTCTTTCCAGATAAGCTTAAATCTCGTTGGAATGGACCTTTTCTAAATAAGCGCATTTTCCCCCATGGTGCAGTTGAAGTATGGGGTGAAGCTAGCGGAAGTTTTAAGGTGAACGGCCAACGACTCAAGAAGTATACGCCGGAACTCCAAGCTGAGGAGTTTGCGCCTACCGCACTCGAATAAGTGCGAGATTGGTCTAGCTATGGACCTTAAACAAAGCGCTTCTTGGGAGGCAACCCAAGGTATTGCCTTCTCGTTTTTGTTTTCGATTCATAGATTAGTTTAGAATAGACGTTTTTGCTTTGTTTTGCCTCGATTTTCTTCCGGTATGTTCGTGTTTTTGGTTGTAGGATCGATGGAAAAGGAGAAAGGGAGGATAATGTCGAAGAAAAGTGACGAAATTTGGACTTTGAAGCTTTACAGAAGGTTCCACGGTCTAAATTACGGTCGTCATAGCTACAGTGGCCGTAATTCTCAAAAGCCTGTGAAAAATCATCAAAACCACGGTTCCGTACACTTCCACGGCCGTGGAATGCCCCGACAGACCGTAATTTTTGGAAATTTTGCCGGCCACTATATAAGCCACATTCTTCACAAACTTAACCAAAATTTTCCCCCTTTCCACGACCTAGATACCGAAAACCCTCCACCTCTCCCAATTCTTCATTCTCTAATCGTTTCCAACGATTCTTCGTCCTAAACTGCAGCAAATCCAACCACGAACAGGATCCAAGCAACAAATCGAGTGGAAATCGATCAACAAACACGCATTTTGGGTTTTTCAATCCGAAAAAGAGGTTATTTCTTTCTTCTTGATTTTTGCGGATTTAGTTCGTTTTTGCTATAGATCTTTAGGAAGAACTGAAAAAGACTGGAAGGAATTAGATTAGGACTGCTTGTTGTGGTGATTGTTGGTGAATTTGCTGAGATTCACAAGTTTCTGAGACGAATCACGGTCTCTGGGTAAACCACGGCCGTAATTTCCCAAGAACAGACCGTAATTTTGCTGAAAATATGGATTTCGTAAGGAGAGTGTCACGAAGGATAAAGGAGAAGAAAGGAGAACAAAATAAGAAAAGGAAAGGAAATCCCTCCACCTCTAGGGCACCACCACCCTCATCTCCCTCACTACCATCCTCACCTTCACCTCCATCTTCACCTCCTCACCCTAGCATCCCCACCATACATGAGAACCACCTTGTTGCACTAGACCGGATCAAGGAGAGGACAGTGATAGGTCCTAGGTATTTGTTGTTGGAGGATCTACATCCTCTCAACATAGTTGAGGATCTTACATGGCTCTTGGATAGAGCCGGATTGATTGTCTTCACGAACATTCGTGAAGACGCCTACGAGGAGATTACCCGAGAGGTTGTGACGTCCTTCGAGCACAGCCACGTTGATAGGACCGTCTCCTTTCGTCTCATGGAACGAGACTATCATTTGAGTATTGTTGAGTTTGGGACCATTTTCGGGTTCCATGAGACCTACAATGGTCGATTCCCTAGTGGTGTCTACCCTAAGGATTTTTGGGAGGAAGTTGCGATGATATACGCCGACGAGGACCGTTGGCAACCCGCCGATACCAAGGCTAGATTGATGTACCATCTAGCCTTGAAGATAGCTCACCGTGTTCTTTCGGAGTGTCTCTTTCCTAGGACGGAGACACCCCAAAAGATCAAGACGGATGAGCTATTCTTGCTCTATTGTATGCTATATGGTCGCCGCGCAGATTGTGCCACTCTTTTGGCGGCTACGATGAGTAAACTCAAGAACAAAAAGAAGGGGAACATTGGATATGGTGGGATAGTGACCCACATTGCTAGGACGTTTGGTGTAGATTTTTCCGCTTGCACCCGTATACCGGCGGTTCCCTTAGGGCTACATGCTTTTATGGTTAGGGGACTCATCTTCCCCACACATAGAGGTCCGCCTTATGCGGGCATGCCTTGGGAGACTAGGACGGGTAGGGGTATTGAGTGGCTGCCGGAGTATTCCATTGTGGCGGGACGCCACAATTGGAAGGAGACGTTCGCTGCGATGCATGCGAACAGGCTAGTAGCTCCCCCTTACGTTCCACCACCGGTTGTGGATGAGGAGGACATGGGAGATCAGTACGAGAGTGGTGGAGGAGCGGAGCAGGAGTTCGGCACGTTTCCGGATCAGCCGGAGGCGGCCCCGGATGTACCTAGGCGCTCTCCACGCCCAGCTAGAGCTTCAGGCTCGTCATCTCGCCGCGCTAGCGTGAGTGAGAGGCCCACGTGGATGACTACACCTCCCACTTGGTACGACACACCCTCTCCTTGGTCCACGACGCAGCCAGCAGCACCACCGCTACCACCAGCTCCAGCACCAGCCGATGCCCCCGCATGGTATGATCACGCCCCGGGATGGTATGAGAGGATGCCGGATTGGGCTACCGGACTTTCAGAGAGAGTAGGAGCGCTAGAGATCCGGGCGGACGCTAGAGACGGACGCCTAGACGACCTTGACCACATGATGAGGGACGTCTACCGCCAGCAGTTTGGGCGGCCATACGACTCCAGCTTCTCTCCATTCCCACCTCCGCCGGCGCCGCAGTGATTGATGCATGATCGTTGTTTTAGACATTCCCGCCACCACTTGTGAGTTTCTTTTCTTTCTTTTGAACATTAGGGACAATGTTCGTCCTAAGTATGGGGTGGGATGTACTAAAAATTTGTAATAACTCTACTCTCTATGTTGCTTTCATTTCGAGACTATCATTGCATGTTCATTATGTGTTACACGTTTCTTTCTCGCATTGCATGAAAAAGAACTTTAAAAACCCATAAAAATTGAAAATTTTTGAAAATTTTGTGCTTCTAATGAATTGAGATGATTTCCATGATAATCACTACTTGCGAATTGAGTTTGATGACAATTGCATGCTTAAAAGGATTGTGAATTGAAAAGGATTTGAATGAATAAATTTTACCTCTTTTGCAAGTTTTATAATGTGAAAATTTTACCTAAATCATGCTAGAAAATCGAAGTTGAAATCACATTATAAGTTCCTATACTTCTTCTTGAAATGATTAAGGCAATTCGATACTTTCTTTCTTCTTTCTTTGATCATCAAACTCCTCATTGAAATATTAGCCTCCTTTACCTATCCGGGAATTTGGAAGAAGTGAATGAGAAAAAGGCATGTTTGATGTGGGAGGGCCATGAGAGCAATTATTTGCAATCAATTGAATAGAAAGAAATTGTAGGTTTGGGGAAGTTCATCATGACGATGAGTAACTCGGCACCATTCACATAGCCGGGTGTTTGTGTCTTGCCAAAGTCGAATTGAGCGATATTCCTAGCGGATTATGGTATGTGCGCTAAAGGTTTGAGGTATCTCTTGCAAATTTGAGAAACGCCGATCTCCTAGGCTTCGGTTTTTGTGCACCTCTATCCATAACTCCAACAGTAAAGTCGAAAAATGAAAGGAAGAGAGCGAAGGTCTAAGTTGAAGTGTTGCGGGAACCGCATAAGAAGAAGAAGGTAGTTGTCCACTTTCCCGGATTCATGCACCACGTTCCCTAAAGGCTTCCTTCCCTTCCACATTCTAGACCTTTTCTTTGAAAGTCCTTAAGATCAAAAGAATGTTATATGACTTTGTGATCTAAATTAAAGTTTCTTGTGATTGATTTTGATAATGTTTGAAGGTTATAATGCTTGTTTAGAAGTTAAATCGGTTCATGAATTTTCCTTGCCTTTTACTCTTTGATTAAGTGTGTGAAAGTTTGAAAAACGATTAAAGCAAGGTTTGAGAATGATCTATTCCTTAGAAGTCACATTCATCCAAAAGAAGGTACACATATTTCATCCTAACTCTTGTTTTAAAGCTTTTTGAAAGACCTTGCTTAGGGACAAGCAAGTGTTAAGTATGGGGTTATTTGTTAGCATGAAATATTGTGATATTTTAGGGACGTTTTCTAAACGTATTTGATTCATATTGATAGTCTTTGATTGATCTTTGTGCATATGTGAGTTAGTATTACCTATATTGTCGATATGGATGTCTACACTAGTTCTATGTTGATTATAGGTGATTTGGAGCTATTTCCGAAACGGAATCGAGCAAAGGAGAGTTGAGTTGATATATCCATAGATCGAGGACACTTTTTGGAAGCAATTTGGAGTCTTAGATTGAGGAATGCACGAGTTTAGGGAAGAATCACGTTCTTGCCCTAAATTACGCCCTAAAATACGGCCGTTTCACAAACCACGTTCAGAATTACGGCCGTGGATTTGGAGTCAGAAATTCATGTTCATTCCAGGGGATTACACGGCCGTGGAATATACGTTGCAAACCGTATTTGTTTCCACGCCCAAAATTACGGTCGTAGAACACTTCCACGACCGTGATCTTGGCGAATCTTTTCGCCACACTTCGAAGCCACGATCTTTTGAAGATTGGGCCGGGCCGACACTTTGCCCTGCATTATAAAAAGACGGAAGAAAGGATATTCCGTCATCACCGCTTACATCTTCGCTTACCCTCAGTCATTATCGCTTAGATCCTCGCTTACGCCGGCTGACGATCGTCACACATTGACATTTAGACAAAGACTCTTCGCTAGTTTTGCGGGAGGAAGCAATTGACATCTCTTGGAGAGATCGAAGTTCGTGGAAGATTTTGCAAGAAGATCTCTCTTCTTGATTAGGTTTGATTTGGACAACGGATTGACATTCCGTTTTCTCTTCTTTCCTAAGGTGGTGATTGTTTGTTATACTTTGAATCTTTTGACATTACTTGTTCTCTTTGTGACTTTGAGATTGAATTAAAGATCATTGAAAGTTCTTGAAAGTTTCATCTTTTTATCTTTTAATTCTTGAATTGAAATCAACATGACTGTTATTGGCTAAAAACCCTTAATAAGTCTAAGGTGAAGGGTTGATAGTTGTGGCTTAGATGATGATAGATTGATCGCAAACAGATTAGACCCTGAGAGTTAGAGAAATATCGCCGACAAACCCAAATTACGGGTTGTTCTTGAGTTCCACGACCGTGGAATCTCAAGATCCAACCGTAATTTCCCTCAAGTTTACGAACCTGCTTTTACTTTAATCCAAAGTTAAAGATTTGCTTTAGCTTAGTTTAGACTTGTCTTTTCTAGGTGGTAGTGAGCCTCAACAACCTCTACCTCGATTGTGAGCCTCAACAACCTCAATCGGTTAAGTTAGTCTTGGTCTTTAGGTTATAAGTTTGGGTATTTGATACTAATTCTCGCCTTTAGAATCTTTCTATATTGAGCCTCAACAACCTGTATAGAGAGTGCCTTGTAGGTGAGTCACAAAAGGTTTTTGGAACTTCACCGTACGATTACCTTACATTAGTATACCTTTGCATATCTCAACTCTGTCTTTATATCATTAAGTATATCTTGAATCGATTGCCACAGCTGAATACCTAGATCTTTAGGATTGTTGTTTTCCCAATATTTTCAAAACTCTCATATTTACTTGCTTGATAATCTGCAATCGTGTTCGTTCCCACCCAAATCGCTGTGTTCGATACTCTGGAATTCTTGCTTAACTACGTCGATCCGTACACTTCGGGTTCGCTTGCTTGATTCTAGTTTTATAAATTTAAAGCTTATTTGCACACACCTCTAGGGGCGAACAGATCCTTTGCCCAAGGACAATGCTAAGGGAAAGCAAGTAGTGGTAGAAGAGGGAAAGTTGCAAGAAGATGGAGGCAAGAGCAAGGATGTAGAGCTAACCTATGTGGCACCGCCTCCATACAAGCCACCACTACCGTTCCCACAATCAAGAGCAAGAGCTCGTTTGGACAATCACTTTGGTAAGTTCCTTGAACTAATGTCTAAATTGCATATTAACATTCCGTTCATGGATCCTATTTTAGGAATGCCGGCATATGGCAAGTTTTTGAAAGAGATACTCTCCAACAAGAGGAAGTTGGAGGAGTATGGGGAGATAAGAATGACCAAGAGATCCTCGGAATTGATCCAAACAATGAAGGAGGAGATGCCTCCCAAGCTAAGAGATCCGGGTTCTTTTTGTGTCCCAATAGGAGTGGGAGATGTGAAGTACGAGGCCCTTTGTGATCTTGGAGCGAGTGTAAGCATCATACCACTTGCACTTTGCAACAAGGTCGGGCTAGGAGAGCCAAAGCCGGTCAAGATGACCCTCTATATGGCGGACCGTTCTATCACTCATCCGGTTGGGATTTTAGAGGACATCCCGGTGCAACTAGGAGGATTCTATGTGCCAATTGACTTTGTCGTCTTGGATATTCCGGCGGACTATCCAGTTCCTATCATCTTAGGAAGACCTTTCCTAGCCACTTCCGGATGCCTAGTGGATTGCAAGAACGGGACTCTCTCCTTCAACATTGGAGAAGAGAACATCAAGTTCAAGTTGTCCACAATGATGAAAGGGCTAACCCTTGATGAGGATGTCTTCAACATAGTCGAGCATGAAGAATCTAGAGAAGTTGTAAGCTCGATCTTGATCAAGGATCCCTTGGAGAAGGTTCTTACCTTAAGTATGATGGAGGAAGGTATTGAGGAGGCTTGCAATGAAGAGATCAAGGCCTTGGAAGCATTGGAAGAGGAGCCAAGAGTTGGATTTGAAGGCCACAAAGAGGTGTTGAACAGCTGCAAATTCCACGGTCGAGATTTATGTTCCACGACCGTCAAACTTTCTAGACAACTCCGGGAAGCAAGCTTGGCAAGAACCACGGCCGTGGAAGTTGAGCAAACCGTGATTCCAGCCGTGATTTTCCCTGGATCAGCTCTTGATGATGATCAAGCTTCTAGGAGCCATGGGGAGGCTTCATTTGCTTTGGATTCATCTCATCCAACCTTATTTGGATCGTCTTCAACTGATAAAGGTCCTCCTAAACTTGAACTCAAACCCCTCCCCTCTCATTTGAAATATGCTTTTCTTGGTGAAAATTGTTCATATCCGGTGATTGTTAATGCATGCTTAAGTGATGATGAACTTGCTAAGTTGTTGCATGAACTAAGATTGCATAGGAAAGTCATTGGCTATACTATTGATGATTTGGTTGGCATTAAGCCTTCTTTGTGCATGCATAAGATAATGATGGAAGATAACCACAAACCCTCTATTGAACATCAAAGGAGATTAAATCCTATAATGAAAGAGGTAGTCAAAAAGGAAATCATTAAGTTGCTAGATGCGGGAATTATCTACCCTATCTCGGATAGTAAGTGGGTTAGTCCCGTTCATGTAGTTCCTAAGAAGGGTGGGATGACTGTAGTGACTAATGAGAACAATGAACTAATCCCGACTAGGACGGTTACGGGGTGGAGGATGTGCATCGATTATCGGAAGTTGAACATGGCCTCTAGGAAAGATCACTTCCCTCTCCCCTTCATTGACCAAATGCTAGAAAGGTTAGCTCAACACTCTCATTTTTGCTATCTAGATGGCTATAGTGGATTCTTCCAAATCCCTATCCATCCCTATGACCAAGAGAAAACAACCTTTACATGTCCATGGGGTACTTTTGCATATAGGAGAATGCCATTTGGGTTGTGTTATGCACCCGCCACCTTCCAAAGGTGTACGATGGCTATCTTTTCGGAATATATAGAAAATATCATGGAAGTGTTCATGGATGATTTCTCTGTTTATGGTTCTTCTTTCGATGATTGCTTGGCTAACTTGTCCTTAGTATTGCAAAGATGTGAGGAGACAAATCTTGTCTTAAATTGGGAAAAATGCCACTTCATGGTAAGTGAAGGCATTGTGTTAGGACACTTGGTTTCTAACCGTGGCATTGAGGTTGATAGGGCCAAGATTGAAACAATAGAGAAGTTGCCACCACCTACCTCGGTGAAAGGGGTAAGGAGCTTCTTAGGGCATGCCGGTTTTTACCGGAGGTTTATTCAAGATTTCTCTAAAATATCTAAACCCCTCACTAACCTACTAATGAAAGATGTTGATTTTGTCTTTTCCAAAGATTGTCTTGAGGCTTTTTGTAGGTTGAAGAACGCCTTGATCTCCGCACCTATCATGCAACCTCCGGATTGGAGCCTACCATTTGAGATCATGTGTGATGCGAGCGATGTAGCCGTTGGGGCTGTTTTGGGGCAAAGGAAAGAAGGGTGCACTCATGCTATTTACTATGCTAGCAAGACGCTAGATGATGCCCAACTCAATTATGCTACCACCGAGAAGGAGTTGCTAGCGGTGGTGTATGCATTTGAGAAGTTCCGCTCATACCTTGTTGGAGCAAAGGTCATAGTTTATACGGATCATGCTGCGATCCGTTATCTACTTACCAAGAAGGATGCCAAGCCTAGGTTGATTCGGTGGATCCTTCTTCTACAAGAATTTGATTTGGAAATACGGGACAAGAAGGGATCCGAGAATTCGGTGGCGGATCACCTTAGTAGACTCCTACCATTAGAGCTTGAAAGAGATGACATCCCAATTGATGACTCATTCCGGGATGAGCAATTGCAAATGGTGGAGGAATGCTTGTTCCAAGTGTCTAGAGGAAGTGAGCCATGGTATGCCGACATCGTGAACTACTTAGTATGTGAGGAAGTACCTCTCGGATTAACATATGCACAAAGGAAGAAGTTCTTCAACGATGTGAGGCACTACTATTGGAGTGAACCACTTCTATTTAAAAGAGGGTCGGATGGGATGCTTAGAAGATGCATACCGGAAGATGAAGTGGAGAGTGTGATCCGGCATTGTCACTCCTTACCATGTGGAGGCCATGCTAGCTCACACAAGACGTGTGCAAAGGTATTGCAATCCGGTTTTTATTGGCCTAACTTGTTTAGAGATGTGCAAGGTTTTGTAGCGGCGTGTGATGCTTGCCAAAGGACGGGCAACATCTCAAGGAGGAATGAAATGCCCTTGAACAACATCCAAGAAGTCGAAATATTTGATGTGTGGGGTGTAGACTTCATGGGACCATTCCCTTCTTCATATGGCAATTTCTACATCCTATTGGCAGTGGACTATGTGTCAAGATGGGTGGAGGCAATCGCCTCTCCTACAAATGATGCCAAGGTGGTGGTGCGGTTCTTCAACCGGGTGATCTTCCCTAGGTTTGGAACACCAAGGGTGATCATTAGTGATGGAGGAAAGCATTTCACCAATAGGAATTTTGGGGCGCTTTTGGCTAAGTATGGGGTGACTCATAAGGTGGCAACACCTTACCATCCCCAAACTAGTGGCCAAGTGGAGATCTCCAACCGAGAGATAAAGGCCATCCTTGAGAAGACGGTGTCTAGGACTAGAAAGGATTGGGCTATGAAGCTCAATGACGCATTGTGGGCATATAGAACCGCCTTCAAGACACCAATTGGAACCACTCCTTACAAATTAGTCTATGGCAAGTCTTGCCATCTTCTGGTGGAAATTAATCATGCATAATCCAGTTTAAACCACTAAGTCAATCAACAAGCTCGAGGTCTCAAGGGCTTCCCAAAAAAAGGTCAAGAAACGTGTAGGGTAGGGATGTATGTAAGGTAATGTGGTGCTAGAATCCGGGAAAAGGATATACTTCACTTTCACTTTGACTTTCAACATCTTCCGCCAATAAGCTTTGCTTATTTCACACTTTTTCTTTTACTTTACTTTTTGGGATGCATGGACAGAGGTGCACAATAACCGAAGCCTAGGAAATCAGCAATCATCAATTTCTTGAGATGCATCAAACCCTTGATGCACATACCATGACCCGTTAGGAATATCGTTCAATCCGACTTTGGCAAGACACAAACACCCGGTTATGTGAATGGTGCCGAGTTACTCATCATCATGATTGACTTCCCCAAACCTATTTATTTCTCTCTAACACTTTCACTTCCAGCCAACTTCTCAACTTTAACTTCACTTGCTTTCACCACTTTGCTTGCTTCCAAATTCTCGGATAGGTAAAGGGAGGCAAAAAAAATGTATATGAGGGGCTAAGCATGATCAAGAAGAAGAAGAGAGAAGAATGAATTGTCTTGGTCTTTCCAGGAAGAAAGTGAGAGAACTCATAAAGTGGTATCAACCTTCAAATTCAACATAATTTGGATAAAAACAAAGTATTAAACATGCCAAAATTTCAAACAAAGCATTTAGCAACTTAAACAAATTATAAAACCTTTCAAACATATAAAGATTTCAAAACCAGTCAGCAAACATGATCTTCACTGAGATCATATCTAGATAAGAAGCACAAAAATCGTTTCGAAAACTCTCAGTTAACCCACCTCGGTCGAGGTGTTCTTAGGTCAACCGAGGTGAAGTACCTCGTTCGGCCAGAACTGCCCCAGTCGAGGTCAAAAAAATTTTTTTTTCAGTTTTGACGTTTTTCTCAATCAAATAACCTGTGTGTATGCATGTAATCTCAGATAAAATCATAGAAGCAAACTGAAGCATAAATATCTGATAATGTAGAGTCATACATCACATAAGTCAATGAAATACATAAACACCCCATACTTGGGACACACTGTCCCAGTGGGTCAAAATAAGTCTAAGGAAATAAAATACTCACCGGACATAAAGCTGAGCTGCATAATAAATAAGAAAGAAAATCCTGCAGCTCTCAATAGTCACGATCCGGTGGTGGTGGTGGTGGCACATATGGATACTGAGATGGGTCGAACGGGTAGCCCATGATGTGCTGAAACTGAATCTGAGCCATCATGTGCTGGTAATGTTGTCTCTCCTGCATCTCAAGGATATCCAGTGATAGGGCAGCATAAGAATCGATCATCTGATCCGTCAGATCATCGATCCGACGGTGAGCCTCTGGATCTCTGTGTCGGCGTACCCTACGCCTAGCAGGTCTCACTAGTGATGTGGCTGGTGCAGGCTCAGTATCATCATCATCAATGTCAATAACCGGCACACTCGTCCAAGCAGTATCCGTCCCTGTATCCATCGGAACTCCGCCATCCATGTCATCATCATCAGCGGTCTCCTCATCTACCTCCTCCTCCTCAGTTGGTGCAGCTGCTGCCTCTCTAGCATCCTCCATCAATGGGATCCAAGCAGTCTGCCAGTAGTGAGGGTCATAAACTGAGAACTGGGGCGACCATCTGTCCCCTGTGGTGTAGTCGGCTCCCATGGCATGGCTACATATGGTGTAGTGCGTCCTCGGGGAACCAGAATCCTCCGAGTGATCATCTCTTGAAGCCTTAGCGGCTTGGCAGCCGCCACCATAGTACAAGCGTTGAGGTCCATGTCCTGATAGCTAGCAATGTGGGTCACAATCCCTCCGCAGCAAATGTCCCTCTTCGCCTTCGCCTTGATCTTGTGCAGATCCTCTGCCAACATCAAGCCAAAGTCGGGGATCCCTCCAGTCACCATGCAGTAAAGGCTGAAAAGCTCCCCCTGTCGGACCTTCTGGGGCGTCTCAGTACACGCCAGAAGCGTCTCGCTGAAAATGCGGTGGACTAACCTAAAGGCTAGGTGAAATATGATGCGCTCCCTGGAGTCTCCAGGGCGCCATCTATCTGCGTGCTCAACTACATGAGCAATCTGACCCCAAAACTCCCTAGCTACAGTCCGGGAAGGAAAATCAACAGCGGTCGGGGCCGGGAAACCAAAAATATCTCTCCAATACTCTAAAGGAACTAGGAAGTTCCGGTTCATCAACCGGTACTTCACAGCTCGCTCTGTGGGAAGGTAGGTGAAGGAGCTGACAAACTCCAAGGTAGGCTCTAAATAGGCAGGTGCACGGATCTCAGTAAACTAATCTAGACCTATCATCGATATCATCCGTCTAAGATCTCCATCCACATGGAGACAATCAAAGGCCGAAACGTCCAGGAAGCGTGGTGCAATCACTGGATGGGCTGCTATACGGTCATAATCGATCTGGGGTCGCTCGTGGATCACCGGTCGATAAGGTCTGGAGAAGAAGAAGAAGGAGAAGGGGAGGATCTATCCCTAAGGACAAGCTGTCTCTCTGAACTCATTTTCCAAAACACTCTGTCAGATCACCTCGGTCGGCCTGACACAACTCAAGAACACCTCGGCCGAGGCACAGCACGACTGGACCGAGGCGAATAATTGCGCGACAAATTTCCTCAAAAATCCAGTTCTTTTCTCCCAAAATCACTACAACTGGTTCCTATGGGGTACTTAATCTGTTTCTCAGCAAATGCAAGGGCAACCAAAGCCCAAATCGAAGCAAAACAGTGAAAAGGAGAGAGGTTAGGGTTTTTTCGATGTTTACCCTGATTCGGTCGATTTAGTTCATTTTCTTCGCAGATTGATGCTTGCACTGGGATCCTCTATCCTTTCTTTGCGATTTGGAAGCAAGAATCGTCTAAAACGATCGAAGAGGAGCGAAACGAGGTGAGGGGGCTACCGCGGTCGAGGAGAGGTAAAAAGAAGAGAGAAAAATTAAACCCCCCCTTTTATACCCTTTCTGGAACTGCTGTCACCTCGGTCGAGGTGGTCTCGACTGGACCGAGGTGGTACGGACCGAGGTGGATCTTCAAAAACCCTAGTCGCCTCGGTTGCTCAAGAATCATCTCGGTCGAGGTGCTCTGACAGCAACCGAGATGTGTCTCAGTCAAACTTCGTCTTCTCAAATTCTCAAACTTCTGTCCTTCCAGTTATGCTCCTGGTTTGTACTCCTTCCTTAGATGTCACCTGTTGTCTGTCTAGGACGCCAAAAACAAAGCAAAGCAAAAGCAAAACTATCTAAGCTAGACTAGAAAGAGGGAAAAGAAAGCAATACCTTGGGTTGCCTCCCAACAAGCGTTTGGTTTAAGGTCGCTGGCTGGACCATAGTGCGTCTCAAACGAGGTATAGTGGTGCAACCTGATAACACGATTTATGACTTAGTTTTAGGTAATCATTTGGGTAGATTTCTCACTCATTCATGCATGGTTTAGCACTAGTTCACGACGTTTGCACTCAATTCACGTACTTTGTCGAGATAGACGGCTACACGGACTTGTGCGTTGCTTTGTAGGTGTTTCGGGAGATTTAGGAGCTAAAACGATACGTTTGAGGATCGTTCATCTAGATGACATACACTCGGACTCATTAGGATGCAAATTAAGGGCTAAGAAGGACTCATGGAACCTTGCCAACACTAGTCATGCACCAAAACACAACTTAATGATCCAAGGTGAAGTTTTTGCACAGAATCACGGTTCTCTGACACTCCACGGCCGTGGAATCACCCGTGGATTTTGCCAGATTCTTGTGACAGCTGTGCCACGACTCTCATGGCCAGCTCATGCAAGTTTGTTATAAAAGTGGTCCTTCATGGGCTGTGAGAAGCATCTTGGAGCAGCTCTCCATTATCCATTTCCTTTAACAAAAATACCCTCTCAACAAGAAGATTTTCTAGGAAGGAAAGTGCCAAAGAGGAAGGAGAAGAGCTCCATTGAAGAGGAGGAGAAGAACACACACCATTGCCACACTTTGATAGCTTTGTAGAGAAGAATTCCGGATTCTATTTCTAGAGTTGTATGAAACATTTGAACCTTCTTTTGGAAGGATTGTGAGTTACTCTCATTCTATTTTCAGCTTGATTTTATTTTAGTTCACTTGTTCATCTCATTTCCTTCATCATCTTGCAAATGGATGTCATGATTTTGTGTTTGCTTGTTTCGATTTCTATTATGAATGTTGTAGGCTAAATAGATGTGGTACTAGGGTAAGGAAAGGATGGTTATGGCTAGGGCTATGATAGGACGGACTTAGATTTATCTTTGGATGACTTGTGTGCTTGAACGTAGCTGCTGTTAGAAATCACGGGTAGTTCTTGCCTAACCACGGCCGTGGTTTAGGTAGAACAAACCGTGATTTTCCCCGGTACGATGGATCTTGTCCTAGATTGTTATAATGTTGAAATCTTAAGTGTTTGTTGAGTTTAATCTAACCTAGGGTGACCTAGTGTTAGCAACTAAGTGTTAGGAGAGACTTACCCGGTAATCCTTACTCTTAGATTCCAAAGATAGCAAACCTTAGGTAGTGGTGAGCCTAATAAGCCGCCATTGGATTAAGTGTGCTAGGATAGTTGTTTAGGACTTCCCTTTCCGAGACTTACCCGGTGAGGATAGGTTGGATCTTTAGATAACGATTCGGTTTGAGTAGAATTCCGTCCCTTAGGTTCTTAGAGACTTACCCGGTAATGATACCTAAGGAATGGACTAGTGGATCATGAGACCTACCCGGTGATTGATCCCAATCTAGAAACACTTAACCCCAACATAGTTAATCCAAGGAATGAATAGATAGCTTGAGTCCTATGCCATAACCGGAACTTCCAACCCCTAGAATCCGTCTTTTCTTTCTTGATCTATATCTTGTTTAGTTTGTTTACTTGCGTTGATTCACAATTTAGTTGATTGATTACTTTTGCATAAATTGTGATCTTTGATTGATCACTAAAAACCAACCAAAAACATTTGAGATTTTCATTTCTTTATTTCTTTCTTTTCTTTCAACCTAGGTCTTTACTAAACTCAATCACAAATCGAATCAATTTCACCTTAGTCTTTGTGTTCGACCTCGGAATACTATCCCTACTACAAATGTCCCGTACACTGCGGGTTTCGCTAGGTAGTTTAGGATTTAGTTCGAGTTATAAATTTAAAACTCATTTGCGCATCACGATCTTAGCGTAACACAACCTCCTCAACCGGAATTTCCGGTTTGTATTTCTTGAGTCTATGACCATTGACCTTGAAGCTTCCGCTCATTTCGCCCCATATCTCAACTGCACCATGAGGAAAAACATGTTTCACAACATAAGGTCCGGTCCATCTAAATTTCAACTTACGTGGGAAGAGGCGGAGGCAGGAGTTGAAGAGTAGAACTAAGTCTCCTTCGTTAAGCTCCTTAGGGATGATACGCTTGTCATGCCATTTCTTCGTCCTCTCCTTATAGATTTTGGCATTCTCATAAGCGTTCAAACGCAGCTCCTCCAGCTCATTGATATCCAATAGCCGCTTCTCGCCGGCTTCCTTAATGTCGAAGTTCAACCATTTGATTGCCCAATATGCTTTGTGTTCTAACTCAACGGGCAAATGACAAGACTTACCATATACCAAATTATAAGGGGTGGTACCTATGGGAGTCTTAAATGTGGTCCTGTAAGCCCAAAGAGTGTCGTCCAATTTCATGGACCAATCCTTCCTCGTCCTAGAAACGGTCTTCTCCAAAATTGCTTTGATTTCTCTATTCGAGATCTCGACTTGTCCACTAGTTTGAGGGTGATAAGGGGTTGCTACCTTGTGGGTTACCCTATACTTCGATAGAAGTGCCTTAAACTTCCGGTTGATGAAATGCGTTCCTCCATCGCTGATGATGATACGTGGAGTTCCAAAACGTGGAAAGATAGTCCTATTTAAGAACTTCACAACCACCTTGGCGTCATTAGTGGGAGAAGCGATGGCTTCAATCCATCTAGAAACGTAATCAACTTGAAGAAGAATATAGAGGTTTTCTCCGGATGATGGGAAAGGTCCCATGAAGTCTATCCCCCATACATCAAAGATTTCCACCTCTTGAATGTTATTAAGTGACATTTCGTTCCTCCTAGATAAATTTCCTGTTCTTTGGCATGCATCACAAGAGACAACAAACGATTGCACATCTTTAAATAATGTGGGCCAAAAGAAACCGGAACGTAATACCTTAGCGCATGTCTTATCGGTACTAGCATGTCCTCCACAAGGAAGTGAATGACAATGCCGTATGACGCTATTAACTTCATCTTCCGGAATGCATCTTCGAAGCATCCCATCCGGTCCGCGCTTGAATAGTAGCGGCTCATCCTAGTAGTAATGGCTTACGTCCTTGAAGAATTTCTTCTTTTGGGAGTACGTCAATCCGGGCGGTAATTCCTGGCAAACAAGATAATTCACAATATCAGCATACCAAGGTCCTTTATTATCAGAAAGTTGGTGGATAGATTGTTCCACCAACTGAGGATGAATGTCAGAGAAAGGAGTAAGAAGTTTGTTATTCTCAGTAGTCTCAGTTGACATCATCTCGCCATCGACCTCGGTCGAGGCGCAGAGGCATTGACCGAGATGCTCTTCAGTCGCCTCGCTCAGTCCAGAAAGTGCCTCGGTCGAGGTACTGCAACTGGAACTGAAACTGGAGATCTTCGTCTCCTGGATTAGCTTCTCCGTTTTAGCTCCTGGATCTTCTTCCAGTGCCTTCAAGCTTCGTATATCTGCATTACAAGAAGCATCTATGCCTTCCTCATTTAAACTGAAACTAATAACTCTTTCGAGTGGATCGTTAATAAGGATAGAGCTCACCAATTCCCTTGATTCTTCTTCATCGTAGATGTTGAAGATATCATCGCTTAGTTGCTCTCCTTTCATGGCCGCAAGTAGTGCGAACTTCACTTCATCTCCACCAATGTTGAATTTCAACTTGGCGTTCTTACAATCCACGTTGCAACCCGAAGTTGCTAGAAATGGCCTCCCGAGAATAATAGGAACAGGATAATCTGCGGGAATGTCAAGTATAACAAAGTCTATTGGTAAATAGAAGTTACCTAACTTGACCGGAACGTCTTCCAAAATGCCCACGGGATGGGTAATGGAGCGATCCGCCATGTATAATCGAATCTTGACCGGCTTGGGCTCTCCAAGTCCGCTCTTCACACATAGTTCCAACGGAATGATGCTCACGCTGGCTCCTAGATCGCATAAGGCTTCACAAGTGACATCCCCGACTTGAATGGGAATGCAAAATGAGCCGGGATCTCTCAACTTAGGTGGCATCTTCTCCTTCATGATTTGAATAAGCTCCGAGGATTTAGATGTCATCCTTACTTCACCAAAATCTTCCAGCTTCCTCTTCCTTGATAAGAGTTCTTTCAAGAACTTCCCATAGGAGGGCATCCCTAGAATAGCATCAAGGAAAGGAATGTTAATGTGCAGTTTATTAATCAAGTCAAGGAACTTACCAAAGTGCTTGTCTAGATGTGCTCTGGCCCTTGACTGGGGGAATGGAAGTGGTGGTTTGTATGCAAGAGGTGGAACATAAACTTCAGTTTTCCCCTCCGCTTTCTGTGGCTCCACCTCGGTTGGCATCTCGGCCGAAGTGTTCTTCGACTGCACTTGGACCGAGGTGGTCTTCGTCGGTACTGGCACCGACCGAGGCACTGGATCTACAGTTTTCAGTCGACTCCTCGTAGTTATGGCCATAATCTGGCCCTTAGGGTTGCTTTCCGTCCTTGTTGGAAGCTTCCCTGGATCTCTTGGCACTTCATTCGCCCTACTAGCAAGTTGTTGTTCAAAGGCCTTTTGGGCCTTAGAAAATGAAGTCATAGAAGTCTCCATAGCACTAAGCTTGATCAAGATAGCCTTCAGCACTACGTCTTTCTTTTCCGGCTGAGACGAACTTGATCCTTGCCTCTGGCTCTTTAATGGAGTAGAAGAAGAAGAAGGGGAAGAGAGGAAAGGATTAGAGGAATCGTTAGAATTGGAGTTAGAATGATTGTTACCAGAATTTTGGTTGTTCGCCCTCCAATTATTGCTATTGGACCCTCTATTGTTGTTGTAGTTGTTGTTCCGGGAACCGTTGTTGTTGTTGTTACGGTATCCATTGTTGTTGTTCCTTTGTCCCTGATTGGTTTGAGCAACCAAGAGTTCCTTCAATTGCTTCACGTCATTCTTCAAAGACGTGAGTTGATTGTTGTTTGGCTGAGTATCTTGGAAGTTAACTCTTTTAACTCCACCTTCAGCTCCTTGATGGGTGTATTTCTCCATATGCAAAGCTTGCTTCTCGATAAAGTCCCAAGCTTCGTCAATCGCCATGTCCATAAAGGTACCGGTGGAGAGTAGTTGGAGGTTGAACTAGGTGCTTCCGTCCAGTCCCTTGAAGTATATCTCCAACAACTCTATCTTTGGAATCCCATAATGTGGGCAATCCAAAAGAATGTCCTTAAACCTCTCCCATGACTTGGACAAGCTCTCCTTGTCCTTCATAATGAATGCATTAATCTTCCCTCTCATTTCAGCGGTCTTAGAGGGGGGAAAGAATTTAGTCAAGAATTCCTTAGTTATTTCCTCCCAAGTGCTAATTTTTCCTAGAGGAAGAGATTGATATCAAGTAAGAGCTCTATCTTTTAAAGAAAAGTAAAAAGGTCTGTTTTCAATCCTTGAGGGTCTCAAGGTCTCCATCAAGATCTCATAGTTTTAAAGATGTTGATGTGGGGATTCCTTCTCTAGCCCTCCGAACTGCATTGGCGAATCATGGAAAGAACTTGCGGTCGAAGTTCGTAGTCATGGTCCGCTGGATCTCCTAGCTTGTAGTTGTTGTTTTCAATCATGGAAAGAACTGGCATTGGCGAATCATGGAAAGAACTTGGGGTCCATCCTTTGACCTAGGGTTTGTGGGATTCCTGCAAAAAGAGCGCCTCGGACTGGCATCCGAGGTGGAAGTACCTCGGTCGGGGCGTTAGGTACTGGAACCTGCCTCGGTCGAGGGTCTGCAACCGGGACCTGCATCGGTCCAGCATCGGGAACTGGGTCTTCCCTCGGTCGAAGTTGATATTGGTCTCGTAAGGCTGCCATATCTGCTTCGATTGCTTCAGTCCTGGTGCGAGTTTCCTCTTTCTCTTGCCTTAGTTCTTCCCTGCTGAGGCGTAGCTGTTCTAACGCCTCTTTCAACTCGGCCTCAAGATCGCGATTGTGTTGGTTGGTCATCTTTGCTTCTCTTAAGCGTCGTTTGTATGTCTTTTCCGGTTCGGGATCGTAAGGAACGATTTCCTTCCCAGTGCGGGTTCTTCGCATAAACCTAAGAAAGAACCTGCAAAAGTCACTCAAGTAGAGTGGTTAGTAGACACGGGGGCAAGTGCGCCAAAAGCAAACCGTAACCGGCTCGGTCTAGACCAATTCCCCGGCAACGGCGCCAAAAACTTGTTCGCTCCAAACGGTGTGTGCAAGCTTTAAATTTATAACCCTAGATGTAAGCTTAAAACAAGGATGCGAACCCGCAGTGTACGGGTCAATCGTAGTAAAAAGCAAGAAATTCCAAGGGTCGATCACAGGGACTTAGTGAAACAAAGTCGATAACGGTAAGCTTTAGCAATTACTAACCACAAAGCAATTAAAACAATCAAAGATGATAAAAGTCAATAAAGGAAATATGCAATTCTAGGGATTAAAGCATCTAGTTGTGGTTCCAACTCAAGATTCTAAAGATAAGTGGACAAAGCTGAGATTTTTGCATAGGGAAGGTGTTACTAAAGTGGAATAGATCACCGGGTAAGTCTCACTACTCACTAATCCCAAACCGTAACTCCTATCACCGGGTAAGTCTCAAGGAATTAAGATGAAGAACTATAACCTCAAACTAACATACCATCTAAGGGAATAGAATCAACCTTTACCGGGTAAGTCTCAGGCTAACTCACAAAGATGGAATGGAAGCACACTCAAACCCCAATAAAGGATAAACCTTTATTACCTACACTTATGATCTTAGGTAAACAAACAAAGGAATTACCGGGTAAGTCTCATCCTAGGCTTGCATTGAACCAGGAAAGGTGTAATAAGAATAGGATTTGGCAAACTCTAACACTTAACTCTCAGTTTAGGATCAGATAAGTCACCTCGGTCAGACGAATTTCACCCCGGCCGAGATGTTCATCGACTGAGCGAGATGCTTTAGGGTTAAGGATAAGGACTCGAGCTTTCAAGGTCCTACTGTGATTTAAAATTATTCTATCATTGTTTTTCCCACAACCTTCAGCCAATCACCCTAGAATCACACAAAGAGATTAGTCACTCATCATCATGAAAGTATTAATCAAGTATATGGGAAGAAAGAGAATAATTGAACAAGAAAACCTTAAGAGAAAGGCTTCGATAACTGAATCAATTATCAAAACAACAAGCGTTCCTTGGATAGAAATCCAACAAGACAACAACAAAGAAGGGAATCTAAGATGATCTTACAAAAACCCCTCAAAAGCTATAAAAGCTATAGACTTTCTTCCTTTAACCTTCAAAAAGGTTCTTCAAATCTCCCAACTGGAGTATGTTGCAGCGTGTATTAAACACAATCGGTGGTATAGCATGATATGGATTTGTGGAAAATCCAACCCTTTTTATAGGAAAATTACTCTCCAAAGATAAGATATCTTAGAAAGATCTCTTCCCATAAAAATAGGTAAAATATATGATCTGGCATATCTTCTTCCTTCCAGGAGCCAAGCCCAAAAATATAAGATCTCTTTCCAAAGATAAAAGAACTCAGCCAAGAATAAAATATTCTCGCTGCGTCTCAGGTGTTCGCCTCGGTCGAGTCGACTTCTCTGGATCACCTCGGTCGAGGTGACTTTGTAGTCAACCGAGGTGAGTTACAACTGAATGTAAAATCTCTCAAATCTAGTCCAAAGTGAATCTTTAATCCATGGCTATGCTTCCTGGATGTTTCCTTATATTCCTGAATGTAGCTCCAATGACTCCTTAGCTCCTTTTGCTCCTTTTGATGCAAAACGTGCCATTTTACCTACGATTACAACAAAACTAGGTGTAGACCTCGATTCCCGCAAAGGTAGATGAAATGGTAATATAATCACATATTATACATACAAACATGCAGATTATTGAAGATAAAACGTCCAAACAAACCCCAAAATATAGACTATAATTCATGCTATCAGTGACATTTCGTGTCAGAGTTTCACAGAGCATAGGAGGTTGAAGCATATTTTTATGCAATAAAGATTGAATAACTGCCAGCGTCGATGGTTTAAGTTGATCAAGGACGCTGACCTTGAGATTTGTACCATTCTAGTAAGGAGAATGTGGTCACTGATGCCTTGAATAAAAAGACTCCTCGAGAGAAGGCGATTGTTGGAATTGTTGTACAGTCTCGGTTTTAAAATGATCTAGCTTGGTTAGAGTTGGACCTACAACTACTGATAAGGACGTTAGTTTCATGTTTAGGGATTTTACCTGGTTTGTTGGATGAGGTCCAACAAAAACAGGGGACTTGCCTGACCCTGAGGGAACTTGATGGAAGGATGCCTCATGGCGAGGCACCACAATTCTTTAATGGAATAGAAGGAGTATGAGGCGCCGCAACTGCGTCAATATAACCACTTATGCGGAGTCGAGTGGAGAAGATTACAGTGCACTCATAGTACACCTTCTTTAGTACATCCATGTACGAATAAGAGGTACCACGAAGTAGTAAATCAGGTTAAAGTGTTACCGACCTGGAGATGAGCTCATCCACTACCAGTGTTGTAGTGGAAGTGAGAAGACTTTTTTGTGGACTTGTGATGGGATTGAGACCCAGTAAGAGTTTTGGTGTTATCTAGATTATTAGTAACAGATTTACGAAGGCGACACGTTCCATCTCTACAGAGAGACGTGACCAGTGAATGAAGTAACAAAGGAGTACACTAGACAGATGATGGGACTCCATAAGTGTACCGAGGACGATCGACTATGATTGTAGTAGACGGTTTACTTTGAGGTTTTGATAGCTGATTCAGACTACTTGAGGAACGCGTCCACATATCATGATTGAGTTTTACCTCAGACAGACGGTCAGCCTAAGAGAACCCTCCAGACCGTAGAGGACATGTTGTGAGCTTGTGGGATGGATTGGGAATAGGGACGATCGGTTTATCTCCCACTCGTTGAGTTCTTATACCACCACCGTTGGTATGCATCTATAGGGATGGCCCCTATGAGGCGTGGTGTAGACATAGGTGTCATACGCCAGAACAGATTCAGGATGATATGGCTCGAGTAACGCTGATCAGAGAGAGGATGTTGGCTGCACAGAGTCGCCAGAAGTTGTATGTAGATAGGAGGTGTCAACCTCTAGAGTTCAGGGTAGGAGCTCATGTCTGGTTGAGAGTAACTCTAACGCGAGGCGTCAGACGTTATGGCATAAAGGGGAAGCTGATGTCAGCCCTTTCGAGATACTGGATAGAGTTGGGAGAGCAGCGCACAGATTGGCTTTGCCACCGAAGTTAGAGGGTGTTCACCCTATGTTTCATGTGTCTCAACTGAGGGAGTACATACCAGACATGAGGCACATTGTGAGTTATGATGCTCTAGTGGTTGAGCTCCTACCTTGAACTCTAGAGGCATATGGGTCCGAGAGGATTTGGGAATTGTTCAAGTTTCGGGACGAAACTTCTTCTTAAGGGGTGTGTGATGTAATATCTAGGATTTCCGAATTCTAATTAATGTTGATTAACTTAATGAATGATAGTAATTGACATATAACTCGCGAAGATTGCGTAAGTGTTGAGTATAAGTCCCACCGTTATGTTCTTGGCGTAATTTTGGGCTTATGGTGAAATTTTCACTTTTTCCCCCGGGTATTTATTTTTACCCTCCGGTATTATTTGGAGCATTTGGGAGCTCCAATTAATAAAAATGCAGTTGAGAGAAATGATCAGGACATCGGACATGTCCTAAATATGAAATAACATGGAAAGGCAAAACGGACAAAAGAGTCGCTATTTCGTTTCTTAACGGCTAAAAAAGACGGCTTAGGAATACACGTTTTCCAAGGCAATTGTGGAATAATTATCCTTACAATATTCAAGATCTGCTATTCCAATTTCGAGAAGTTTGGAGAAGGGGGTTCAACCCGCCTTTGGATCGGTTAAAGGATAATTATCGACTTCGCTAAAGGATAATTACCGTCTTCACTATAAATAGCGGGAAATCGTTTATTAATTCATTTCCTTTCACGTTTCCTCGTAAAAGCTCTGATTTCTCTCAAACTTCAAACTCAGATCTACTCTCCGTTTCTAATCCGATTTCAATTCCGTTTGAGTTTCTGGATTCCTCTCTTCATTCTCTTCATATCGGTACCGAGTTTCTGCATTTCTGAGCAGATGAACACCTGGTCGAGCATATGTGCCACCAGGACGGTTCCGTCGCTTAGATTCCGGTGAATTCGACGTTGTACCTGCGTAGCCTGCGTCGTTGTGATTTCGAATCTTCTTTCAGATTGTCAATCGGGTTAGTAACGAATAAGTTATGAATTTATTCGTTTTTCATACTGCGATTTGGCCTAAATTGACCTTAGGCTTTTCAAAATTGGATAATTAGAAATTCTATTATGATCATTATATTATTCTGGTGCTATGGGTTGTTTGTTTGATGAATCTGATGACAGGTTGGTTTAGAAATGGCATGTGGGCAAAATGTTATTTTGGCGAAATTTAATTAATTAATTAAAGATTAATTAATTAAATTAGGATTAAATTTGAGATTGAGGAATACTGATTAGATGCATGCTAGGTGTCAGAATGAGTTGAGGATCATGATGATGTTATGGATATCGGTTATGGCTTTCAGGTTTAGTATGTGTACGAGTATGATGAGATGTTATGTTGAGGAAATGCCTTAGGCATTTATGAATGTGTTGAGGATCTGAGGTTTAGATTTGAGATATAGGTTGGTTGTGGTTAGTGAGACGAGTCTCCTAACCTTTCGGGATTGTGATTGTGTGTGCCTTGCTATTGTAGGCGTTGTTTACTTCTCCAAGGGGAAGCTGTGACGTGGTACAACTTACGAGTATATCAGGTAAGTCCATAGGACTTACTTAGCGTACAGTTGTGGATTGTATGATTGTAATGGTTGTGTGTGTTCATATGGTTGTGCATTTATAACTTAAACCGGACTAAGATGACCATTCATTATATTTATATGGCCCAAGTGTATTATAACGGGCGGTAACCACTGGTCTCCGCCTGCTGGGTTAGGAAGAGGTGCCCTGAAGATGATCTCACAGGAGGGGACGAGTGACGGTCACCCCCATGCAAAACTCCTGTGTTACGTTGGATGGGACAGGGTTCTTCAGGCTCCTCGTGTTACAAAAGAAGTTGAATTAGTAATGGAATAACATAATTAAGATAATAAATGAATGTGTGTGACAATGCATGTATGAGTTGTTGTGGTGTGTTTGTGCTATTACTATTATGCTTATCTTTTGTTGTAGCTAACGGTGTATACCGTGTTATAGTTGATCTGCGGGTTAGGAAGACTGCAGAGTGAACTAGATGGTGTGACCAGCCGAGGACTTCTGTACATTAGGATGCGTGGGTTGGGGATCTTTTGTACCAGTTGATGTTGTTGTTATGGTTTTGTACTCAGCTTTGAGTTTGTAAACTCTTTTGTTGTATCATACAACTTTTATGTATTTGATTTTACTCTACTTGTGTCTTGTTGTAAGATCCAGTGAACTTGTTGTCAGGCTAGGGTCAGGATCCATTGTGAGATCCTAGCCCAATGTAGCATTCCGAGTCCCGCGGATTCGGGGTGTTACACTCTCAACATAACGATATACACAAAGGTTGCTTCCACAAGCTCAAAACGAACCCTCAACAACATACCACCACAATACTCACGTAACTCACACTAGACCTCTAAGGTTCAACCACTCTAAAGCATTCCAGTTCAACTACCCTACGCCAGCCTAACATGCTTCTAAGGTATAACAAATCTAAGGCATGAAAGAAGAAAAGGAAAGAACGAGATTTGGGACTCACTAAAGCCAAAACCGCCCCTGCGCCTATCTGGGTCCGCCCCTGCGCCTATCTGGGTCCGCCCCTGCGCCGATCTAGGTCCGCCCTTGCGCTTGACAGAAGCCGCGCAATTGTGAATCCGCCCCTGCGCCTGTCTGTGCAGAAAGTCCTCTGCTGAGTTCTTCGATTATGCAGCCGGTCCTTTAGGGTCTCCTTTGGTGCTATGAGTGTCTTCCACTTCTCTCACTTGGTCTTAGCCTCCTTCTAGGGTCTAGCTTCGTCATCGAACCAACAAAACAACGATAGATCGTTGAGTAAGGATTCAAGAGTGTCTTTCATTCAAGCCATGGAAGGGGAAGGAAGAAAGAAGAAGAAGAAGAAGAAGAAAGAAAGAAGAAGAAAGGGAGCCTTACCCACGTCCCGTCACTGCAGTCCGGCCTCACGAATGGTGGATCCAAGCTGGAGCACTCAAAGAGAAGAATGGAGGAGAAGGATGTAAGAGGAAGGTGCAAGAGGATGAAGTGGGTAGAAGGAAGGAAAGTAACGTGAGTAGAAAAATCAGAGGAGGAGAAGGGTTGGCTACATATAAGAGGAAGGATACCAAAGGTTTTCAGCCAACAACTTCCCATGACATTAAAGAGAGGAGTTTAAAAGGATCAGAAGGTGAACGGTTGGCCAAAACGCTGCTACCCCGCCCACGTGTGTCACCGCCCCTGCAGGAATCCTAGTTGCACCTACGGCCTACTCGACTGCGTCGCCAAAGCCGCAAGGGCGTGAGCCCTTGCGCCCGGCTTCTACCCTCCTCTAACCCTATCCAAGCGTAACGAAAAATCCGGTCGTTACAGTAACTGGATTTATAACGACGGTGCAAGCGTATAGATTATGATGGTAGCACCTTGGTGAAATGACTTATTGAGTTTTGAGGTGATTGTAGTCGGAGTATACAAGAGACAAAGTGATGTTGAGCGACTGAAGATTATTATATGGATCCTATGTCACCCCGACAAGATAAATACAGAAAAGTGTTTATATGAGAGTTTACTAAGAGATGGTGGTACTTCGATGCATATCCAAGCCAATCATGATAACCTGGTCATAGGTAGACTGATGAGTAATTTTGGAACTGCATACATAGATGGTGTATCCTGGATTCATGACTGATGGGAGAAGAGTTGATAAAAGTAACAAATTTAATCTACGTGGTCCGTAAAGGTTGTATGAGGAAGCTCAAAGGGATTTAACCATCATACTAGTGTAAGAACTTATAAGATGGTGAAGTGACATGAATATACTTGTAACCTAGTAGACCATGAGTCGAGAAATTGAATTGTTGGAGACGATCATATACATCCGATGCTTCCTATCCAAACGGTACTAGGAGGTGTGAATAAAAGTTATATAATCGAGTCGATAAACCCATGGTGGATAAAGTGCAACTCCATGCGGAGGGATTATACCGTAAGGAGAAAACACCCTGCATCAAAAGTTTAGCCTTGCCAACTTAAATTATAGTGTTGAGATGAGGATAAAAAGGATATCCTTATAGATTTTATTCAAGAGTACAACACAGCTGATGATTTAATACTGAATGAGGGGTAATGACCAATTGACAATAGTGAGACCAGTCCTGGCAATGTGTTACCAAACGAGTCATCTAGTGGAATAATTCACGAGAAGAGTATGCGAAACTACCGTGTGTCTAGTATCATTGTTCAATATATACTTGTTATTGCACAACAGGAATTTGGAGAGCTAAGTAAGAAGCTCAATGTCAAAACATAGACTTATAGGCTAATAGGATGTTTCATTACATTGAAGGCCAAAAGAGTTGTGGGAAGAGATCCACATTGAGTTGACTGGTGAGTATCAAGGGAGGGTTCTGAGGAGATATAAGTGAATTCAAGGATTTACTAAGACCACACATTCCAATCCTATCAAGGAGACATGACCGGTGAGTCGTTTGGCTGAGGAGTTCTCTAGACAATTGTGAGACTCCATGGGGTGTCGAGGACCTTCGTTTCCGATAGAGATGAACGATTGACCTCGGGGGTTTGGTAGTCAGTGTACACGGCTTTGAGTATGAGCCTTCACCTTACTATCGTATATCATCCCTAGACTAGCGGTCAGTTTGAGAGGAACTTTCCGACATTAGAAGAGAAGCTACATCTGTGTGTGTTAGACT
Source organism: Fagopyrum esculentum (assembly GCA_033239045.1). Taxonomy (NCBI): domain Eukaryota; kingdom Viridiplantae; phylum Streptophyta; class Magnoliopsida; order Caryophyllales; family Polygonaceae; genus Fagopyrum; species Fagopyrum esculentum. Next base: position 75,817,395 of record BSUD01000008.1, read on the forward strand.
GAGAACAAGTGTGAACAGACCACCTTTCCTCAATGGAGTTCTATTATAATAGCAGATAGTATGCATCCATTGGGATGGCTCCTTATGAGGCATTGTGTTGGCAGAGATACAGTACACCTTTGTGTTAGCAAGAGCCTGACAGAGTAGGTGTAGTAGCTCCAAAGCATATACAGGACGAGATCACTAGAGTAGCTCTGATCGTATGTTGCCAACATAGAGTCGTTAAAAAATCCTACGCCAACGGGAGGCGCCGACCTCTAGAGTTTAGAGTGGATACTCAGGTTGGGTTGAGAGTATCACCGACACAAGGTGTCCAGCATTTTGGCATTAAGAGGAAGTTGAGTCCTTGATATGTCCGACCGCGAGTCGGAGAGGTCGCATACCGACTAGCGCGTGCACTAGAGGGTGTATATCTGGTCTTTCATGTATCGTAGTTGAGAGAGTATATACCGGATCCAAGACGTGTGAACAACTATGAGGATTTGATTGTCGAGCTTGATCATACCTTGTAGAGCATCCGGTAGCGGTTTTAGAGAGGATTACTAGACGTTTACGGTCTAAGGACATACCGATGCTACGGATTCAGTAGTCTAGACGGGGAGCCGACGAGGCTACATGGGAGATGAAGGATAGTATCAGGAGGAACTATGTTGAGTTTTATGCAAGGTTAGCTGCAACCGTAGGACCGACGGGTTAGTTCTCGGTTTTGTTCTTTTGTGTTTTTATGTGTTTGATTGCTTGTGTGACATGCTTTAATGTGATTCTATGGTCGTGTTAGACCTCAATGTGTTGTTTATGTGGAGTGTATGAGTAGTGTAGAAGGGGTAAAACCTTCTGGTCTACAACCTCTAGGCTTTGGTATTTTTGTTAAACCAAAGTAACTTGCCCTTACTTGAGGCTTCGGGACGAAACTTATTTTAAGGGGAGAACTGATGTAATACCCGAAAATTTTGTTTCTAATTATTTCTGTGTCAAACTGGACTCTGACAACTTGACCTTTATATGATACTTAATATCTCGCTTTAACGAAATTTTTATCATTTTATATGAGATTTTGCCCACAAAAAATGATAAATATCACTCGACATCCTATCTTAAAACATTTAGAGGAGTTGGTCCATCAAGATATGTTGTCGGGCCCGTCAAGAGAAGCTGACGGGCCCATCAAGACAAGCCCAACAACAACAAGAGGCGATCGGCCGACCCTCCAAATCGAACTCTTTTTCCCTTCTTTCACGCAAGTTGGATCGGATCTCTCTCACGTATTCTGTTTCCTTTTTACATGCAAGATCAGATCTTATCTCAACTGTTACCAATATCGTCTCACCATCTCATTCTTGTAGTCTCCCTTGCGTCGGATCACCAATACAATCTAAACTAGCTGCCCCCTTTGTTTCTTTGGTACGTAACACACCCCGTCTGCATCGACATCGACAATGACACTTCATCCGACAACGAGCAGCCATGCATACCTTCTCTTCATCAACAACAATTGCAGTGCCTTTTGACAGGGAGCGGCCAGTGAAGACCCCGCCTTCTGGCAATCGCAACCCAAAAGACAGCGTCTGGCATCGACCTCCTCTTCTGACAACAAGTAAGCATCCTTCTTCCTCTCCTTCGATTCCACCGCCCTTTGGATCCATATCTAACCCTCACCTTGCCGGCAACACCAACAACCAGAGTAGGATCCGGACCACTATCTTCAACCCTTGTGTAGAGACAAAACAGTCAACTCGGTAGCTTACTGTAGGTCCAACGATGGCAAAAGGATCTTGATCGTCAATAGGATGTTGATCGTCAATGTCAATTTTAGGATGTAGAAGAAGGGCCTAACTCAGTCGTGATGTACATAGGATTCGAACCAGGGATCAGAAGGGTATAGCTCAGTCATGTTGTCCATAGGATTCGAATCAACGACCAAATGTCCTTTCTTTGTTTTCCAAAATTTTGTTCGGAAGTGCTGACTTTGAGGACTTACTTCGATTGTTTAGAATGATCATCCACCCTTAAACTTGTGATATGTTTTAGGTGGATATGTGTAGTTTGATGCACTAAAATTTGGGAACAATCCAATAATCGGATTTGATTTTGTGACGTTCCAAAGTGGAACTATGTAGTTTTGTAAGAATGGTGTGATTTTGGCTAAGTATGGAAAATTGTATAACCCTAGAGTCCACTTTAGGATTTTGTGGAGATTTTATGGTTTAAGATTTTTGGATTATTATTGTCCTATTTTAGAGTTGACATATCATAGTACGTAGATATTTTCTCGGAATTTCTAGGATTTTCTTAGAGCGTTTTAGGTTAGGTCAAAGTATGACCCTAGTTAGCTTTGGTTTCAAGTTTGAAAGTTGGAAATCTTTCAAACTTGATTTATCTTTCTTTTTAGAGTGAGTCTTTATGTCTTTGAGGTTCTAGTGGAAGGTTCCAAGTCTTTCTAGACTTTTTAGGGTTTTCCGGACCCATGGGTAAAATAGTCATTTTACACATATAAGGCTAGTTTGGTTCTTTCTCTTAGATGATCCTTGTTAAATTAGAAGTTGGAGAGTTCTAAAATTTTTGGATATTTCTTAATCCAAATTTTCCTTTTATTACTAGGCGGTTGAGACGTGACCTTTGCGGAATCGAGTATTAGCATTTTACAGAATTTGACAGGATTCAGGTAATTGGTCAAAGTGTATTATAACCATAACCGGACTAGGACGACCTTCTTTGTTAATTGGTCAAAGTGTATTATAACCGCACGGTCGTATCACTGCCTAGCTTTGCTATGAGTTTGAGAGGTTCTTTGCGACCAGGTCATACCGGTAGACGGTGAGGTGCATCAGATCCATTCCGGTTGGTAAACGGGGACAAGTACAAGAGTCGAGAGACTCTCGTGCTACACCATAAGTTGAATTAAAAGTGAATCACATTTATACAAGATAATAACGGGAATTCTATGCAAGCATGTTGCGTGTTAAATTTAGTTTTGTGTATGTTTGTGTTATTATGATTCTTCTAATATTTGGATAGTTAACTAATGGTTGTTTTATATGTTGTTTAGATTTGTCAGAAGTTAGAGTAGCGACCGAGTGATCCGGAAGGTAATGGTTAGCCGGATATTCGTACTCCCTAGGATGGGGTTTGGGTTTTATTTATCAGTCTTTCCTTTATTGCATGTTGCCCTTAGAGGTTATGATCCTAAGATATATTATTGGTTGATAGTCTTTTGTTGAGTCCATAACATTTTAAAACTCCTTCATATTTCGTTTTCTTTATTTGTGTCTTGTTGTAAGATCTAGTGAAATCGTTATCAAATTAGGGTTGAGACTCATTGTAAGGTTCTAACCCATAATTCCTCGAGTTATGAGAATTTGGGGTGTAGTCCATAACATTTTTAAAACTCCTTTTTATGATATTTGGTTTTCCTTTATTTGTGTCTTGTTATAAGATCTAGTAAAATTGTTGTCAAACTAGGTTTGGGACCCATTGTGAGACATAACCCGTAGCTTCCCAAGTTTTGAGAATTTGGGGTGTTACAAACATAATCCAAATTTTAGTCATAGCAAACAACAGATTCATATTTGAATATACTGAACACAAACACATGTGTAAGTAAGCTATTAAATCACAATATTTTCATTTTATAGAAAGTTCCTATATCCTGCACAAAAAAGCAAAAACAACGAAACACTCTACAACAATAATGAACAAAGAAAAGCAAACAAGACCAACTGTTCCAACCGGTTTAAGACTTCGTCAACTTATTACGAAGTCCACTAGAGTCTAAAACCAAACTTGAGAATTCAGTTGCAAAACAACAAGTAGATGAAGGATGAGAGCCTATATCTAAGAAATTTTCAAATCAACAAAAGAAATAGAGACGAAGTTACTTGAGAAAGAGAAATTTCGATAAAAGGAGAAGCTCACAAGATCTGGAAAAAGAGGGATGAGTATGTGAGAAAGAGGAATTTCGATATAAGGAAATCTTACCCGATATTGAGAAGGAGCAATGAATATGAGAATAGAGGAGATAAATGGAGAATGAGATCGTGAGAGAAAAAGGAAAAAAAAAAAAAAGACGGATACCTCCCAAAATTACATAAATCAAAAGGAAAAAAAATCCGAATATAGAATATTTATCTAATATTCATATACAAACCACACCTACATAGGTATAAATTATATCCATACCTATACACATCAAAACCAAACGAGTCCTTAGTTACCAAACACATTATGTACTAGGGGTGGGCATGGGACGAGACTAGACGGGATTGGGGTCGTCCCGCGTCCCATTCCCCAAATTATAAGCGGAACGGGACGGGACGAGATTTGCAATTTTTTTTCTTCGTCTCGCGTAGGCCTTGTCTCACCTGGGACGGGACGAGCCTAATCCCGCAAGAATTATGCACCGGTTATATTCAACAATTGTTCTTGTTTAATCTCATGTTTAAAGACACAATGGTCAAAAAAACTCGATACCGAATTACCGATTCAAGAGATCCACATTAGTGGGTAGTACATTCAAAACGAATACAAGTTACATCAAAGTGTGTCTTATCAATTCACATTCAAAAAATCTAGCACTACACTACACTAATGACAATTTTTTACATGTCAATCACAACAAATAATTTACATAAGATAACTCTCTTATAGTATTTTATTATTTATAATTCTTATCAATATAAAATTATAATTTATATATTATTTATCTATATAATATAAAAATAACATTATTTATATATATGCGAATAGACGAGATTAATCGGATAAAAAAGTTTTCATCCCACGTCCTCAAGTTTTTCATGAAACGGGACGAGATACCCATTTTTTTTTTCAAATGCCCGGCCGATCGGGGCTGGACGGAATTATCCGACATACACACTAGCTTGTCATTTGTCATATGCTTCCAAGCTTGAAACCATAACACCGAATTCGGCTGGACTGCTTGACGATGACGAGGGAGAGAGGAACAACACTTTACCAAGTTTACAGAGCGCTGACTTACGCTTTCACTCCGATGGTGCGCCTCCACCTCCGTTGGAGAAGATCTCGCGGTCTTGAACATCAAACGCGGTGGCCGGAGCGCCTCGGATGCCCCTCTCTCCCCCGTCCTCCCGGCCGCCTTATTTGGTTCCACGCCGTCTCTCTAGGTTCTCTCTCTTGTTTCTTCGTGAATTTGGGGTTTTAAATTGTGGTTCCTCACCTGGATATAATGTATCAGCATTATGAATTTGTAGCTTTGGTTAATTTATACAGGAGAAGGAATGGCGGCGCTTCCTTTGATTAGCCATTGTATCGCCCAGAGGCCTCATTTGAACGTTCTAATGACGACCACCGATGTTTCTGCGTTGTGAGTTGGAGCTTGCAAGTTGCAACATATCATGCCCTTTATGCTTCCATTTTTTCCCTATATGGGTGCTTGATTTTTTTAAACGTGAAGTTGTTGCCTCAGAATGAAATACATGTGATTATTACTTGCAAGGCAAAATCGATTTCTTCTTCATTTTCAGATATCTGTTTGTGTAGCACAACTTTTCAAGTTCCTGAACGGTTTTGTTATCGAGTATTATAATAGTAATTAGAAGAAGACTGGAAAAATATGAATTGATCAAGAGAGATCACTTTTTTTATTCACGGGGCAGTTTGGTTGATGCATGTTATGAACATTTTTTGGGTGCAGTGAGGTTTTAAAAAATCAGCTGCCAAGGCAGGTCATATACCAGGTATTTTTGCCTTATGAACCTAAGTATAATTGTATCTATGTTTTGGTACTTTTGAGTTATTTTTAATGGTGTTTTTTTTTTGGTAAAAAGTATAGTAAATAAGAAAAATAATTCATAAAATATTTGGGCAATGAATGCTTACGAGGAAACATGCATCATTCTCATATTTTTGGTTTGGATGTAGTTGTGGATATGTTTTAATTAGATTTTTTTTCTCCTGGGTTTGCACATTTATATGAAAGTTATTTTCATTTCTGCTGCCAGTTTGCACCACTAGATTTACCAGCTTCAATAGATGCATTCCTAGGTCATTGGAAGCCAGATGCTATTGTTCTGATGGAGAGTGAATTGTGGCCAAATCTTATAATGGGTGCTTCAAATGGTGGTGTAAGTCAATACTTCTACAGCTTGATTTTCTTCTGTAGTTGGGTATACTAATAAATCTTCTTCTCCTTCTCCTCCTCCTCCCCACTCTTCCCCTCCCCCTCCTCCTCTCATAACACATGTTTTTCAAATTTGACTAGTCTAATTGTGTCTTTCCTGCTGGTGGTGTCTTTCCTGCTGATGTACTTTGCCTATCAAACTTTTCCAGATAATGCTGGCCTTGGTAAATGCTCGGATGTCTAACAAGTCTTTCAAACGGTGGTCAATACCTGTTGTTTATCCACTGATATCGTTAATGCTATCAAAGTTTGCATTGATTATTCCATTGGTAAATAATCCTATACTATGAATCAAGCAAGTCGATAATGTCTGCAGTGTTATTAATTTGTTTGTTTTTGGGTTAGAGCAAAGTGGAAGCGATCAATTTTCAGTTGTTGCAGGCTCCTCCTATGGTTGTTAGCTTTTCTGCTGATTTGAAATACTGTAAGACATGTATGGTTTGCATCCATAAAATTTCAACTTTTCTGTGCGCTCAGAATTCAAATACTATAATTATTAAATGACACGATGTTGTCTTTCTAGTTTCTCTTACTCGGCTAGCCATCAATAAAACCATATTTTGAGCCTCAGATTCGAAACAAAGCCTAGACATGTGTGGTTTTTAATTCTAACATGAATACTGTTGCAGCTAGATCTATGTGCCAGCTGAAAGGTGTACTTGTACACACCTCAGTTCATTGGCTAATGTCAAAGAAACTTCAGACAAAATTGTTTAGCTGTCTGTTATATATTCTGGAACTTACTGTATACCGAATGATGAAAAACATTCCATGAGGATCATGTGCTTTCTTTTCTTGGTCTTCATTTCCTGCTTTGCAGTTTGATTACTTTCTTGAAAGTATATCTGCTTAAACACCAGAGTAACCATGAAATCACAGTTGTTAATAAATAAGATGATCAACATTTGCTTTCTAACACGGTGCTTATTTTTCATCCAGCTGTAGAAGACTGTAATACTTCAAGCACGATAGCTGAAAGTTTGAAGGCTATGCAGTTTCAGCTTGCTTCCAGGAGAGTTTGGATGGCTTCTTCCATACACAAAGGGGAAGAAGAAGGTCCATTTCTTCCATTTAAGCTTAAGCTAGGTTCTATAGCTTGTTTTCATGTTGTCACCTTGTTCTGCCTAGTAGGGTTTAAGTTCTGGAATGGTGCACACTGAAGGCCCATCAAAATAGATATTGCTTCTTGGCTTGGGCCCTCCTTACTTGTCACCGCTTACTTCTCCTATATTGACTTATTTAGCTTCCCTTTTCTTACCATTGGTATCCGATCCATCCTAAGTATTGATACTTCTATTACAGACATGCTTAGGATTCACAACGTGCTTGTGAAAAGCCACCCAGAGACGGTCACTATTCTCGTGCCTCGTCATCCACAGCATGGACTAGAAATTGCTATGGTATGATCATTGTCGATCAGATGATTCAGATGTTCTTTTGCTTATCTGCATTTTGGCAACACATAGACCTAACATTATGGAACTTATTGGTTGAAGTGTATGCAGACCTTAAAATCGGTAATTCATGCATGCAGAAGAATTTGTTTTTCAAGCTTCACGTTTTCTGCCATTACATTTTGTGGAAGCCTCGTTTGAATTCTTTGCAGGCATTGAGAAAACAAGGGGTGAATGTTGCTCTGAGGTCTAATGATGATAAACTGCTGCCTGGTACAAATATATATGTGGCGGATACACTAGGTTGGCACATCCATAATTGTTCTCTGTATTCTTCTTGTGTTGTTTGGGTTGGGTTGCTGGTGGTGATTACTTTTGAATGGATCCCGACAGAGGGGTTTACATGGCAAAGTAAAGCTGTCACTTTAAAGTGCACTATACTTTTGATGTTTAATGTTATACATTCCCTATCAAACATAATGATTTAGATTTTGGAGCATTAGAAAGTATCTTAATTCATGAATTCCTTGGCCCAGTCTTTGGCAGTCGACGGATAGATGAGCTTATAATATCTTAATCTTTCTAAGTTGATTTTCCAAGAAGCAAAACCAAGTGGTGCCCATAATAATGATGTTCGACTCATGAACTGACACTGATATAGTAGCTAATCCTGGAATATTCTATTATAGGAATTGTTGCTTCTGCTTTAAAAGTATTTATTTCGACTTTTAATATAGGTGAGCTAAGATACTTGTACAGACTTGCACCCATTGCAGTAGTTGGTGGTTCTTTCTTGCCCGGTTTAAAAGGTCATAATGTATCAGAAGCTGCAGCAGCTGGTTGTGCAGTTTTGACTGGTAAAAGTTTCCATCAAGTCGAAGGTTTTAGCTTAATATACATGATATGATGAAGGGTAGTTAGGTATCTTATATGGCATGCTTGTTTGTCAGGGCCTCATATTGCTCATTTCTCCCAAATGGTATCGACTATGCAAAAATTGAATCCTTTGTCAATTGTGCAGGTATGGAAACTTATTATTATTATTAAAGAAAGTATGTCATACTATCGAATTTTGATCAAAAATATCCCGAAATTGTAAAAATCATTAATAGGTAGCCAAACTATCCTCTAATGTAACAATATTGGTACGGTCACATCTTCCGGGCAAAATTCTGGCCATTTTGATGGCATGACAGCCGGAAATTCACTTCTTAGTCACTAAATTCTCACTTTTGTTTAGTTATGTTCCAAAATAGTCCATACAATTTTTATTTGTTTATCATTTTGAATCTTTGATCCCTATATTTTTATGTTTCATTTTTATGTTTCACCTTTTACTTGTATTTTTATTTTAGATCCTCATTTTAAGTTCGTGTTTCATTTTGTAAGGTTAAGGGTGTGTTCGGTAATGGTGATTTATAGGGTTTATGGGACTTTCGGGGAATTATAGTTTTTCTTCATCTTCAATCTCGAAGCACCGGACAAGATCCTAAATTACAAACCACCACCTGTATAAGAGAATATTTAAAAAAAAAAACATTGTAAATTAAGTTGTATAAAAAAAAATTCATAAATTAATATTGTTAAATACTTTTGTAAGCATAAAAAAGGTTTGTGGGTGTTTTTAAAAATAAAACAATATCTAATATTGGTAATCGTTGAACACATAAGCTCAACAGGTTTCATCCTAAAACCATTCGACAATGGGAGCAATAACCCATAAAATTTATATACTAGGATATGTTTCTATTTATAATCAATGTCAGAACATTTCCTTCTCCACACTTGTTGTTGTTGTTGTTGAAAAATTCCTTTCTAATCCAAGTGAAATGTTACATTTTTTTGTTATAGTTGGTGTGAGTTTCAAGTAGACTGATATTGCTGTCTGCAACTTTGGCATCAAAGATGTATTGCTCATAGTTGACTTGTGCACAGGTTTCTGATAGAATGGAACTAGAAAAAATCCTGATGGAACTTTTGAGCGATAGCAATGCTCTTCAAGTTCATCGCTTGGCAGCAAGACAAACATTTGATGCATTGTCAGGGAAGGTGGTAGCTAGTGTATGGAAACTGGTAGACGAGAATGTTGTTGCAAAGGTTTGGAGTTCAAACTAGATTGACTCATATAAACTATCATCAGTCCTGAAAATGCAGGAGCATGAATATTTGACTCATAAACATACAAGATTTCACAACTGGCCGATCCTATAGGTATGGACCCCTCCTATATTGCTAGTTACTCTTAAATTAATTGGTTGATCTCCCAAAACGAGTTCAATCGTTCTTCCGTGGGAGATTTGTGATTGGCTCGGTGATTCATCTGGTGTTCTGTTCAGATGAGGTAAAAACATGGAGCTGCTGATCTGCTACTACGTTCTTGTGTTTATTATAACTCAAGTAAAAGATCATGTATTGTTAATTTTTAAATATTTGATTCTCTGTAGAATATAAATTGGTTTATAACCTAACACTTAACATGTTGAGCACAAACACTAGTGGTTGTGTTCACTTGTGTTTTTTTGGGATGGTTTTTTAAAAACACTTTAAGTGTTTTAAAACACTAACGGGTGTTTGACAATTTCATTACACAACCACTAGTGTCTCGGCATCCCCATGTGCATATCACGTGTTTTCTTCTACTCCAAAAATTTGTCGATGAATGAAACTCAAAGCTTGATTGATATACTTCTTGAAATATTACATACAACATTGAACATGTAGGATAACAAAACACAATTTTATACACTTCATATGAATGAAAAAACTCTAAGTTCCTCAATTGTTTTCTGCACTTTTTCAATATCTTCAAATTGCAAATCTTGAATCTGTACAGCAAACAAATCTTCTATATCTATCTATATACTAAAGCAGCCCGTGAACTTCCACCTGACACATTTTCGTGCAGTCACATCATTGAATATACACGTGTCAGCTATTTGTTAAGCCACGTAACACTATTATTTAATTAATTAATTAGTTAATTTTTTAGTCATACTTATTCAAATCTGAGATCCTAACAAACTCTTTTTTTTATTTTCCCTACAATTAATATTTTCTCGCTTATATTATATAATAAATTTAATTAAAATTTAACTTAATATAATTATTATTCTAATAACAATTAATTTTATATTATTTATTTTCGTTAATATATAATAATATATTTATAAAATAGAGTAGGGTTAATATTCTAACAATATTTTATATAATTTAATTATTTTTAATTATTTTTTTTAATTATATATTTTATGTGATTTATTTTTTTTAATTATATATTTTATGTGATTTATTTTTTTTAATTATAGTTTATTAGTTCGATATTATATAATAAAATCCATTAAATTTTACTTTAATTTGATTATCATTCTAACAAAATTTTTTTTTATTTATTTTGAAGTATGTTGTTTAATTAATCATTTTGTTTGATTTAACTTTTTCATAATTGTAGATTATTACTCCCTTGATATATAACAAAATTCACTATAATTGACTTTAATGTGATTATTATTCTAACAATATTTAT
>BSUD01000008.1:75828772-75840905 GCA_033239045.1 Fagopyrum esculentum
GATAATTAGTTCATTAATATATTTTTTTTAAAATTGCAAGATAATGAATCAATTTATTATGAAATTCATCTAATCCTTATTTTATTCTTTTTTTCTTTTTCCTTGGCAATCATTCGGAATATATCTTATCACAAAACGATATCCTTCTTAAACATATCCCATCTAAATATATTTTACAGTTTTTAATTTAAAATTATTTTTTAAAGAAAGTAATTGTTTGTAACATATATAATTAAACAATCATTTGTGTTTATTTGTAAAACATAAATATGTTTTTGTTAAAAATACTCAACCCCATTTTTTACCAAATAGAAAAATATTTTAAAAAAATTAAATACTTTTTTTTTAAATATAAATTTTATAAATCAATATCAATATATACTACTAAAGTAGAGTTCTAACTTGCTGACGTGGCGTTACATGATGTGAGTATTTTAAAATCGAACTCTCTCATTAAAATCCACAATAACCTTTTTAAAATTACCTATATAAATTTTTTAAAACTAATCACCTACAATATCTCTTTAAACAATCTCTTATTTTTCTTTTTGAAGTATCTATAATTTTTATTTATTCAATGTATTTCGAATAAAACTATAAATATTTTCAATTTAAAAAACAAAAATATAGAAAAAGAAACATAAATATTAAATCAAAATAAAATTATAATTATTTTCAATTAAATGAAAATTTTTAAAAAATATCTCGAAATAAATTATGACTATTTTCACAACTTTTTTAACTATTTTACATTACAATTAACTTTTTTTAAATAATTTTTTATATATTTTATTTGCATTATATAATTTTCCTATTTCGAATAAAATTTTGTAACTTATTTCGATATTAAAAATGTAATTACTTATCTTATTTTATTTATTTATTTTATAAATTTAATCATCTAAATATATCATATTTTATGTTTTACATTTTTTAATATATTTTATTGGGCAAATTAGGCAACTAGGCCTTTTTGAGGTTATTGTTTAGTAAGTAGCCCTTTTCTATTTTCTTATTAGTAAATGTACCCCTAATTATATTTACCGTACATATATTTTTACCTTCCTCCCCTCTGATGAGCAACACGCCCCAACAAAACCCTTACTCATCTCAGCATTCGGCTTCTCTCACTTCTCCGTCATTTGCCCCCTTCAACCACCACTCCCACTGTCTCTCGCTTTCCTACTCTGTACTCCACCGTCCACTGCATTATCGTCTCCAATTTCAAAACCTCTAATCCCACTGTTACCGCTTGTACCACCACTGGAATTGTAACTCGGACAAAAATCAATCGGTTGGAGAAGGCTCTCGCCGACATCAGAGATTGAACTCAACATTGTTGAGTTCAATCTCTGATGTCGGCCGATTAGGGCTTGCTGAGTTTGTATTCCCTTCTGAGAGCCTGAGTATTGGATTGTATCATAGACTTCTGGTATACAAATTTCTAGTTTATACGATTGATTTATTATTAGAATTATGACTTGTTAGTAGTTGTAGATCCTACGCGATCTTTCAATGTTGAATTAGTTAAGGTTTTTTACTTGAAAAATCTGGTTGTTTGCATCTGCAGAGCATCTTAAGCAAGTGCTTGAACATATAGGCAAATTGGAGCAGCTCTCTACAACATTCAGTTTGAGCAGCATTGGCTTGAGACTGACACCGAGCATCAATCTAATGGTAAATACTCTCTCACACATGCTATTGTTACCTTGAGATTCAAGTTCATTTTGATGAAAATGTCTTAAACTAGGTTTTTGAATTCTAATGCTCGATCCTTGTTGAATATTCAGGTGAATACGTAGTTATGGTGAAGTCTGGTATCATTGACCCTTTGAAAGTGAATAGAAATGCTATAGTAGATGCAGCTACGTAAGCACATTGCAGAATTTGGTATCTGATTTAGTTGATATGGTGAAGTCTGTATAATTGATGAATTTGGTATCTCATTTAGTAGATCATTTCTAGTACTATTTCAAGGAAAACTCAAGTAGGATCTAAATTGGATTTCTACAGGAGTTCAAATGGTACCATAAAGATGAATAGGAGCTCAATGATTATATTCTGATTCAGTACCTATTTAGCTTGTGTTAATAGGTGGATCATGATCTTGTATTCTAAACCACCGGATTAAAAAAGATGAATATGAATATGGTATGTAATTTATGCCATTTTCTGTTATGAAATTTATGGTATGTAATTTTATGGTATGTACTTTTATGGTATGTAATTTTATGGTATGAAAATCTAGTGTAAAAAATATGGTATGACAATTTCTAGTATGGAAAAATTCTGGTAAGACAAAATTCTGGTATGAAAAAATTCTAGTATGAACTTTTCGTATGATAATTTCTGGTATGAAGTTTCTGGTATGAACTTTTTTGGTATGAACTTTTCTGGTATGAAATTTTTGGTATGAAAATTCTAGTATGAGAAATTTTGGTAGGAGAAATTCCGGTATAAAAAATTCAGTCCAGAAAATAAAAAATAAAATAAAATAAAATAAAATAAAACACAAGAAAAATAATGGAAGAAAACAAATTCCGTAATTAAAAATTAAAATTATACTTATATAACAAATAACAAACATCATTTATTTCTTTCTTTCTAAATAGAAGGGTTAATAATTTTTACCTACTATTAAATGAAAGTGGTAAAAAAATTTGGGGTACACTTTCTTAAACAAAAACTCAAAAAAGCCTAGTATGTCAAATTATCCCTATTTTATTTGCATTATATTTTCATATTTCGAATATAAATTTTTTACGAATTTTGATTTAAAAATTGTGAATTTTTTTTTTATCTTATTTCGATTATTTATTGTATAAAAAATAATCATCATAATATATCATATTTTATACTATTTCACCCTTATAATTTTTGTTTAACTTATTCCGATTCTTTATAACAACTATAATAATCTCAACCAATTTTAAACCAAATTCATCCTTTTTTTTTCTTTTACAAGTATAACAAATCAAAGTATTTTTGTAAGAAGGTTTTTTTATTTTTTTTCTTAATTTATTTTTGAAGGATTATAAGCTCAATCTATTTACGTTAAATATTTTCAAAATTTTGCTATCCCACATCGATTATCAAGTAAGACTGATAGTTTGATAACTTATATAAATCGAGGGTTTGAAAATTAAACAAATCACACATCTCTTGGCCTTTTTGGCTAAGTTGAAATATAATTTTATTCATAATGGATTAAAATCTATTTTGTTGATCGTTGACCTACCACTTTGTTGGTCGTTAACCTAATGTTTTGTGGTTGCTAAATATTTTTAATCTCACGTCGATTATCAAGTAAGACTGATAGTTTGATAACTTGTACAAATATAGGGTTTGAATATTAAACAAATCACACATTTATTGGCCTTTTTGGCTAAGTTGAAGTATAATTTTTATTCATGATCGATTAAAATCTACTTTGTTGATCGTTGACCTACCAATTTGTTGGTCGTTAACCTAATGTTTTGTGGTTGTTAAAATATTTTTAATCTCACGTCGATTATCAAGTAAGACTGATAGTTTGATAACTTGTACAAATATAGGGTTTGAAGATTAAAAAAATCAAACATTTTTTACCTTCTCGCTAAGTTGAAGTATAATTTCGGATTAATATATGTTTTGTGGGTCGTTGACCAACTGTTTTGTGGGTCGCTGATCAACTGTTTTATGGATCTTTGACCTAATGTCTTGTGGGTTGCTAAATATTTTCAATCACACATTGGTTATCAAGTAAGACTGATAGTTTTATAACTTCTATAAATATAAGGTTTGAAGATTAAAAAATCAAAAATTTCTAATCTTATAGTAAGTTGAAGTAAAAATTTTATTTATATCGGATTAATATCTACTTTGTTGATCGTTGACCTACTGTTTTGTGGGTCGTTAACCTAATGTTTTGTGGGTCGTTAACCTAATATTTTGTGGGTTGCTAAATATTTTCAATCTCACATCGATTATCAAGTAATGTTGATAGTTTGATAACTTGTATAAATAAAGGGTTTGAAGATTATACAAATCATACATTTTTTGACCTTTTGACTAAGTTAAAGTATAATTTTTATTCATAACGGATTAATATTTGTTTTATAGGCCGTTGACCTAATGTTTTGTGGGTTGCTAAATATTTTCAACCCCACATCGATTATCAAGTAAGTTTGATAGTTTGATAACTTGTATAAATAGAGGGTTTGAAGATTAAACAAACCATACATTTTCTTGGACTTTTGGATAACTTGAAGTATAATTTTTATTTATGATATGTATTTGTGGGTCGTTGACTTACTACTTTGTGAGCCGTTGACCTAATGTTTTGTGGGTTGATATTTATTAAACAAATCAAACATTTCTTGACCTTCTAGGTAAGTTGAAGTACAGTTTTTACTCATAACGAATTAATATCAGCTTTGTGGGTTGTTGTCCTACTACTTTGTAGGTCGTTGGCCTAATGTTTTGGGGTTGCTAAATATTTTCAATCCCACATCGATTATCAAGTAAGACTGATAGTTTGATAACTTGTATAAATAAAGGGTTTGAAAATTAAACAAATCAAATATTTCTTAGCCTTCTCGCTAAGTTGAAGTATAATTTTTATTCATAACAGATTAATATAAGCTTTGTGTGTCGTTGACTTAATGTTTTGTGGGTTGTTAAATATTTTAAATTTCATGCGATTATCAAAGTAAAACTGATAGTTTGATAACATTTATTGTTCTTTTGGTTAAGTTGAAGTATAATTTTTATTCATAATTGATTAATATCTACTTTGTTGGTCGTTGACCTACTGCTTTATGAGTCGTTGACCAAATATTTTGTGCGTTTATTGATTGTTGACTTAATGTTTTGTGGGTTGTTAAATATTTTCAATCCCACATCGATTATCAAGTAAGACTGATAGTTTGATAAATTGTATAAATAGAGGGTTTGAAGATTGAACAAAAAATACATTTCTTGGCCTTATTTTCAATCCACATCGATTATCAAGTAAGATTGATAGTTTGATAACTTGTATAAATAGAGAGTTTGAAGATTAATCAAATCAACATTTATTAGCCTTCTGACTAAGTTGAAATAGAATTTTTAGTCGTTGACTACTGCTTTGTGGGTTATTGACCTAATCGTTTGTGGGTTGCTAAATATTTTCAATCCACAACGATTATCAAGTATGAATGATAGTTTGATAACTTATATAAATAGAGGGTTTGAAAATTAAACAAATCATACATTTTTTAGTCTTTTGGCTAAGTTGAAGTATAATATTTAGTTTGATGAATTAGGTTCCGTGCCTCTTTTGAAATCAACCCGATCATAATTTTTTCAATATATCCTTTTCTATTTTAACTAACGGTTTCAATTTTTATCAATTGCTGAATGAATTTTGTTTATTTTTAAATTTTAAACTCGGTTAAAAATAAATCTCTTTCTCTCAATATATTTCTTATAAAGGTCGTATATTCTTTTTTTTTCTTATGGAAAAGAATAAAAGTTTTAATCTAAATTGATGACTACTATTTTTATGAAAATTAAATTGGTAATTTTTTTTCAAAACCGTATCGGCAGAAGATAAGAATATAATCAAATTAATTTTAATCTTCTCAAATCTCCCCGGGTGATTATGAACGTTGAGTATATAATTGGATACGAGTCAACCACTTAATTATTGTCTTTATATTGTACATTAAATAATTATATGGTAATTAATACTCGATGTATATTGACGTATATTATCAATGTACTCAAAATTAGTATATATTTTTAAATACCCGTGCAAGACACGGGTCCTAAACTAGTTAATATTAAAACAAATTCAGTGTAAGGCACGAAAAATACACTAGCGTAAATCTTAATAATTACAATGTTATTTTTCATATAAAACAAACAAACTACATGACAATGATAACAACATACTAAAATATAAATATGCAATAAATTAATTTTCATAATTAAAATTAATACTTACTAACAAGCCGAATTGGATTAATTGTTATTTTACAAATTTGAACATTTCAACAATATTATTTCGAGCCTTATATTTAACATACAAACCTTGAAATTAGCATATTACGATAAAACTAAATTTTATTATCACATCACATAGCGTATACATTTAAACTACAAACGTTGAAATTAGTACATTTAACTATAATTTAACAAATCCCGTGCAGGGCACGGGTTTAAAAACTAGTACTATACTAAAACAAAAGACACTAAAACTGACGTGTCATTCTCACAAATTTTGTAAGTTAAATCTTTTTTAATTAAACTTATTAAACCATAAAATAATTTTTATTTATCCAAAAATAAAACAAAATTTTGTAAAAGTAACTAACAAGATCTCCTAAATATTTTAAAAATAATTTGGTTTAGGTATTTCTTTTATTTTTAAGCTGTCGAAATTTAAGTAATTTATTTATTGGGAAGATTTTTTTTTTTTCTTAATTTATTTTTGAAGGATCATAAACTCAATCTATTTACGTTAAAAAATTTCACGGAATTCCCTATTCCACATCGATTATTAGTAAGTCTGATAGTTTGATAACTTGTATAAATAGAGGGTTTGAAGATTAAACAAATCACACATTTCTTGGCCTTTTGGCTAAGTTAAGTATAATTTTTATTTATAACGGATTAATATCTGTTTTGTGGGTCGTTGGCCTGCTGTTTTGTGGGTCGTTGGCCTGCTGTTTTGTGGGTCACTAACCTACTGTTTTGTGGGTCGTTGGCCTGCTGTTTCGTGGGTCGTTGATCTACTGTTTTGTGGGTCGTCGGCCTACTGTTTTGTGGGTCATCGGCCTACTGTTTTGTTGGTCGTTGACCTACTGTATTGTGGGTCGTTATGCCACTGTTTTGTGGGTCGTTGACCTACTGTTTTGTGGATCGTTAAGTATTTTCAGCGATTTATTCATAAATTAATATCCGTTATATGAGACATTGACCTAGAGGTTAATAACGTAATAACGGATATTGAAGATTGAACAAATGATACATTTCTTGACCTTTTATCTAAGTTGAGCTATAATTTTGTGGGTCACTGACCTATTGGTTTGTGGGTCAACGACCTACTGTTTTGTGGCTCGTTGACCTACTGTTTTGTGGGTCGTTGACCTATTGTTTTGTGGGTCGTCGTTGACCTACTATTTTGTGGGTCGTTGGCCTACTGTTTTGTTGGTCGTTGACCTACTATTTTGTGGGTTGTTAAGCCACTGTTTTGTGGGTCATTGACCTACTGTTTTGAGAACTTTTATAAATAGAGGTTAATAACGGATATTGAAGATTAAACAAATGATATATTTCTTGACCTTTTAGCTAAATTGAGCTATAATTTTTATTCAAAACGGATTAATATATGTTTTATGGGTCTTTGACCTACTTTTTTTATGGGTCGTTTACTTACTGTTTTCAGCGAATTTGCTATCCCACGCCGATTATCAAGTAAGACTGATACTTTGAGAACTTGAAAAGCGTTTATAATTGTCTAAATTAATACTAATTTATCCGTTATTGTATGAGATTTTGTTTAATTTTATATTATAAAATTTTTTATCGTCATCTATAAATTGTTTTTTAATTTACAAGTTTTCAGATTTTGAAATATAAATGATTTATTGAAAATGTATGTTTTTAAATAAAAATATTACTCTACGGGTATTCTTTTTTATCTAAGTATTTTGTTGTCCTATTTTGTTTTTTAATCATAAAATACGGGTATTCTTTTTATATTACGTCGGTCGTTACAAGAATAAAGTTCCAGATTTTAAATTTCGCTCATCCAATAATTTGTTTTTGCTTTTGTTTGTATTTTTGAACTTTATTTCAACTTTTTGTGTATTTTTTTTAAAAAACTACTTGAAACAATTTGGTTTACTAGGCTTTTTCTAATTTTGTGTTTAGTAAATGTACCCCTTCAGAGAAGAATGTGTAGATTTTGAGAATAAATACAAAAAGTTGGGGTATATTTACTTAATTAAAACATTAAAAAGCCTAGTTACTACTCTAATTTTTCAAAAAGGCCTAGTTACTAAAATTGCCCAAAAAACTTTCAATTTTTATTTTATTATTTATCACACATTTTGTTTCAAATTCTTTTTTTTTTACAAAATTATATTTTGGGTTCCATTTAGATAATTGCAATATATTAAAGTAATTTAGTTATAAGTCTATAACGGAGTTGTGCATTGTATTTTTTAAAAAAAACTGTGCATTGCATAAGGATTAAATTTATGAAGTGTATAATAATAAGAAGTTCTTTATTTTTGACTATTTTTTCGTTATGAACTAAATAAATTCGAATCATTATTATAAAATTTCATAAATATATCTTAAATTCATACAACTAATATTACAAAGATATCCGCACAAGGTGCGGGCTATACACTAGTTCATATAAAAAGTTCAAATTACAAATCTCAAAATTGTACAGCAAACAAATTCATATGAAAAACCCATTTGAAAATTCTCATAAACCAAACAAGCAACATGGCATATTATATATACTTGGGATGATTGATGGATAGAAGGTGGCAAGAGAGAGCCAAGCTTTTTAATTTGAGCAAGAATGAGGCCTTCCCGTGGTGGTATGTTCTGCTCCAAACCTAAATTAATCCCCGAGACAAAAAGATCAAGAGAAAATTTAGCTATTAGGGTAGTTTTTGTTTAGTGGATACTAACTAGCCCCCTAGCCAATTTTCATTACAAGAAAAAAGGTAAATAAAAACGAAAAGGCTAAATTATAGGAAGAAATTAGGGCAGTTATTGTAATTTTATTTATGGGAAACTACCTTTAATTCAAATATCGGTTAATGAAAAATGGAAACCGTATAGTGAGAGATTTGCAAAATCTTTCTCACATCATATCAGCGGAAACTGGTTCCCGAGAAATCAGAAGGTAGGTTATTCATCGTCTCGTTTGTTTTTCGTCAACCCAAAATCGCCGTCGACTTCCATTTTCATAGAAACTTCAAAGGGCGCCATAGTCGTCGCCTTCGACTCTTCATAATATCTTCTTCTGGCTTCTTCGCATTTGAAAACCTCCAATTCATCACCGATATGACGTCTGATGAGAACTGATGAAGACAAGTGAAATCTCTTGCTCGCTTTTGTTGTTTTTCTCCATTTTTGTTCATTTTCTAGGTTCGAATATATGGTATAATTGTATTGAAGACGATTATGAAAGAAATAGTTTTAGTATTGATTGCTTACTAACCGATTGCACACTTACAGTGATAAAGACCTAAATTTTTCCAAATTACTGTAAATCATAAAACCACAAAAGGTATGCTCTTTAAATTTATGTTATGTTGGTTGCATATATGTTTAATTCCACTTGTTTTGGTAGTTTAATCAAACTCAAAAACATTTAATGTACATATCTTATGTGTACACTGTTGTTGCATGTTCGAAGTATGTATTTGGGAACACACATTTGTGGTAAGTGTGTGCATTTCATTGTTGATATATGTGTAAATTGATAATCTTATGTAGTTGAGAACACTCATTGTAGTAAGGTGTGTACATATTTGTGTGTACAATGATGTTGCATGTTCGAAGTATGTATTTGGAAACACATATTTGTGGTAAATGTGTGTATTTCATTGTTGTTATATGTGTAAATTGAGAATCTTATCAAGTTGGGAACACACATTTGTTAGTACATCTTTTGTTTTGTTTATAGTCACACAGTATATGTATCAATGTGACATCAGGTACACAGAGTTTGTCACAGTGTACATATCATATACATGTTTACAACATATTAATTACACACATTAATGTAAATTAACAACAAAACTAATTTTATTAGTTTATTGACAATAGAAATTCAATGGAAAGAAAAAAGAGAATGACAATTAAGCCTCACATGAGGAATGATCGTCAAAACAATGGGGTTGAGACTTTATCTCGGGTATTTTTGTCTACTGATATATGTAGATGATGATACATAATATGATTCGTAGATGTACATGAATAACATAAATGTGAATTATTTGAATAGATAATGGGCAAGTTATGTACTTCATATATATACAGTGAATGAAAAGTCTATGTTCAACATATGTAGAAAATGAATTAGCATATGTACATAACTACATTACATAGGATTGTTATATGTATGATTAAATGAACACAATGTGTTAATGTACTGACATATTATGTTTGTGTATGAAAATTTTAATTTGTTGCATTTGATTGAATTTTTTATTCAAATAATGGGTGATACATACACCTAGCTTGTAGATGATTGATTTAGTGATAACATTCATCAACTAAATGTTGGTCTCAATTGAAAATTTGTTTGATATAGCCCTTCATTAGTTGTTTAATAATTGTAATGTTTAATAATACCATGTGATTCACAGTTTACATACCGCTGGGAGGAGATCAAACACTCACCAAATGCTCGTATCAACTGCTTTAGTTGACCGCAGTTGATTCAAACAATTCAGGATGAATTGTCAGATGGTGACAAATAGAGACTGAAAGGGGGATATTTGGCTCCTTAATTCAGATGAGCATCAAGTTGAAGATGTCAAATCAGCTAATTCACTTTATGCTGATGAGAGAGGTCAAAATCAAGAGAAGAAATTAAATGTGGTTTGGAACCAATGATGTGTTTCTGAGGTTTGGTCTTACTGAGTTTGTAGACATTACATGATTGACATGTTCGGATGAATTCTACTAGGCTCCTGAGAACACCCCTGATGTCGACATGAAGGGGGTGTATTCAATCCAGACTTTTAAAGATTTTGACTGATTGTTAATGATCATAGAATTTGCTGATTCTGTGGAATATTTTAATTCTATATAGAGTCAACACAGATTCTGTGGAAATCTTATGTGTTGCGGAAAGACTTTTATAGAGTTTAGGTATGTACAAAAGTAATAAAGAATCCTACAAAATCAATTAAATAATAGATTCTTTTAAAATCAACAAACTTTTAAATATCATAAGAATTTTATGGAAAATTTTAAATCCTAATTGAATACCAAACGATATATATATAGACTTTTAAAAATCTATATTAAATACCCATAGACTTTTAAACTCCAAAAAATTCTTGTAAACTCTTAATTGAATACACTCCCCGGAGTCTGTTGTTGGTGTTGATAGATGCCCCTTTTAAAAGCTGGAGGAACTATTTATGAAAGAGTCAAAAGATTCACCGTACAAGTTTAAAATGACTCTCATCATATTTGTTGAAGGAGTTTTAGTCTCAAAAGACAAGAAAACCAATATTTTCTAGCAGACTCTAAACCTTGTAAATGACTTGAAGGTTTTTGGCGAATTTCCTTGGGACCATCTTGTGTTCACACAGACGAAGAAGTATCTTCAATCATGTGAAACAGGGAAGGAAAGACCTAGTGGGGCTACAACATTGGTGGATTTCCACTGACACTTCAGACGTGTGTCCAATTATGTTAAATTGTTTTGTACACATAATATATTAGTTATGTACATATATATCAAATGTGTGTAATATGTTGTTTATGTTTTGTACACATGATATATATGTTATGTACATATAACACACACACACACACACACACACACGTATATATATATATTATGTATTTTGTTTACATTTTGTATACAACATCCAATTTACATATTCAATGACAATCGCATTGCATTTTATAGATATTTGTGTTCACTTCAATCCTCAAGCTTGCAAAGGAATTTGCAACCTTGATAAATGAAGACGCTAGACCGTTGTGTTTGAGATGGGTGTCAAAGTCTAGGAAAGGGGGCAAACCATTCCCTATATATGCAGAAATCAAGGGTATTGTTAATACACTAAAAAAAGTGATATACAATATGTGGTGGGTTTGATGGAAGATGACGACAATGACTAGTGGGATAACGAGGGAGAAAATGTGAGGATTGATTATATGTTTGATGTTGGCTTTCAGAAATCTGATGTAATAATTACAAGGCAAAGTTCATTACACGAACAGGAAAAATCCTTTAGGTAAGTTCTCATTAGTTATGTACACAAACAGATACATAAATGAATAAAAATCATAAACTGATGTTATCATTCTTGTATGTAGTCTTGAAGGCTCCAAGATTAATATCAAAAACGTGGGAGATGTTGTAAATGACGATGATGACTTCGTTGCCCCCCCC
>BSUD01000008.1:75841047-76025184 GCA_033239045.1 Fagopyrum esculentum
TTCCCCCCCCCCCCCCCAAGTTAGCCATTTGCTTTATGAATACATTACATAACTGCTGAATATCTCATACATATTTCTTTGCCTTTTATATGTCCACAGAAAGACCAACTGAATCTACCAAAACTGCGACAGTTGAAGAAATTAAGAAGGGGAAAAGGAAAGTGGATTCTAGCAGTCCAACTGTCACTCCTTCGAGGTAAACCATTTGTGTACACCTCATTTTTATATGCATAATTATGTACCTAATTACATCAACATAATTAATAACCTTATAAATTTATTTAGATCATCAAAGAGGCTTAATAAGGCAAAAGATATTGAACCAAAATCAGACATGGCTGAAAAATCTGAAGATGTTACGGTAGAGAGAAAGAAAAAAAACTGTTAATGAAGGGGGAAAATCAACTCATACCCAAATGTCTGACACTTTAAAGTAAGTTCAAGTTGATATGTTGCTATACACATATGCTTGAAGAACCGGTAGGTGATATAAATAAGATAAATAATACTCTAGAAGGGGGGTTGAATAGAGTATGAGAACTTATCGCAAACCAAATCTCAAGGCCTTGAAACTACTTTCAAGGGTCTTGATGTCAATCTGTGCTTCTAGTGAAAACTTTGAATTCAAGGGTTTTGAAACTCTATTTCAAGGGCCTTGACTTCTTGCTCTTGCAAAACAAAGTTAGTCACAGTAAAGTATATATGGTGCGGCATTGAAAAGATTGACACGATGATATGTTTACGAAGTTCAGCTCTAAATAACCTACTCTCCGTCCCAAGGTATGTCCGTATGATCTAACTATCTATTATCAGCTTCAAAGAGTCCTAGATACAAACTAGAAGAAATCCCCTTCTTCTCTCACTGTAGCCAATGCTACGATCTAGCTCCAACTCTTAACCTAGCTATAATAGCCTAGTTACTTCGCAAAGTAACACACTCTAGTATAACACTATTTAGATCTTCCAATGGAGCTCTAGTGTTTTCTCTCTCTAAGGGGATAAAGTTTTTGCGTGAAATGAGAGAAAGAAAACAACGAATGAAGATGATTAGGTTGCTTGAAGATGCAAAGATGTTTTCCTGTGTAAGCTTGTGTGTCTTCTTCTTCGACCATCATCTTCATTTATATCTTCTATGGAAAGATCTTCTAACCATTGTAGAGATGACCGTTTGAAGATCAATCTTCTTTTCCATGAAGATCGTAAGGTAGACGTTGCAAGTCTTCAGCCCCTACGAACACATTGAGTCTTTTACTCCTTGATCTTCTCGTCTTCTGTTGGATAAGAGAGAAGATATTTTTTGCCGTTTTGTTGTTTAGAAAATCTTCTAGAAAATATTCTCTATTCTTCGGTTGAGATCTTCCTTCGGTTGACAAAATCCTTGGTTGATGAAATCTTCTTGTTACAGAATCTTCAATGAAAATCTTCAATTTATTTGAATCCTTGTTCCGTGCACCATAGAGTCCAAGGCCCTTGATCTCGTCCTTTTGGACTTGTTCTTGAATCCAACTTTAAGGCCCTTGACATGTAGATATACAACCTGCACTGAATTCAAACCAACCAAATATCTAGAAATATAATCAAGTACATTGTTAGTATATCTAACTGCTATATTTGTGTGAAGTCTTCCATCATCAACACCTGTAAACCATTTCAATCAAGGTGGAGTTCTCAATATTGTTCTACATAAGTTTTATTTTTCTGTACATAACTGGATTTTATATACATAACAGAATAGACAAAACTCCCTCGGATTGGGTTGATCAAATAATGCAGAAATTGGATTCAATACAACAAGAGCAGAAAGAATTAGATGACAAGGTTGAATACCAAGGGATGTTAATTGATGATCTAACCAACTATGCAAAGGACCTTGAAACTTTGTACGAAAAGATAGACACAATTGTGTACCTTTCAAGTAAGAGAACAAAGAATAAAATAAAAAGTCTTGCTAAAGATATTCTAAAGACAACGGCTGAAGCTCAAGTTTCTACACCGGCTGCAAAAGACGCAGAGCCGTCTACAAAAGACATTTTACATGAGGCAAAGGTGAATGAGTTAACCGGTTATTCAAGTGAGGTATGAACTTGTGTGTGATAAATGTACTAGTAATTAAGTATGACATAAAAAAATATGTATTATAATATACTTTATTTATATTGTTATGTACCTTTGTTTGTTACAGTTTTTAAATTAAATAAAAAAATGTATGACATGATAAATGTGTTCAACATTCTGTTAAAGTTGATGAACCAGTTCAGGGTTGATCTAAGGGTTCCAAGAGACAGTAAATACATGCGTACACCCTACAAGAAATATGTCAAACTCCCCAAGGAACCCAACATGAGCATGTTACAAACAAGAGAGCACAAAAAACTGTTTAACTGGGTGAAGAATAAGAAGGATAAATGATCGATTAGAGGATATCTAAAGAACATATCTAGAGACTCAATCCAGGAAATATTACAACCAACCGGTTGGATTAAAGACCAAGCATGTACTACAAGTTATATACACAAGAAGTTTCTTATTGTTTACATAATACGAATTTATGTAGCACATATGTTATATATATATTTTATGTTATGTACATTTGAAACAGTAAGCTAGACATATCCAATTTGATACACAAATTATTGACTTTTTATTTTTGTTGCTGGCAATAGATGAATTAATGATGCATCTGTGCAAAGGAATTGTTGAGATACCAGAAAGATTCGCCAAGATATCTGTGTTATCCATTGTGTCGTCGAGGGCGTACAACCGTACAACATTTACCAAATATACGGAGATGTCTAACGACAACCCGAATTTCAACAAAGCCATATTTGACATTATCTCAGGCGACAGTCCACAGATGTTCCGGAAGCCTTTGTATGAAGTTGATCTTATTTATTCCCCTTTCAACATCATGAACTCACACTGGATTGCACTGGAAATCGATCTACGTCAATGGTGTATTTATGTATATGATCTCATGATAATGTACGTAAAACAAGATAAATTACAAAGTCTACTAGAACCTGATAGCATGTATTATAGTCTATATATAGGGGCTGGTTTAGACGTTTTATCTTCATAAATCTGCATGTATGGATGTATATTATGTGATTATATTGTTGTTTTGTCTACCTTTGCGGGAATCGAGGTCTACACCTAGTTTCGTTGTAATTGTAGGAAAAATGACACGTTTTGGACTAAAATGGAGCTTTGGAAGCTAAGGAGTCATTGGAGCTACATTCTGCAGCTTAAGGAAGACCTCAGGGAGCATGTAAATGATTAAGAAGATTGACTTTGGACCAGATTCGAGAGATTTCGCATTCAGTTGAGATTCACATCGGTCAACTACAGTACCACCTCGACCGAGGTGATCTTGAGGAGCGTCCCGACCGAGGCGAACACCCTGTCGCCGACAAGATCTTTAATTTTGGTTGAGATCTTTTATTTTGGGAAATAAGATATTTTATATTTTTGGCTGGATTTCTGGAAGGAAGATATTATTTCTGAATGATTTATTTTGAGAGAGAGATATATTTTATAGGAAATTATCTTTTTAAGATATTTTATCTTTGGAAGATAATTCTCCTATATAAAGGGTTGAATTTTCCACAAGTTCAACCATGCTTGGAGCATCCAGCAATTGAGAGATTTTCTGGAGGTTTTGAAGGAAGAATTGAATGAAGTATTGAAGGATTGAAGTTCAAGGCAGAAAGGAATCAGAGTTGGAGTTGCTTTTTGAAGGAGTTTGTAAGACCTTCTTAGAATGTCTTTTGGTTTATTGTCTTTGCTGACTTGTGATTGAGGAACGCTTGTTTGTTTGTTATTTGATTAAGTTATTGAGACCTTTTTCTTAAGGTTTTCGTGTTCGGATATTGATTCATTTTCTATAAATTTGATTATTGTTATCATGATGATTGTTGGCTAAGTTTCTTATGCGATTTTAGGGTGATTGGCTGAAAGTTATGGGAAAGACGATGATAGAATGATCTTAATCCCAGCAGGACCCTGAAAGCTCGAGTCTTTAACCTTAACCCTAGAACACCTCGCTCAGTCGTTGAACATCTCGGCCGGGGTGGAATCCTATCCTTATTACACCTTTCCTGGTTCAATGCAAGCCTAGGATGAGACTTACCCGGTGATTCCTTTATTTGTTTACCTAAGATCATGAGTGTAGGTAATAAAGGTTTATCCTTTATTGGGGTTTGAGTGTGCCTTCATCCCATCTTTGTGAGTTAGCCTGAAACTTACCCGGTAAAGGTTGATTTTATTCCCTTGGGTGGTGTGTTGGTTTGAGATTATAGTTCATTTCCTTAGTACCTTGAGACTTACCCGGTAATAGGAGCTTTGGTTTGGGATAGTGAGTAGTAAGACTTACCCGGTGATCTATTCCCACCTTAGAAACACCTTCCCTTTGCAAACCTCAGCTTTGTCCGCGTTATCCTTTGTGATCTTGAGTCGGAACCACAACTAGATGCTTTAATCCCTAGAATCCGCATTTCTCCTTACTTGACTTTATACATCATCTTTGATTGCTTTAATATCTTTTAGTTAATTGCAATATTTGACAACCTGATTATGTGCTTTGTTTCACCTAAATCCCTGTGATCGACCCCTAGAATTCTTGTTTTTATTACAATTGACCCGTACACTGCGGGTTCACATATTTGTTCAAGCATACTTCTTGGGTTATAAATTTTAAAGCTTGCACACACCGTTTGGAGCGAACAGAACCGATGGCAGTCATGTTTCCACATGTTCTTAGAGCACATGGTAAGTACTCACACCTTGTAGACAAATTGAAGACTATATTTAAGGTGGTTAGAAAGACTGGATTGAACATTAACGCCGATAGGTACGTTAACTAATTTGCAAATAAATGCATACAAACATAGTTTGCGTACTTATACATATAATTGATATTTATATACAGGGACAGTTGTGGCATCTTCAATGTTAAGTACATACAATACTTATCATCCAGTCGAACTGACTTTAGTGCTATCTACGATGACTTTGTTCAATCATGTAGAGAGAAGTTGACAATTGTTGTGTTCACAAGAGACTGGGTTGGATGGTTCGATGAGATGTGCTTATCATCGAGTGAATTAATGGGTTATGTAATTAGATACAATGCGACATACTTTATGCATTTGGTTTATGCACTAATTGTAGTTTGCAATGAATTTTAAGTTACATATTTCATATTGACATTTAGATAATAAATGAGCGACTAGTATTATATATATATATATATATAGAGAGAGAGTATAGATCCTATGAGAACACCCCTAACATGTATACATGAGAACAGATTCGTAATTATTATTGGTTTTGTTACGAAGGTGTCATATCGTTTAATGTATTATTCGTAGTTATTGTTGGATTCCTAATTATTATTATTCGTAGTTATTATTAATTATTATATCTACTCTAAATCTCAACCCTTAATACTCACCATCCAACGGTGTACGATTGTTCTCATGTATACACGTTACGGGTGTTCTCATGGGAACCAAACCCTATATATATATATACATATTCCGTTATAGTGATTTTATATATATATATATATATATATATATATATATATATATATATATATATATATATACTTACTATAACTCATATCTTTATACACATTCCGTAACTTTCCGTTATAGTGATTATAATAAGATGTATATATATAAGCAGAATATAAGTCCATTGCTGAAGCATAATGTACACATCCACAACATATGATTGTAGTTTATAACGTATGATTGTATTTTACAATAATTTTTTTGTCAAACAAAATTCAATATTTATGTAGATACATACATATAACATTACTAAAATATAATGAATACACACGTATATGAACAAGTATGTCTTACATTAATAGTAAGTACAAGAACAAAGTGTACACATCCACAACGTATGAGTGTATATATAAACGAGTACATCTATCTAAAAACATCTATGTACGTGAAAAAAAATATACGAACCCAACAATATATGACCGAGTGCATACCAAAATTTTAGTTCGTGTATTATTTGCATATGTTTAACTAAAAAATGTAAGCATATATGCGCTTACACAAATAACCAAAGTCATAAATTATGCTATGTATGTATGATTTGTGAAGTCCATAACTTACTATATATTCTGAATATAAACACATGTATGTATAATATATCACTTTTCAATACCAACGAACAAAAAGAATATGAGGTCCAAATACATTGAGAGCTGATAAATAAATGTAGGGCGTAGACTACTTTGACTGATTTAAACAAGTCTTCTTAGTGTGTCTACTAAAGCCACAACAACTACATTTTCTCTTATATTTTTTCTCCCATGACGCATGTAATCTATATTTTGGCAACCTTCACATCTCTTACGCTTCAAGGGGGCCTCACATACAATATTTGATACGGATTTGAGTATGTCCGATTCCGAACTGTCTGGTACGGGGTAAATAATCTTTGAATATGTTGCACGCCAACTTTCGGTGGAATAATACCTACTTACGAGAAAATGACTCATACCTATATGCTTTGCTGCAACATGTATGCACAATATCTCTTCAACATCAAATTCTTTACACGCACAAGTCAGCATTCGCAAGCTAACAATCACATGCTCATTACCCTTTTTCACTTCAAAATCCAATTTTTCTACATCTAGGACATACACAAAATAGCATACAAAGTCATCAAACCTCTTTTGAATGACAACCTCAATCTTTGGCGTCAATACATCTAAACAAGCTTAAGACTTTTGACGGCGTTTTGCAAACCATCTAGACATGAATTGTCTTATTTCATCCAACATTGCTAAAACTAGATATTCTCTTCCTTCTTTCATTACAACATTTACACACTCGGTGTTGTTGCTCGTTATTATGTTATACCTCTTTGCAAGGGATAACAAACGTGTCCAAGTTGATATCCCTATCTCAATAAGCACTTCTCCAACCTTTGGTTTCTCTTGTATTTGTATAAAAGTTGTACTATATCAAGGATTATGGATGATGGAACAAGAAAAGACTACTACATAAGTATGTACATAATGTACCGATGATATTTGATTGAGTATCTCCATGCAATCAACTTCCCTACATTTCTTGGCCCCTTCAATAAACATTTGTAGGATTTTGTTGGATCTTGTTCTTTTCCTGAGATTGCCCTTCAAATGTCAAATACAATATCCATGGAATGTCATCTCATAGTTAATTTCTATACCTTTCTTAATCGAAGTATGTCGATCGGACACAAACACAAGTTCATTGTTGTCTGGTACGATACGTCTCATATTATGAAAGAAGAAATCTCAAAATGCATCATTTTCACTATCAACAATCCCAAATACAATGGGGTAGATTTGTTGATTTGCATATTGTGCTGTTGCAACAAGCATAACTCCCCCATATTTCCCATTGAGATGAGTGCCATCAACTGTGATAACCTATCACCACAAAAAAATGTAGACAATGAAAAACACAATTTAGGTTGCATTTGCCATACTAAAAAACGACATATGTACACAATCAGAGGAAATATGTACCGTATCTTTCGCATATAACTAAATCCTCTAATGGACAATCCAAATGCAACAAACACGTACTTAAAACGATTTTCATTGTCTAGTATTAGACCAACATTTGTACCTTTATTGACTTCTTCTAACATATACAAATATGCCGGAATTGAGTTGTAATTATCTTCCGATGTTCCTCTAATCATATCTTTCATAACTTCTTGTGCCTTCCAACACTTCCTATAACTAGCATCGATTTTGTGCAAACTTTTTATAACAGTGACAATTTGATTAACAGAAGGTAATTTCTTCAAGTTAGCGTACCTACACAAACATAAATACATATATACATATTTTGTGTACATAAACATGTCATTAGGGATGTACATTTGAAACCATACATCGATTTTACTTTCTTGGCTATGACGTGATATGAATCTCCCCTGTTACCAGCCCTCATCAGGTGATAGGAACAAGTGTGTGTCGACACAAACCTTGTCGTTGTGAAGTAACTCGATTCATCAAGCATAGTGAAACGAACCCTCTAATTACATGCATCATCAATACATCGGGTTGTTACTGCCTTCATCTTCGACTTAACAATCTTATACTGTGAACATTTTGATATTGAATGTAAGCACAATGCGTTCTTTAACTCAACCTTTATACGCTATATTTTACCAACAACAAGTTGGAAATCATGGACATCGGGTACACAAGTGTTTGTATGAGAAACTATTGCAAGACTATATCATCCCTTGTGTCATCTTCATGGAGAGTTTCAAGAACATTTGATGCAGATGTACATATTTCAAGTTGTGAGCTTCCAATAATTTGACAATCTGTATTATGTTCCAATACATCATTTACTTGAAGCATTTAAATCTCGTTACCTTTGTCAACATTATGTTCATCCAACAAAACCCCTCCATCAGGTTGCTGTACTCCAACTGTCGTGACACATAGCGGAACACTTCACATAAATTATTGCATCCCATTTATATGTATAAATGTATCCAAATCACCCCTTAAGTTGACATCATATGGTTTCAGTGAAGCATTGAACGGATTCATGTACGATAGTTTGATATTACATTCACACACACATATTCTGAATTGAAATGCAACCTTATGTAATAGCTCCTCGCACATGCAAGACTCGTCAACAACAAGTGGTTTGCTCGACACGTCTTCATTATACTTCCAAACATCATTTTGCACTTTCCATTTCCCTCCGTAATACACGGTAACGAATACAGATGACATTCTTGTCCCATAAAGTACATACAATTCAGATACACAAAATAAGGATAAATAGGGAAAATGTACACACAAACAAAACAAACTGTACATTAAAATGTAGCATTGACATAAATTGTACGCACATAACAATATAAATTCAGGTACACACGTTTACATTACCTAAAAATAATTATGTGCATTCATGTTGATATCATACAAAAATTACAATAAACATACACTCAAACATAATATGTAACCTAACACATACCTAATGTGTACATTACACATAACAATCTATGTACACAAATGACTTACTTGTACATAATTTGGAATTATACTGGCATTTCCGTATTGTTCATAAACTGTGCAGATTCCAAGATATCGATTTCGAACATGATATTTACATAGGTACTACGTACGTTTTGCTATAACCATCATATATGCACACTAAATAGACAAAAATCACACACCATTAACGCTGTAAACTTTGAACACCATTGAAGCATCAAAAAATTTCGAAACACCAGAAAGTTCAAGTTCAAAAACAAGAATTACCGATTTTCTGCAAAAACAAGCGAGTATAACACAATTATCGATTCAATCTCATTGTCGGATTGCCGAATGTTGAACGCAAGATAACCGAAAAGCGTCATCTTCTGTTCTCGTTGAAGATGGTCGACGATATCACCGAAATAATTATAGAAGATCGTGGCTTGAACTGTTTCGTAAGCGGTTATTATCATCAATTACCCTATTTATTTTTTGAAATTAATAACTGTAAATAGGAGAGAGAAAGATCATGAAATCTTATTTTTTCTTTCTTATTAAATATTTTCTTTTCATAATGCCGGGGCCTAATTTGTTAACTAAAGCCCATAAGTGCCTACTTTGTACACAATAATACAAAAACTATATACTTAACCATTTTACCCAAAGATCAAATGAGAAAAGGCCTAACCTCGACGAGGAATATGAAATTGGAAACCGAGATACGAATCATGGATGGATCCGGTCATGGACTCGTTAGAGTAGTAATCGGAACCAATGCCATGAAAGAGAGATTTGTTGAGGGCGATGGCGGTGATCTCCAAGGAAGAAGGTTTCGTCGGAAACCAGGGTGACTAGCGAGGAATAATAAGCATCGGTGTCAAGAAGAGCAGCTTCATCAACGGAGAAGGTAATGAGGTGAGAGAGCTTCCGTTGATGGAGAAGGTAATGAGGTGAGAGAGTGTTCTATAAATAGCTGGTATATAGGCGTAAATAAGAATATAAGTGAAGGACAACAAGGTCATTTCAATCCAAAAACACTAGTGTTTTGGGTGAAGATGGGATGAGGGTTTTAAAAAATCGAACCCGAAACACTAATCACTAGTGTTTTCTTCATTGCCAAACACTCGTTAAATATATAAACACGCAAAAACACTACGAACAACAGTGTTTACTGGTTGCCAATCACAACCAATATTGATTGAGGGTATAAAGAGGAAAAACTCTTAATTTTTTAAAACCACCAACTAATGGTTGTAGCTCGACTTCCGCCTATCTTTGAACCGGTAAAGAGGAGTTTAATGGTGATTTTCATGGCTTGAAGTTTGAGAGTGATTGAACAATAGGTGAATGTATAATGTAGAACATATTAATTAAAATTTATCATATATAAGTGATTGGTTTATTTACTGTAATTTATATATTAATAGTTTTTTTTATAGATTATTAAGTTTAGATTATTGTTAGTCTTAAAGTTTTTAATTTGTAAAACCTATAGTAACTCGGGCAATTTTGGTAACTAAGCCTTTTTGAAAAACTATAGGAGTAACTAGACTTTTTAATATTTCAATTAAGTAAATATACCCCAACCTTTTGTATTTATTCTCAAACTCCACACACTCTTCTGTCAAGAGGTACATTTACTAAACACAAAACTAGAAAAAGCTTAGTAAACCAAATTGTTTATAATATTTCTAACATTGGTATTATATTTCTTTGTAGACAAGAATAAATATATTTTAGTATAGCAATACTTATAGTAAATATAACAATCTTAAATATTTGAAGGAAATATAATTTGATTTTAATTAAATAATTATATTTTTATTAGCAAAATTAGAAAAATCCGGCCTACTCAAACGGTAAGCACTAAGCAGTCCCATAACATACCCTTAGTTTTATTAAACAAGGTGAGGAAAACAGATTGAATGGATAAACCATTTGTCATAGTACACGGTTTTTAGGAATCCAAAAAGTATATTATTCATTCAAAGTAATTTAATTTAATTTGTTTACAGTATTTAAAATTCAACAGACACCAACCCCTTTTATCTCCTACCTGCCCTTCCTCTGCCCTCATACCTAAACCCTCGTTTCCTTCCTCGTTCGCTTCTTCGTCGCCTCTTTGTTTTCGATACGAGCGGGAGAAAAACATCTACGAAGATGCATTCCAGTCACCTCCTTCTCGAAGAGCCTATCCGCATGGCTTCCATCCTTGAGCCCTCCAAATCTGTAAATTTTCCTTCTCTTACTCCCCCTTCTCTATTGGATTTGCGTTTTCTGTACTTACAAGCATTCGGTTTTCATGATCTTGTGTTTCCGCGTACAAATCGATCTGTTTGTATTTCGAAAACATTTATGGCTTTGATTTCCGATGTGAAGGCTGTGGTTTCAGAGATTCATGGTTTTTGTTTGCAGACTTTCTTCGCGGCAATGTCAAAGATCGTTGGTACCCTAGGACCCAAGTCTCAGACTGTCGAAATCATTTCCGGTTTGCTTAAAGCCGGGATGTCTGGTAAATTTTATATTTTTATTTTGATTACAGATCATAGATTGCATATTATTCTATTTGATGTTTGACTAAGGGGGGTACTTTTAAGAAAGTAATGATTGATTTCGTTGCAATTAAGGTTAACCTCTTGGAGATTTGAGATTGATTTTTGCACCATTTTCGTTGTGGTTACTTCATTTTTGCAGTCGCAAGATTTGACTTTTCGTGGGGAGACGCTGAAGCTCACCAGAAGACACTGGAGAATTTAAAATTGGCTGTTAAGAGCACTAAGAAGCTCTGTGCTGTACGTTCCTATTAACAGGCTTTCGATCTCAACTTTTCAATCTTGCCTAAATGAACCCATTTTTTCATTTTATTAGTGTTAAGACGATCAAAGTTGGGTTTAGGTGGTTCTTTCTGAAGATCAGTCACAAGTGCACTGCTTAGTATGGCATTAGTTATATTTGTTTTTGAGATTGTCTCACATTTAATAGACAGTGAAGTTTTCATTAGTTATTGGCCTCCATAATGATATGGATATCTGATCTCTTCTGCTATTACATGGCGTGTTCATTATTCAACAATCGGAATGTTGGGGATATTCTAATTCTTTTGATGTGAAAGAAGCTAAACAGTTTTTCCACAAAAAAAAGAGAGGAGCTAAACAGTTACAATAACCCCAAGTGGGCCACAGTGTTGCAAACTTACAAGCTGTGTGCGATGAACTGAGCATCTTTTCGTTCCCAAATGTCAGGTTATGCTAGATACTACGGGTCCTGAGCTGCAAGTTTTTAACAGAAGCAAGCAAGCAATCACACTCAAGGAAAATGAATTTGTCACACTTATACCAGATCAGGGAGGTGAGGCTTCTTCTGAGTTACTTCCAATCAACTATGGTGGACTTTCAAAGGTTAGTTTATCCTCCAAATTTTTTTATCTGATGCATTTTTCACTGGAAATATTCATGCTGAGTGCTCGTAGTCATATCCCTAAAGCACCTCCATGTTGGCCAGTTTCTGGGCATTGAGAAATTCTTGGTACAAGTTGTATCTGGAAAACATTTTGTTTAAGGCCATCTCCTCTTTATTTTCTAGTTGGGTTGAAATAGATTCACTTCAAAGGCTGATTTGCGTAATGTACATTGTCATTCTTTCTCTAAGCTGCTGCTCGATACACTTGTTTGTCATTGATTCTCACAGGCTTGCAATCACAACACATTGAACTGTAAGCTTGTATTGTCTACCTTCTAAGTTTTAAGGGGATTTGTATTTCAGTTGCAAGTGAAGGAAAGCCTTAGAACTTCTTAGGGTTATGAGCACTGGAGGCTTAATTTGTTTTTTTAGGACGGGTTGTTTTTACTTTTGCTTGATGATAAATAAATGATAATCATGATACAAATTTTGATTTAAATGGTTAGGCAATTGCTTTTGTCCAACATTTTTGTTTTATCACAGGATGTAAAGAAAGGAGACACAATCTTCATGGGTAAATACCTATTCACAGGAAGCGAAACAACCTCTGTCTGGTTAGAGGTAAGAGAAAAATAAATTTTCGTTGGAGATTCTACCTGTGTATGCATATGTATTTCCTTTGCCATGTAATGTCGCTCAACTCTGTGAGTTGCTGCTTTTTGCTTGGATATAACTGACACTCAGATTATTTGTGTAGGTGGCTGAGGTAAAAGGAGATAATGTGGTTTGTCTGATTAAAAATCCTGCAACACTAGATGGATCATTGTTCACCTTGCACGCCTCTCAAGTTCAGATTGGTCTACCTACTCTCGCAGAGAAAGATAAAGAGGTGACTACTCTTTGAATAGTATCAATTTTTATTTATGAGCTTCATGTTGGTATCGAGTTTTCAATTAGATATCATCAACATCCATATTTTTTTTGTTTATTGGTTCCTTTTATGTTGAAGTTTCTGTTAAATGTTCGGGTTTATCCATGGTATTTACTAGATTCACCTAGGTGGTTGGTAGTAATCAATCGACTGTGAGAATAAATTTCTCATCACATAGATCCTTGAGGGTTTGACTGGTTTCATTTATCCATATTGATATTCTTCTCTTGAGGTTTATTTATGTCAAATTGTCCTCAGGTCATAAAAACATGGGGTGTGCAGAACAAAATTGACTTCCTATCACTCTCATACACTCGACATGCTGAAGATGTCCGTCAAGTAAGTTCGATTCTAGAACTAATATCAACTTAAATTTCCTCTTTATCAGGGTTCTTATTCCCTAAAATTTGAAAAAAAAAACTTGTTTTTTAAAATTTATGTTAATCAGGCTCGCGAGTTTCTGTCTACATTGGGCGATCTTAGGCAAACACACATTCTGGCAAAGATTGAAAATGTGGAGGTAACAAAAATATATTTTTGCACTCCCAAGTAGTTTGTCTAGATATTCTATGTCAAAACCCAAGGTATTAATGCTTTTTGCACTTGCTGAGGTGATGTTTTTTCTTCTTGAAGGGTTTAACCCATTTTGATGAAATTCTACAAGAAGCAGATGGTATCATTCTTTCCCGTGGAAACTTGGGCATAGATCTTCCTCCCGAAAAGGTTAGTAGTTAACGAAAATAACTTATATTGGAATTGCGATGGCCTCTGATATTCCTGTTCTGAAGTGGTGTTAAACTACCATTTGTTGGTCAGTCACACCAATGTATCTTTCCACTGATGCAGTGTATTTCCTTAATGTGACTACAAAACAGGTGTTCTTGTTCCAAAGAGCTGCTTTGTATAAGTGTAATATGGCTGGCAAGCCTGCCATTGTGACTCGTGTTGTTGACAGCATGACCAATAACCTCAGGCCTACACGTGCGGAAGCCACTGATGTTGCTAATGCAGTGTTGGATGGTCAGTATTCTTTCCTAATTCCTGCATAAACTATTAACCAAACTTAACGGTCCTGCTTGATCAGTTATTTTACCCGTTTCCTTCTTTCTCTGTTGAATGGGTTCTCAGGAAGTGATGCAATTCTTCTTGGTGCTGAAACATTCCGTGGTCTATACCCTGTAGAAACCGTATCTATTGTTGGTAAAATTTGTGCCGAGGTGAGTTCTTTAAGTGCTGCTGCATGGGTGTTCTGTTTAGGAATCTGCCATTGTGCTTCCCCCCCTGACCTTTTCTGCTTTCATGTGATATGTAGGCTGAAAAAGTGTTCAATCAAGATGTGTATTTCAAGAAAACAGTGAATTATGTAGGAGAACCGATGTCTCATCTGGAATCGATTGCTTCTTCTGCGGTAGGCCTTTGTTGATTCTTGTGCTACCTATATTGACACCACATCAACATGCTGTGGTCCTTTTGGATAGTTTTTTTTACATCAGATTATATTGCTTAGGTCCGTGCTGCAATCAAGGTTAAGGCTTCAGTGATTGTATGTTTCACTTCTTCTGGAAGGGCTGCAAGGTATATTTTTCTTTTGATGATTGATTGCTTCAGTCATATGAGCAATTATAGTAGTTCTACCTCAATTATAAAATGTCTGTAGAGCTTTTAGTTAATTAAATGCTTTCATGTAGGTTGATTGCAAAATACAGGCCGACAATGCCTGTCCTTTCAGTGGTGATTCCTCGGCTAAAGACAAACCAACTGAAGTGGAGCTTTACTGGAGCCTTTGAGGTATATTTCTTGAATCTGTGTAGTTGAAGCTTACTACTTTCCATAGTAGTATTAATTTCGTCAAGTTTCACAGGGAGCGGAAATTGATTTGCCTTGTGTTATTCTGGTAATTCTGTTTTCTTGAAAGAGAACTCTATATATGTCTTGACTTCTGTTCTTCTACTTATCTGTTTCCTCACCAGTTTGCTCGACTCCACCTTTTAGTTTTAGACTTTCAATTCCTTGATGTCACTTGAGGTTGATTTGAGTTGAAGAGCCCTTTTGGCTATCAGCTATGACATATTATTTACATCTCTCTTTCTATAGTATATGTTATGGTTACATGCTGTGCATGGAAGACAATTTCCTTTCAAATCTTCCATTTGGTTTCTCATCCTAGCCGGGGATGCTAAATCTTGTATATCTTACTGATTTGTCTTTCTGCATTTCTGCCAAGAATAAGCTAATATCAATACTGCATATTCTACTTATCTGTTTCTAAAGCTGCTTGAGATATTTTCTTTGTGTTCTTCATCAAAAAGTTTCCTTTTGTGAGGTAGTTGTCTTCTAATATTGCTTTGCTAGTTGCTACAGCCTACATGTACCTTATAATACACACAATGTATAAATATATGTTAGTGACCCTTCAATTTGTTATATTGTTTAGGCGAGGCAATCACTTATAGTCAGAGGTCTCTTCCCCATGCTTGCTGATCCAAGACATCCGGTAAGTCCTGAAACATTTATTTTAAGGTTGTCATTGGTTGCCTGGATGGTATTCTTCAGTCTTGGAAATATCACATAGAATAAGTTTTACTATTTTTACAGACTAGTTATGCTACTTGATAGTTTTTGTTGTCTCCTATTTTATACTGTAATAAACCAACAGGGTAGTTTTTACGACATAACAAAAAGTCGAAACGCGTTAATAAATGGAAGTCGTAACACAACTTTATTGTAAATTTCAAATATAGGTTGCGACTTATAACATGATGCACTCTTATACTTGTTATATGCATTGTTCTACATTTTTAATCGATTTTTTGTCTAAATTTATTGTTAAATAACACTCATTTATGCATTATGATTCAACTTTTCCTTCATCAAAAACAACACAAAATCATTAATTTTGGAAACCTAGATCCTAATTCCCAAATGCAAAAACACTAAGAAGATTGAGAGATTTGGAAGAAAAAGACATAAGAAATAGAGAAAGTTGTTACGAACTTCATTTTTAGTGCGTTGTGACTTTTATGAAATTTGACAAAATCATGTCTAAACCTGCTTTGATGATTTTTATGCACTCCAATGATAAACAAATCTTTTTTTTTGAATGCGTAGGCCGAATCTACAAATGCAACAAACGAGTCAGTGTTGAAGGTTGCCCTTGAATATGGGAAGCAAGCTGGCGTAATCAAGTCACATGACCGTGTGGTTATCTTCCAGAAAGTTGGTGATTCCTCTGTGGTCAAGATCATCGAGCTTGAGGATTAATCTCTCTCGAACTCAATCCAGAAATACAAATATTTATATCCAGATTTCTCAAGTGTTCTTTTTGTTTCGGTTCATACCATAATATTTATATCCAGATTTCTCAAGTGTTCTTTTTGTTTCGGTTCATACCATAATTTTGCTCAAGTGAAGGATCTGGGACTTAGGAAGCTTTGAAGCTTGTTAAAGTTTCGGCATTTTTCCATGTTAAGCTTCATTTAAGTCGTTCATACAGCATTCGCGTTTTACCCTTCTATGGAACTGTTGGACATGGTCAGCTGCCCATTTGCCCTGCGTGTCAAATTGTGCAGAAATTGTCGAATTATTAAATTGTGATCATGAGGAAAATTTCTCCGGAATGTTTTGTTAGCAACTTCGTTGTGTTTGCACCAGGATACAACTGCGTGCTAAGCTATCCCTAAAAAGCTGTGAACTTGGAGCCTAAACCTATGTACTTCGCTAACAGGAGTTGTCAATATCCGCATTGATGTTATAGGACAATCCATCTACAAGTAGCGGTTATGTCCATTTGTTCCTAAAGATAACGATCCATCCACAGAGGAAACTATTCAGGTGTTGAATGGGTCGAGTTGGGGTCAAATGGTTCGGTTTGGGGTTGAGTCAAAGCAGACTCGGGTTGAAATTGGATCGGGTCAAGAACATTTTTGATTTCTTAACGGTTTGTTTTGGTTTGGGTTGAACACCAATTGTCCAAGTTGGAATCAGGTTATCGAATAGCTTTGGTTCTTGCACGTGTATGGGCGGGTGGGGATACTGCAATTCCAAATGGCTCACAAATATGTACTTGTTTGGGTATGTTTGAGTTGAGAATCTGATGGGTTGAATTTGGGTTCAGTCAAGTAGCTCACAAATATATACTTATTTTTAGTGTTAGTTGGGTTTGGGTCATGTGGGTCAGGCTAGTTTTCTTTGGTCTTATTTTCTTTCTATTTATAATTAAATGAATTTTCATCAAAAGTTATATGAAGACGTTAGTTTGATTAAATGTTTTTGGGTTTTCATTTATGTAACTTAAGTCAAAATTTTAAATTTATAAAGAGACAAATCAAACACTAAATTTTTATTAAATAAAAGAGAAGAACTCGAATGCAGTTCAAAGCAAAGTGTTAAATAACAACACAAATTTATGCAAAGTGTCAAACACAAAAATTTATTTGTTAGCTATATACCTATATTAAATATCTATTTTAGTGTCACAACTTATTATATTTATAAATAAATAGTTTATTATCAAATAGATCTACCGTTTGAATATTCGCATTGCAACAAATGAAATGAGGTTGTTACAATGTACTAGGTAGACTTGGGCTGGAAACCTAATCGGCGGTTTAGGTTTCGATTTAAGACAAACGTAAACCGACCGGGTCAAAACCAGCAAACCACGATTTACCTGTTTAGCACTTGTTTATTAAAAAAAAATAAAACCAATCGGTTTGTCCAATTTTAAAATTAAAAAAATAAAAATATATTCAAACCTGCGGTTAACCGTCGGTTTTGTCCACTTTTATAAATAACATAAAATAAAGAAATATACCCAAACCGGTGGTTAACTGCCGATTTAATCCCGTTAAACCGATGATTTAGGTTTATTTGTTGGACAAACCAAAACTTAAACTATAAACTGTCGGTTCACCTAAACCGCTTCCAAGTCTAAGTACCAAGACGAACCTTATCCTGTTCCACACAAGTGTTGATTCATTTACAAGTTAGAAACCCTTTGCCTCTGATTTATAATCGTCAACCAACCCTTTTGCCAAAATTAAAAAATAATAATAGTAACTTAATTGTATGTACTAATCAAATGAAGCAGTAGCGAGTCACCGTAGAGTTGCATCTCTCATTCACATCCAAAGAGCTTTTTAAAAAATGAAAAATTCCAAAAAGTCTCCCGAGCTTCTATTCAACGCAGAGGTGGTATTTACTAATCTACCCTTTTGCAGAATAAGATGAATACCTGTAAGAAAACTTGATTTGTTGAGAGGAGACGAAAACGCCGTGTTTTAGTGGAAGGTTAGGTCTGTAATTTGAAAGGGGAGAGAGAAGGGTCTTTTCTCTTTCTAATGTAAGCGAGGCTCCTTGTTTGGTTTTTCTCTATCATCAGGTGGTGAGCTTTATGCCTCCCAAGACGACCCAATTTCTCTCCCAGCCGAAATCAGACGACAGAAAAACCCTAAAACAATCCGTTTTGACAAAACTAGAATTTGCCAACTCAAAAATGGTTGCTCTGCTCTTCTCTCATGGCGTTTGAGTTCTTATTCACTCGAGCTCATCTGCAGCTCTCTGACCTCAAACGGTAATAAATTTGGTTTTCTTACTCGTTTCGGGCTTCTAAGCTTCTCTCCACCAATCATCTTGTTTCTTTACCTGCTTCTTGATTGTTCACTTTGCAGCCATGGATATCTGTTGTTTGCAGTTCTGCTTTTGTCTTTGTCTTTGTTTTAGAAGACGTCTTCTTGGACTTGTTTGGAACTCGGCTCTTTCTATGTTGATTTTTTTGAAATCATCTTTCCTTTGTTAGATTATCCAGCTGAATTTTTTTCTTGCTTTGTTCCATCGGAGGCATACGAGTTGAAGTTGAAACATTGAAACATTTCAACCTTTTTTTTTTCTTTCCTTTAATAGAAACATTTGATCGCTTCTCTCTTCTGGGTCGTGTTCAGTTTCAGCACGAATATCTGCTAGAGTTTTGTATTCGGATATAATGGATAATTCCTCTTTTATAGCTATCTTGTTTGAAAAAAAAATATGCAAATTCATTAAATGCATGCTTTCGTTGTTTGTTTCCAATTTCATGTGGCGCTTATTTAACCTCTTTCGTTTCTATCGGTCATCTTTGCTTACTGATAAACGTTTTCCGAAGTTCAGTATCCAATTGAAATGGCATATTGCAAACGTTGCTGTGTTTTTTCATTAAAAATGCTCTTAGATTTTATACCTTCTGGCTAATTTTTCTGCCTGCTCCAAGCTTTTGAATTTATGTTTACATCCATCTGCATTTGCAATGGCTCGGATTGGTGGGGTTTATATGTTGGAATCACTCTGGTTCTTGCATCTTATTCATTTGTTGAAATAGTTGCAACTGATGTGAATACTATTAATTGAATCAGGAAAATGTCCAAGAGTAAAAAATATGCCCTTGTGCTTATATACTGTAGTCTTGCTTGCTTGGCTATGTCTGAATCATGCACCTTCGAAGATTGTGGGTCCTATAAGGATCATAATGGAGCTACTACTAGTCAGGAGGCAGGTGTTTTAAGGTCTGATTACCTCTGGGGCAATTCATTAATTCGGCCCGGGATAGATGAGTTATGTCAGAATTCCAAGTTTTTCGGCTTTCCTTCTACATTGTATAATCTTTTCTTGGAGGAACATAATTCGCAAACAGTAAGCTTAGATGTGAATAGAGACAATGTTGAAGTTGTGTTATCCAGTGTAGGGAATCATAATTCTAGCTTGTCAGAAGATTCTGGTTTATTTGAATTATCAAATGGAAGGACTCTTTCATGCTCGTTGCACTCTGGAGACGTTATCCATGGGAAGCAACCTGCAAATGATGGTAATCCTGATCAAGAAGTTACTTTCTCATGCGATGGACATCTTCGTTGTGAAAATGAAGGCAAATTTAGCTTTAAGAAGGCTGAGATGGAAGTGCCTGAACCTTTGGATGGTTCATATCCTTGTGTACAAATAAGCCATCATCAATTGAATTGGGGCCAGTGTAACCTATATCACCCTTCAGTGACTTCCCTTTCTATAAAGAATACCTGCAATGAATTTGCTTTGATTATCTATGAACCATTTAGCACAGACTCACAATTCTACCCATGCAATTTCAGTGAGGTACTGTTGGGTCCTGGTGAATCTGTTTCGTTGTCTCTAGTCTTCTTACCTACTAAG
Organism: Fagopyrum esculentum; assembly: GCA_033239045.1. Taxonomy (NCBI): domain Eukaryota; kingdom Viridiplantae; phylum Streptophyta; class Magnoliopsida; order Caryophyllales; family Polygonaceae; genus Fagopyrum; species Fagopyrum esculentum. The sequence goes on from BSUD01000008.1 coordinate 75,861,582, forward strand.
TTGGGTTTGTCTTCTGCTCAATTTATATTGCAAACAAATTCAGGGGGATTTCTCGTCCAGGCTAAAGGATTTGGACTTGAATCACCGTACATGATCATGCCAATGGAAGAGTTTGATGTTTCTTCTAGTGGATGGTGGAGGAAGAGCATATCTTTGCTCAATCCGTTTGATGAAGCCATCCAACTTGAGGGGGTGATTGTATGGGTTTCGGTTTCTGTTGGCAATTCGTCTCTCTTGGCTAAGGCTATATGCCGGGAAGAGGGGCATAATGCTTCTCATAGACATGGTTTTTTGAATGTAAGGAAGTATTTGGAATTGGATGTAAGGACTGGATATGGATTTTCAAAAATGACTCTAAGGCCTCTTAGCAGTTGGTTAATTGATCCACAGGGAACTGGTGTTATCATGGATATAGCTTTCCAACCCAATCTCGATGGCCAGATTTTGGGCACGGTATGCCTCCAGCTGCGTAGAGCATTGGTGAACGAAAGGGAAACCCTTTTGATACCTCTTGAAAGAAAGCTATTCTGCAAGCCTACCTACAAAGATACTCTTGATTTGGTTTCTGCATCTATTGAAGCTGTCGGCGTTGACAAGGCAACTAGAGCAGTTGAATTTTCTGTATATGTGACAAACAGTGGATCAGATTTATTAAAGATTGTCAAGATCTTTGATATTCCAGAAAACAGAAAGCTTTTGCAGATTAAGTATTCTAAAGGTCTTTTACTATTCCCAGGCTCAGTTACTCAAGTTGCTGTGGTTATGCTTCAACCTTTGAATGTCGAAAATGATAACTCCTGTAAAATATGCATTTTGACAAACAATACATTCAACCTGCAGCTTGAAATTCCTTGTCAGAATTTTTTTCATATATGTCGTAGACAATCATTGGAATCATATTTTCTTAATCAGCTGCATGAAATCACGCCAATGACCCAACGTACAATGCCTCCGTCAGCAGTTCAGGTAAGCATGTTTTTCTTCAGCCCCACTCCCCTCTGAAGCTATTTATTGGTCCTCTCATGCCCTCTATACCGTTCTTGCTTAGGAAAATTGGGTGTTGGTGATAGTAGATTTTAATTGTAGCGAAAATCTGATGTTCTCAAATGATGATTTATAGCACCAACCAACTGTGGGATTATCTTCTTTTGTGTTGCTGGAATTTATCAGTCTTTCTTTTATCACCTCTAGCATTGATTGGTATCTAGTTTATATTTACAACATGAAACAGCTATTCCACAATTTATATCCTTTAGTATTTTGTTAATAATTAGCTACTAGAATGTTCTACCAAACTCATATCCTTTAGTATTTTGTTAATTATTAGTTACTAGAACGTACTACCAAACTATTTGCTGTACTAACAAATTTTTTGCCTTTACTTCCTTCCAGTTACCCGAGATGGCAGTGGCAGATGAGTATGTACTGAAAAACTCAAGAAATCAGGGGACTGGAGGTGATGTCACTGCGATTGACAAAAGTAGGGTTTTTTTCCCTGTGGTTCCAGTTGGTAGTCATCTTTCTAAGTTAATTACCGTGAAAAATCCTAGCCCTGAGCCTGTTGCAGTGCAGATAATAATGATAAGTTCAGAAGAAATTGTTGATAATTGCAGCATTCCAGACGGTTATTTACAACCGTTTTCATCATTTAATGTTCTTCATAATGATTCAGATAGACCAGTTGGGCATGGCTTCTCAATAGGAGAGAATGCAGTGACAGAGGCCTTTATACACCCTTATGGTTCAGTGACATTAGGTTCAGTTGTCTTCCGTCCTTCCAGTCGATGTGAATGGAGGAGCTCGGTTTTAGTAAGGAACAATCTCTCTGGAGTGGAATGGCTATCTTTGCTGGGATTCGGTGGCTCACTTTCTCTGTTGTTGCATGAAGGGTCAGAGCTCATGAGCAAAATAGATTTTGATTTGAACTTGTCTGTTCCACTTAATACATCTCCTCCAAGTACCCTTGCTAATTCTGAAGACGCTTTCTGTGGATGTGACAAGCCATTCTGGAAGGAGTTGCTTGTGACAAACAATGGTGATGTGTCTATTTCTGTCACGGGCATTTATGTTTCCGGAACCTTATGCCAGTCAGATGGTTTCCGAGTACACAACTGCTCAGGGTTTTCCCTGGAACCTGGGGAGTCAACTAAGCTCCAGGTATCATACCAGACAGATTTCTCATTGTCAGTAGTAGAAAAGGATCTTGAACTGATCTTAGCTGGCAGCAGACTTGTGATGCCGATGAAAGCTACGGTGCCGGTTTTCATGCTTAACAGTTGCCGAAAATCCATCTTCTCATTTCGGGTGAAGATATCCAGCATTGCATCCTTTCTAGCCGTTTCACTAGTGGTTGGCACCATGTGCTTCTTGATGTATCATGGAATGATTTTGGGCTCCTTAGATGAGTCAACTGACAGCGAGGAAAGCTCCATTGCTGACCATAGCCCCAAAAAGGGGAAGGTTGTTTTGGTATCAGGACCGGATTTTTCGTTGAGATTAGCTGATGGAAATGAAACGGCAGTGATAGGATCCGACACCAAGCCGGAAAGTGTTAAAGCTGAGAATTCAGACGAAGTCGTTCATTCCCAAACCCGGTTAGTAAACCCGGAAACATCTGAGACTGTTGGGCTGACTGTTCGAACCGGAAAAGATAAGGGAAGAAGACGGAGGAAGAGAAAGGGTGGTAATTTGGCGGGAGTTGGAGAAGGTGCAAGCAGTCACAGCGGTGCTTCTACGCCTTCATCTCCCTTATCCCCTGCATTGATTTTGACTGCCAAGGAACAGCAGCCGAGTGGGGCTTGCAGTCCATCGGGTTCCCGTTCCTTGGCTAGGCATCAACACAAGAAGAGTCCGGAGATCCAAACTGGCCCGGAAAAGAAGACTTTTGAGGCAGAAGTTTCAGTGAAGGGCTCTTGTAGTAGTAGTAGTAGTAGCCAGCAGCAGGGGGAGGCAAGGAAGTGGGTTCCGAGCATGCTGGCGGGTGATGCTCGAGCTCCTGGGCGGAGGAAAGCGGAGAAAGAAGAAGATAAGTATAGATATGACATATGGGGAAACCACTTTTGGGGGGTTCACCTTGGCGAGATAGAGAATTTTGTAGAAAATGAGGGGGATAGCTTCTTCACCAAGGAGCCTGGGATCTTTGTTACATAAATAAATGACAATCCTTTAGTATTCATTGGCTTTTGGAAAATGATTAGGTATTGGCAAAAGAATGAATTAGTGTGATAATGATGATTATAACCATGATAACCGTAATGATCGTATAACGTGGTCCTCCTGCGGGGACCAAAGCTGCACCTGCTTACCACTTCGATTCACATTCTTATAAATTTCGTCCTACTTTGGATCCGATTCAATCTGCATTCAATCATCAATGGATCTCAGTCCTACTGCTTCGCCTTACATCACCGCCCCCTCCACTCCGAAGCACGATATCGCCTTTGACGAAGACGACATCACCTTCGAGTTCTCCGTCGATCACTTCCAAAGCTTCTCCCTCCCGGCCGAGGAGCTTTTCGACGGAGGCAAAATCAGGACTCTGAAGCCATCTCCGCTCCCCGCCAGCTTTCCTCCCCCGCCAATCGCCCAGCAGAGCAGGCGGAAGATCACCTGGTCGACTCGCCGGAGCTATGATTTCTGTCATTTAGGTAAACCGAGCAGGCTTAGAAACCTGCTTTCTTTTAGGAGAGGTAGTAGCTCAAAAAGCGGTAGCAGCTCCGGCTCAAGTGGGAGTTCCAGCTCCGGTTCAGTCTCCATTTGCAAAGATCCACTCACCCGCGATCAGGCCAACAGCTGCTTAGCGCCCTGCAAGCAACGCCTTCTCAGCTGCTTCGTCAAGAAGCTCTGAGATCTTTATCATTCCACAAATAATTTGTGCGTGCTTCACTTTTTTTTGGTTTGTAATGTGTTTTTTTTTTCCACCCAATTGTTTTGGTGTAGTTATAAAATATATATTTTTTTGTATGGAAACCATAATACAGAATTGCTAAACATGGGCGGGCTCTTGGATAACGGCCAAGGATATCAAACTTTTTTTTTTTTTTTTTTATAATCTAGTCGACAAATGAGTTATGTTTTTTTATTTTTTCAACAACATCCCAAACTTTCATTACGAAATCAAAATATCGTCACACAAAATAGAGTCTAAATCGAATGGAACTAAACTAGAATCGAAATAAAAGATAGTCTCCACAAGTTTGACTCTAGCGAGGTTGTGAGCCGCTAAATTACCCTTCCTATTTACATAAGACCAGCTAATAGCAACAGAACCGTATCGGTGAATATAAAGAATACAAATACTCTTGAAGGGGTTGAATAGAGTACGAGCACTTTTCGAAAAAACCTATCTCAAGGCTTTGAAACTGATTTCAAGGACTTGATGTCGACCTGAGCTCTTTGTGACACAACTGGTTTTCAAGGGCTTTGGAAATGATTTCAAGGCCTTGACTTCGAAAACCTGCAAAACAACGTTAGTCACAATTAAGCAATAAATGTGCGGAATGAAAAGATCGACACGGTGATATGTTTACGAAGTTCAGCTCTAACAACCTACGTCTCCGTCCTAGGGTTTACTCGTAGGATCTAACTATGTATTATCTGCTTCAAAGAGTCCTAGATACAACCTAGAAGAAATCCCCTTCTTTTCTCACTACAACCCATGCTACGATCTAGTTCCAACTCTTAACATAGCAATAATAGCCTAGTTACTTCGCAGAGTAACACACACTCGAGTATAACACTTTCTAGATATACCAACGAACCTCTCGTGATTTTATCTCTCTAGTAAAGTAAGCTTATGTAAACTAAGAGGAATAAAAACTTTTGGAACGAATGAAGATGCTTTGGATTGCTTGAAGACTTAGATGTTTCCGTGTAAGCTTGTTGTTTTTCTCTTCAATCGTGATCTTCATTTATAGTCTTCGATAAAGAAGTCTTCTAGCCATTGTGAAGATTACCGTTGTGATGTTCTTCCTTCTCCATAGAAAACGGTGTAGGTTGATGAAGTAGCCGTTGTAGAATCTTCTTATCTTCTTCATCTCCTCGACGCACGTTTGAGAGTCTTCTTCTTCGAGATCTTCTCTGGAAAGAGCCGTTGAAGATCTTGTCGTTGAAGTCCTTGTTTCAAGCTCCGAGATCTTCCAAGTTGTTGAGGATATTTGGTTGAAGACATCTTTCTTTGATAGCCGTTGAAGATCTTCAAGATCTTTGTGAGATCCGTTGGAGGAGATCTTCAATCTTGCGTCGGTTAAGATCTTTCTAAGATATTTTTGTTGGGCCGAAAAATCTTCTCCAAAACCCGTTGGAGATGTTCCTTGAGTTGGCCGAGATATTCTCTTGATATCTTGTTTGAAGATCTTCTCTTGATCCTTGGTAGATTTGGTTGTTGAGATTGAATCTTGATTTTGAAATGCTTCTAGCCGATGTTTCCCTTGTATCGTGTTTCAAAGCTTCGGCTTTGATCCTTGAAATGGTTTTCAAGGCCTCCGCGTTGAACCTTTGAATTTCTTTTTTTAATCTCTGCGTTTGTCCCTGGTAACTTGTTTCAAGGATTGCACACAAAACCAAACCATGCAATCTAGAAATATAATTGATATTTGTTCGTATATAAAACCTCTGATAATGTTAAGTCTTTCATCATCACATATACAAATATATAACTTAGGTGGAGTTATCAATCTCCCCCTTGATGGAATACAAAACAAATATCGTACCTGCATTTTAAAGTTAGCGATGCATATGCCATAATATTGAAAATAAAATGCAGAATGCAGAAATATCGGATCACACATATAATTTCTCCCCCTTTGTCTTTCAACAAGGCAGAAAAATACTTAAAGCACCGGATTATAAAGATATTACAAACCCATAAAGTATTTCCAAAAACAAAAACATTTAAAACAAGCAAGTCCCCAAACAGTTTTCAAGGCCTTGAAATCAAAGCCAAGGGGTTTTGAAATCGATGTCAAGGCCTTGACATCCATTTCAAGGCTTTGAAGGGCTACTCTTGGTACCACTTGGGATTCAGTTGACCCATTCCGTGGAGTTCATCGTAGCACTTCTTTTTCCATCTAGCATGAGCGTTATCCAGGTCGATGATTTTGAAGTACTCATCCACTCTCTGTTGATCCTTTTGGTGCTTGTACTTTTTCACTACACCAAACTCCTCGATATGAAAAATATCTGGATCCTCTGCAACAGGTTGAAAAATGGGGCGACCCTTCACAGTTTTGTAGCACTGAAGCATGACCTCTTCTGCCTGTTTCCTGGTCACTTCAACATCTTCCTCTATTAATGGCTTAAGACTGCTTGCAGAGGTAAAGGAGAGGACATTCACATGAAACATTTGGTTGATTTTTTGGTGCATAATTGCCAGCAGGTCCTGTGATTCGTCCATCTTGTTTGTGATCTCGGACCTAAAATCCAGCATGTCTCTTCTCAGATAGTCTAGACCAAATTCCACCGCATCAAGCCTCTGGGCTGCAGAAAGCGAACCAACACGTTGTTCCTTCAGGATCCACTCTCCAGTAAGTGTCTTTTCAATCCCTATGCTTTCAAAAAAGTCCTCATCGATTTCTCTAGAAACAAAATGTTTTTCCTCATCAACAGTGTCAATAGAGAAATAACGAAAGATTTTTGGAAGCAAATTGGTGTATGGGAGGGGGGGTATCACTGAGAGCGTTGATCATGTGAAGCATATGGTTAAGGATAATGCTAGGGAGGTCAACATCTAATTCATTCAACACGTGATACAAAAAAAAGCAAAGAGTTGACTAGTTAGCATATCCCTACATTTAATTCTTGGAACAACACATATCACAATTCTGGCTTCGAGAGTGGGAAATGTCAGGGTAGGTAGCAGAGGAGAGGTTGGTTGGTGAAATTGCTCTTTGGCCAAATTAACAGTTTTGTCTTTGTGAGGGTGGTCAAAAGAGGTTAAGGTGTGAAGCCCGAAAATTTTTGCAATAACCTGAGAGGAAAGGGCAATCATCTTACCTTTTACCACCGATTCTAGAATTAGCTCCCCTTGTTCCCTTCTAGCAGTGAGATTGATGAAGAACAACCTAGTCAATCTTGGATATGCTACTTCCCCTAGATTGAGGATATTCTAGATGGAGCATCCTCTTAGCAGTGTAATGCAAGGGAGACCAAAAGAAGGAAAGAAATCTAAATCCACTAACTCACACATGCAGAGGTTGCGATCCTTGAACCCGTCAAGCCATTTGCCAACGGCGGTGTGACTGTTGAACCAGTTAGAGGAAAAACCCGTTTGAGCGCAGAATTCAAAATCTTCTATGGGAGCAGGAGAGTCAAAGTTGGATGAGATGTGAACAACCTTGGAGCGTTTGGTAACCGACGATGATGTTTCATTAGTTGATTGACGCTTGGAAGCCATGGAGTTTGTTTGACAGAGAGTTGAAAGGGTTTTGGAAAATGAAAGAGTAAAGCAAATGGATTTGCAAGAAGGTTGAAGGCGGAAAGAGTTAAAGAAGGGAGAGAAGTGATATTTAAAGGGAGAAGCTACATCAATTTATGGTTTAACAAGATCTTGAAAACCGATTTCGATTAGTATTCTTTCCATTAATTTTGTAACCACTTTTCAAAACAACCCTTTGAATTTGAACACAAAGACGTTTGAAATCATTTTTAAAAATCCCTTGTTAAAAAATTTATTGGTCAGATATCTAAAAGATATTAACCAATAAATTGATCCGTGATTTTCAATGTGGCCCTTCGATTCCGTTTCAAGGCCCTTGAATTGCATTTCAAGGCCTTGAAATTGAAAAGTGGGTTGCATTCTAAGGAGGAAATAAAACGATTTACCCCCTCTAATTTAATTCTTCCTTGTTCAACATACCAAACTCTAATATAATAAAATTGAATTGATCTTCAGGTAGAGACTTAGTAAATATATCTGCAAGCTGCAAGTTAGTCAATATAAAAGATATCGAAACATCACCTTTCTCAACACGATCAGTATAGAGATGCCTCACGTCGATATGCTTTGTTCTTGAATGTTGCACATAATTTTTAGTAACCGAAATAGCACTAGTAATATCACATTTAATCGGGATACCGTTTAGATCAAAGCCAAGATCACAAAGTTGCTGAGCTATCCATAGAATTTGTGCATAACAGGATCACGAAGTTGTTGAGCTATCCATAGAATTTGTGCGCTATCCATAGAATTTGTGCACAACAGGCTCCTGCAACTATATATTTTGCCTCAATTGTGGATATGGCGACCGAGTTTTGCTTCTTGGAGTGCCAACTGATTAGGGATGACCCTAAAAATTGGCAACATCCAAAAGTACTCTTTCGATCGACCTTATAACCTACAAAGTCAGCATCTGAATAGCCAACGAGGTGAAATGAGCTTTGACATGGGTAGCATAACCCTAAATCCTTAGTGTCATTGAGATACCGAAATATCCTTTTCACAGCTATCAAGTGTGACTCTTTAGGATCAACTTGAAATCTTGCACATGCACACACTAAACATAATGTTAGGTCGACTAGCGGTTAGATATAACATAGAACCGATCATACCTCGATACTCCTTTTGTACAACACTTTTACCGTCCTTGTCGTGATCAAGTGAAAGTGTGGAACTCATAGGAGTTTTTGCTAACTTGGATCGATCCATTTTATACTTCCTAAGCAAGTCCTTGGTATACTTGTTTTGATTGAGAAATATTCCTTTCTTTGCTTGTGTGACTTGACATCCAAGAAAGAAATTTAACTCTCCAATTAAGCTCATTTCGAATTTCCTACACATAATATCTTAAAATGCCTTGCATAGATATTTGTTAGTAGCACCAAATAATATATCATCAACATAGATTTGTACTACTAAAATATCGTTGCCTTTGGTTTTGATAAATAAAGTTTTATCAATGAATACTCTTTTGAAATCATTTTCAAGGAGATACTTGGACAATCTTTCATACCAAGATCGAGGAGCTTGCTTAAGACCATAAAGAGCTTTGTCCAATTTAAAAACATGATCAGGAAATTCATCATTTTAGACCAGGATGTTGAGCAACGCAAACTTCTTATTCTAAGAAGCCATTTAGAAAAGCACATTTCACACCCATTTGATAAAGCTTTATGTTCATGAAGGATGGAAAAGCAAGTAACATACGTATGACTTCTAACCTGACAACCAGAGCAAAAGTCTTCTCATAATCAATACCTTCTTCTTGGTTATAGCCTTGAGCTACAAGTCGTGCTTTGTTTCGAAAAATCCATTTTGTGCCAATGACGGATTGGTGCTTAGGTCTAGACATGAGGGTCCAAACTTTGTTTCTCTTAAACTCATTTAGTTCATTTTGCATAGCCATGATCCAATCAGGTTCTTGAAGAGCTTGAACATAGTTCTTGAGCTCAATAAGAGACACGAACATTGAGAATGCACATAGATTGTTAACCCTAGATCGAGTTTGCACTCACGCGTTTGGATCTGAGATCACATTCTCTGGTGGATTGTATGATGAATGTTGAAACTTACTCCTTTTGTAAGATGGAGCAGATCCTAAAGATTGGGGCTCATTTGCTCGACTAGATTCAGGTACCGCTCAAGTATTGCCTTTAGATCCTATATCAAGGCCTTGAAGTTGAGTTACAAGGCCTAGAAACTCAATTCTGATATCGCAGTTTTCCGTTTCAAGGTCTTGAGGATGCGTTTCAAGGTCTTGAGATTGTTCTCCGGTATCTTGAATATTTTCTTGCATATTCTTTTCCTAAGCTTTAGGATCTTCTTCTCCATCATAATTATGATCTCCATGTTGATTCAGATTAAGATCTGCAAAACTTTCACTCAAAGTACCATCATTTCTTTCATCAAATATAACATGAATACTTTCCTCAACGATTTTTGTAGGTCTATTATAAACACAATAAGCTTTGCTATTTGAAGCGTATCCAATGAAAATAGCTTCATCACTACGTGCATCAAATTTACCAAAATTTTATTTGCCATTGTTATGGACAAAACAAGTACATCCAAATGGTTTAAAATAGGAAATATTAGATTTTCTTCCCTTAAAGAGTTCATAAGGAGTCTTTTTCAAAATAAGACGGATTAAACATCTATTCAAGATGTAGTTAGCAGTGTTAATCGCTCCAGCCCAAAAACTTTTTGGCAAACTATTTTCTAAAAGCATAGTCCTAGACATGTCCTCTAAGGTGTAGTTCTTACGTTCCACAACCCCGTTTTGTTGAGGAGTTCTAGGAGCTAAAAAGTTATGTGAAATACCATATTTTGCACAAAACAAATCAAACTTTAGTTGATCAAATTCTCTACCATGATCGCTTCTTATCGAAACAATAGGTAGGTTTTTCAAAGTTTGCAACTCCTTACACAATTTTGAAAACTCAAACAAAGCTTTAGATTTTTACCGTAAGAATGAGATCCATGTAAAACGAGAAAAATCATGCACAATGACAAAGATGAACTATTTTCCCTTGGGAGATTTGACACGCATAGGACCACATAAATCCATATGTAAAAGTTCAATGGGTCTAGAAGAACTTACAACCTTCTTTGGTTTGAATGAACTTCTTGTTTGTTTACCTTGTGTACAAGCTTTACATAGTTCATCTACCTTGAAGTTTAGGTTTGGGAAACCACGTACCAAATCCTTTGAAAGTAGTTTCTTCATTGTATGCATGCTTACGTGACCAAGTCTTCAATGCCAAAACCTTAGATCGTCAGTCAAGGCCTTAAGACACTTTAGCTTAGTTCCTGAAAGTTGGTTAGTACTCATAGAATAAACATTGTTGCATCTAGGAGCTGTAAGCACAACATCACCCGATATCTTATCTTGAACTTCACATTTTTCTGAATAAAAAAATCACCTTGTTGCTTTTATAACAAATTTGAGAGATACTAAGCAAGTTGTACTTCAACCCGCCAACAAGATAGACATCATCAATGAAGTTAGATGAATTATAACCAATTTTACCAATGCCAATAATGTTACACTTTCCTTTATCACCAAACATAATAATTCCAAATGGTTGATTCTTTAGATCCGAGAACAATGAGCTTTTTCCACTCATATGTCTTGAGCAACCACTATCTAATATCCATTTATGCTCCTTTATCTTGGTGATATCCTGCAAAACAACAAACATCAACCTTTCCGGGTCGACCAAATGACATAATTTGGTCCTTATTCAGGCTCAATCATGTTTGGTAGTCTAATACCTTTAGGAACCCATATTTGCTTAACTTGTTTCCTTGGACATAGAGGATAAGTTTTTCTAATGATGTAAGGATCATTTCTTCTATATGGACATGTTGATTTTATATGACCCTTTTTGTAACAATAGGAACATGTGTGCATATGAATACTTCCTTTAGCTTTAACAAACATGGTAGTCATTTTTCTAGGAAAACTTAAGGGATAGCCTATGCCATTTTTGTTAAGAGAAGATTGTTGCTCACCCATTATCCTTTCGAGGTTGACTTTCGAACGAGTGAATTGAATAAGTGCAACCTTCTGGTCTTGACACGTCAAAATTAGATCTACCTTTTCTTTCTCTAGATCGATATATTCTCGATGGAGAGAAGAGAGATTGCCCCTGAGAATCGCATTTTCTGATTCCAAGGCCTTGATATTGATATTAAGGTCTAACTTTTCAGTGTTAAGATTTTCAATCTCCAAAGACATATCACTTCATCGTTTTTGTTGTTTGAGAAGCTTTTCTCTCAAGTAACTTATCCTTACCCTATGTTCTTTATCACATATGATTATGTCTTTAAGGAACTGCGTGAGTTCAGGTTGAGACATAATTGTACTTACCACATTATCAACATAGTGATTTGGATCTTCTTCATGATCGGCCATAAGACATAATTTTTCTTGTTCTTTCTCGTCTTCTGATTCATTGGTAGAGTCTGAATCACGCCATGAAGCTACCATAACTTTCTTCTTTAGATCATTCTTCCTAAAGTTTTTCCTCTTCTTTTATGGACAATCCTTTACGAGATGATCTGTTTCACAACATTCAAAACAAGTCAGTACCTTAGTTTTCTTGTTAGGGTTAAAAAACTTACCTCTAGGTCTTGATGTTCGCGGATAATCTTTATTGTTTGCAAGCTGCTTTTTCATTTGCAGAATTTTTGCAAGACCCCTTGAGATCAAGGCGAATGGATCTTCCTCATCTTCATCATCACTATCTTCCTCCTCTGATGGTATCTCATCCTTCTTGGATCTTAGAGCTAGGTTCTTTGTGTTGGATGGGAGCTCTCCATCTTCTTCACCAAGAACCATTTCGTGGGTGATAAGCTTTCCATGAAGGTCGTCAAGAGGTAGTGTTGTGAGATTTTGAGCTTCTTCGACTGTAGTCACGTTTGATCCCCACCTGGCTTTAGGTAAGCTCCTTAGAACCTTCCTTACTTTCTCTTCATTTGTGAAGAACTTTCCAAGTGAGTCGAGGTGATATCATGTATTATAGTCTATATTTTGGGATCGGTTTAGACATTTTATCTTCATAAATCTGCATGTATGGATGTATATTCTATGATCATTATGTTGTTTTGTCTACCTTTGCGAGAATCAAGGTCTACACCTAGTTTCGTTGTAATTGTAGGGAAAATGGCACGTTTTGGAATGAAATAGAGCTAAGGGAGCTAAGGAGTCATTGGAGCTACATTGTGGAGCATTGAGATGCTATAAGAAAGGCTCAGGAAGCATGGAAATGGAATGAAAGATTGATTTTGGACCAGATTAGAGAGATTTACACTCAGCTGAGATTCACCTCGGTTGGCTACAGTACCACCTCGACCGAGGTGATCTTCAGGATCAATTGGACCGAGGCGAAGTGATGACGGGACACGAGATCTTTATCTTTGGCTGAGATCTTCTATTTTTGGAAAGTGAATATCACATATTTTAGGATGGATTTCTAGAAGGAAGCATATCTTTTTGGCTAATATATTTTGGAAGATATAAATATATTTTAAAAAAGGAAATTATCTTTTTAAGATATCTTATCTTAGGAAGGTAATTCTCCTATATAAAGAGGATGGTTTTCTGGAATTCATCCATCTTCGGATCACCAAATCTCTAATTCAAGAAGTTAAAGGAAGTTTTGAAGGAAGTTTTGAAGGTTGAAGATCAAGGAAGGAAGGAATCTAGTTTTGAAGGATGTTTGAAGGAAGTTGTAAGATTTTCTTAGTTTGGTTTGATTGTTGTCTTTTCTAGATTGTGATTGAGGAACGCTGATTGTTTGTTTGTTTGTATCAGTTATTGAGACCTTTGTGTTAAAGTTTTCTTGTTTGAATATTGATTCCTTTCTCATATATTTGATTATTGTTATCATGATGATTGTTGGCTAAGTTCTTTATGCGATTCTAGGGTGAGTGACTGAAAGTTGTGGGGAAGACGATGAAAGAATGAACCTTTACCCCATTGGACCCTGAAAGCTCGAGCCTTTACCTTAACCGACGAACACCCCGGTCAGTCGTGGAACATCTCGACCGAGATGGTACATGAACTGAACGAGGCGAGCCCTTTCCTGATCATTATATGAGTTGAGGTTTTAGTTTGCCAAATCCTATCCTTGTTATACCTTTCTTTGTTCAACACAAGCCTATGATGAGACTTAGCCGGTGATTCCTTTTGTTTGTTTACCCAAGATCATGAGTGTAGGTAATAAAGGTTTATCCTTTATTGGGGTTTGAGTGTGCCTTCATCCCATCTTTGAGAGTTAGCCTGAGACTTACCCAGTAAATGTTGATTCTATCCCCTTGGGTGGTGTGTTGGTTTGAGATTATAGTTCCTTTCGTAGTACCTTGAGACTTACCCGGTGAGAGGATCTTTGGTTTGGGATAGTGAGTAGTGAGACTTACCCGGTGATCTATTCCAACCTTAGAAACACCTTCCCTTTGCAACCTCAGCTTTGTCTACGTTATCTTTTGAGATCTTGAGTCGGAACCACAAATGAATGCTTTAATCTCTAGAATCCGCATTCCCTTTACTTGGTTATTACATCATCTTTGATATCTTTGCTTGTTGCGTGTTTTTTATTGACAACCTGAATTACCGATCTTTGTTTCACCATAGTCCCTGTGTTCGACCCTGAAATTCTTGCTTTTATTACAATCGATCCGTACACTGAGGGTTCGTTTATTTGCAATTATTCTTGGTATAATATTAAAGTTTGCACACACCTTTTGGAGCAAACAAGTTTTTGGCGCCGTTGCCGGGGACTTGGTAAAGACCAAATTTGGTTTCGGTTGTCTTTTGGGGCTTGTTGCTATTGACCACTTTACTTGAGTGATTTCGCAGGATCTTTCCTTAGGTTTATGCGAAGAACTCGTGTTGAAAAGGAAATCGTTCCCTACGATTCCGAACGAGAAAAGACCTACAAACGAAGATTGAAAGAAGCTAAGATGGACGATTAAGATAATCGAGATCTTGAAGCCGAATTGAAGGAGGCATTGGAACAACTTCGCCTCAGTAAAGAAGAATTTAGCGAGAGAGAAACGAGACTCGTGCAAGAACTGAAGGACTTGAAGCTGATATGGCTGCTCTAAGGGCTCAGTTTTTACCTCGACCGGTCCCAGTGGCTCGACCGAGGCAAAACCCAGTCCCAGTTGCACCGGCCAAGATACACCCACCACCTCAGATGCCACCTTTGGTAGACCCAGATGTTCTTTTCGTTGGAGTTCCACAAACCCTAGGTCAGAGGATGGACCCGAATCAACAAGTTCGCCGTCCAGAAGTCAATTTAGGAGATCCAGCTGAGCATGATTATGAACTTCGACCTCAAAATCTAACCATGATTCGACAATGTCAATTTGGAGGTTTGGAGAGAGAGTCTCCGCATCAGCATTTACAAAACTATGAGATTCTGATGGAGACTTTGATACCATCAAGAGTGGAGAACAACTACGAGATTCTGATGGAGACTTTGGTATCAATCTTTTCCGGCTGAAAAAATCAACACTTGGGAAGAGATGACAATGGAGTTATTTACTAAGTTCTTTCCCCCATCAAAGACTGCTGATTTGAGGGGCAAGATCAATGCATTTATTATGAAGGACAAAGAAAGTTTGTCCAAGTCATGGGAGAGGTTCAATGACCTTTTGTTGGATTTCCCACATCATGGGATTCCAAAGATCGAGTTGTTGGAGATATACTTCAAGGGTTTGGATGAAGATACTCAATTCAAGCTCCAATTACTTTCCGCCGGCACTTTCATGGATATACCGATAGATGAAGCTTGGAATTTCATAGAAAAGCAAGCTTTACACATAGAGAAATACTCCCATCAACGAGTTGAAGATGGAGCAAGGATAGTTAGATTTCAAGATACAACATCAAATGGAGCTCAACTCACCTCGTTTAGCAATGAAGTGAAAGCATTGAAGGAGCTTTTAGTAGCTCAAACGAAGAAGGATCAAGATGGTAGATACCAAGGAAGAAACAACTATCAAGGGCAGTAGAACAACAACTACAGCAACAACAACAGAAATTTCAACAACAATTGGAGATCAAATCAACAAAATCCCGATAACCTTTATTCTCATGCTGAAAATGCTCTTAACACCCCCTCTTTTTCTTCTAATCCATTGAGAAGTCAAGAGCCTGCATCAAGCTCGTCCCAGCCACTAAAGAAACCTGACGCTGTGATGGAGGCAATATTGATCAAGCTCAACGCTATGTAGACATCTATGAATTCATTTTCGAAGGCACAAAAAGCCTTGGAACAACAATTTTTCAACAAGGCGAATGAAGCGCCAAGAGATCCTGGGAAGCTCCCAACAAGGACAAAGAGCATCCCAAAGGGGCAAATCATAGCTATTATAACACGCAGTGGATTGAAGACTGTAGATCCAGTACCTCGGTCGGACCACGATCAGACGAGGAGCACCTCGGTCGAGGTGCCAACCGAGATGGAGTCCCAAAAAGCGAAAGAAAAATCTAAAGTTTATGTTCCACCTCCTGCTTATAAACCACCACTCCCGTTCCCTCAGTCAAGGGCGCGGGCACATCTAGACAAGCATTTTGGTAAGTTTCTTGACCTTATGAATAAGCTACATATTAACATCCCTTTCATTGATTCCATCTTAGGGATGCCCGCCTATGGAAAGTTTCTGAAAGAGATCTTATCAAGGAAGAGAAAACTGGAAGACTTTGGTGAAGTAATGATGACCTCTAGATCTTCGGAGGTCATTCAAATCATGAAGGAGAATATGTCACCTAAGTTGAGAGATCCCGGTTCGTTTTGCATTCCCATCCAAGTTGGGGATGTGAATTATGATGCACTTTGTGATCTAGGAGCCAACGTGAGCATCATCCCGCTGGAGCTATGTGAGAAAGTAGGCCTTGGAGAGCCCAAGCCCGTGAAGATGACGTTATAAATGGCGGATCGCTCCATTACCCGTCCCGTTGGTATCTTTGAGGACGTTCCCATCAAGTTAGGTAATTTCTATATACCTACAGTCTTTGTTGTGCTTGACATTTCCGCAGATTATCCCATCCCTATCATTCTCGGGAGACCATTTCTAGCAACATCGGGTTGCAATGTAGATTGTAAGAACACCAAGTTGAAATTCAACATTGGTGGTGATCATGTGGAGTTTGCATTGTTGGTTGAAATGAAGGGAGAGCCTTTGGAAGATGACATCTTCAACATCTATGATGAAGAAGATTCTCGAGAATTGGTGAGCTCTATCCTTATTAAAGATCCTCCTGAGAAAGTTTTAAGTTTTAGTATGATGAAGGAAGGTGTAGATGTCTTTTGTTATGCAGATGTGCGAAGCTTGGAAACATTGGAAGCAGATCCAGGAGCTAGATTTGATAAACTGATTCAGGAGAAGAAAAGCACATTAGGTTTCGGTCCCAATTCCAGTACCTCGATCGAGATACTTTCTGAAGCAAGCGAGATGCTCTTATCTGAAGAACACCTCGGTCACCCACCTTGGACCATGACCGAGACAGCAAGCGAGATGATGTCCACTGAGAACGAAAATCTTTCTGATTCATTCTCTGATGATCACTCACAGTTGGTGGAGCACTGGCTTCGCCAAGTTTATGATGGTAAAGAGCCTTGGTACGCTGATATTGTCAACTATCTTGTTTGTCTAGAAATATCTCCCGGATTGACGTACGCTCAAAGGAATAAGTTCTTCAAGGATGTTCGTCACTACTATTGGAATGAACCTCTACTCTTCAAGAGAGGTCCATATGGCATGCTTCGACGATGCATTCCTGAGGATGAAGCTGCTAGCGTCATACGAAAATGCCACTCGCTTCTTTGTGGAGGACATGCTAGCGCTCACAAAACGTGCGCTAAGGTATTAAGTTCTGGTTTCTTTTGGCCTACATTATTTAAGGATGTGCAAGCTTTTGTTGTCTCTTGTGATACATGCCAAAGAACAGGGAACTTGTCTAGAAGGAACGGATGCCACTAAACAATATTCAAAAGGTTGAGATTTTTGATGTATGGAGAGTTGATTTCATGGGACCCTTTCCATCATCCGCGGGGAACCTCTACATTCTCTTAGCTGCTGATTACGTATCTAGATGTGTGGAAGCCATTGCTTCTCCCACTAATGACGCCATGGTGGTTGTGAAGTTCTTCAATAGAACTATCTTTCCACGTTTTGGGACACCGCACATCATCATCAGTGATGGAGGGACACATTTCATCAACCGGAAGTTCAAGGCACTTTTATCCAAGTATGGGGTAACCCGCAATGTAGCAACCCCTTATCACCCTCAAACTAGTGGGCAGGTGGAGATCTCGAATAGAGAAATCAAGGAAATTTTGGAGAAGACCGTTTCAAGGACAAGGAAGGATTGGTCCATGAAGTTGGATGATGCTCTTTTGGCTTATAGGACTAGACATGGGTTGCAAACCTAAACCTACGGTTTAGGTTTGCAAACCGGCAGTTTAGGTTTGGCCTTAGGTTTAGGCTTGCAAACCGGCGGTTTAGGTTTGGCCAAAAGCCAAACCTAAACCTAAACCGTATAAATCCAAAGTGGCGGTTTAGCCAGTTTATTAAAAAAAAAATTGAAAAACTGGACCAGACTAGACCAAACCGGCGGTTAACCGCCGATTTTGAGGACCCAACCGGCGGTTAACCGACGGTTTGATCAATGTTTTTTTAAAAAATAAAGTCAAACCTAAACCTAAACCACAAACCCACGGTTTGGACACACCGGCAAACCTAAACCGCCGGTTTGGGCCGGTTTGGAAACCGCCGGTTTGACGGTTTAGCCCAAACCGGACCCATGTCTATATAGGACCGCATTCAAGACTCTCGTTGGTACCACCCCTTACAATTTGGTATATGGGAAGTCTTGTTATCTACCCGTCGAGCTGGAGCACAAGGCATATTGGGCAATCAAGTGGTTGAATTTCGACATCAAGGAAGTTGGAGAGATGAGACTTTTAGACATTGAAGAGCTGGAAGAGTTGCGCTTAAACGCCTATGAGAATGCCAAAATCTACAAAGAAATAACGAAGAGATGGCATGACAAGCATATCATTCCTAAGGAGTTCAAAGAAGGAGATCTTGTTCTATTATTCAACTCCTGCCTCCGTCTCTTTCCAGGTAAGTTGAAATCTAGATAGACAGGACCTTACGTTGTGAAAAATGTTTTTCCCATGGTGCAATTGAAATATTGGGCGAAGCTAGCGGAAACTTTAAGGTCAACGGTCACAGGCTGAAGAAGTATCGACTGGAAGTCCCGGCTGAGGAGATTGCACCATTATACCTAGTTTGAGGATGACGTACGGTCCAACTAACGACCTTAAACAAAGTGCTTCTTGGGAGGCCACCCAAGTTATTGCTTTCTTTTCCCTTTTTTAGCTTAGTTTAGATAGTTTGCTTCGTGTTTTTGCATCCTCTTAGACAGGAATCAGATACTCTCTAAGGAATCACAACTCAAGAGATACATAGGAGGACAAAAGTTCGAGAAATTGAGAAGACGGAGCTTGAATGAGACACATCTTGGTTGTTGTCACGGCACCTCGATCGAGATGTTCTTCATCAACCGAGGCGACTAGGTCTGACATCTGCTCTGACACCTCGGTCCGTTCACTAATATCTAGACCAAGGTGTAATCAAATTCAGCGAGGGGTATAAAAGGCGCGGCAATTTCTCACTCTTCCCACTTTTTCCCTCTCTACGATACACCTCGACCGCGGCCACTACTCCTCTCAAATTCTCAGTTTTTGCTCATTTTCCACGATTCTTGGCTCGAAATCACCAGAGGAAGCAGGGAGATCAGTTTCCAAGAAACGAACAACACCGAAAACGCTTCAATTTGCAGAATTTGGGGTATTTCGTTTTAAACCCTAACTCCTTTCTTCTTTCGTAGATTCTGGATAGATCTGGCATTGGTCGCCATTGATTGTTGCGGAGAAAGATATAAGTACCCTATAGGAAGCTTTTGGTAGTGATTTTTGGGGAAAAAGCTTACAAATTCAGGAAGTGCATACGAATAGTAGTTTCAGTTCCATCGATTGTGTCTCGGCCGAGGTGTTGTTGGCAAACGAGGTGTTCATCCAATATGAGTAGCCCACACATATCAGATCGTCAGTTGGCCTTGAGAGACAGGCTTAGCAGTTCACATCATTCCTCTCCTTCTTCAGCTTCACAGTTTACGATCCCGGTGATCCACGAGCGACACCAGCGGGACTATGACATTATTTGCGGGCGCCCCATCATCGCCCCACATTTCCTTGATGTTGATGCCTTCGAGTGCCTCCATGTGGCGGAGGACTTGAAGAAGATGATATCGATGGTTGGCCTGGAGGAGTTCATGGCCATTAGAGCACCGGCTTATCTGGAGCCGACGATGGAGTTTGTTAGTTCAGTGACCTATGTGCCGGAGCATCATGGGATCAAGTATAGGCTGCTGAACAGGAACTATGCAGTTCCGATGGATCAGTTTAGGGATATTTTCGGCTTCCCAACACCTACAATTTCTGATTTTCCTTCCCGAGAGGTAGCTCGGAGTTTTTGGGGCGAGATTGCCCACATTACGGATTGTAGAGACAGATGGCAGCCCGGAGATTCCCAGGAGCGGATTATCTTCCACCTTGCTTTCCGTTTGGCTCACCGGATCTTTAGTGAGACACTTTTGGCGCGTACTGAGATGCCCCAAAAGGTCAGACAAGGGGACCTTTTGAGCTTGTTTTGTATGGTTACAAGAGGAGTGCCGGACTTTGCTGCCATGCTGGTAGATGATTTACACAATATCAAGGGGAAGTCAAAGGGCGATATCTGCTGTGGTGGGTTGGTGACCCACATCGCCACTTCCATGGGATTAGACTTGCCAGGATGTACACTTGTTGCGGCTCCGAAGCCGCTCGGATTGCAGGATATGATCACCCGCCACATCCTCGTCCCTCATGGCCTTGGCACACCTTACGTTGCCATGCCATGGGAGACGAAGTCACCTCAGGGTATTATGTGGTCGTCTCAGTTATCTGTCTTTGACCGTCAGTTTTGGTCTGCTGCCTGGTTCCCTTATATGCAGGATGCTAGAGAGGCAATTGAGGAGGAGGAGGAGGAGGAGGATGATGCTTATGGAGGTACTGCCATGGAGACCGGTACTGACACCGGCGGACCCAGTATTCTCACCGTTGACCTTGACGATGAGGCCATGGAGGATGAGAGAGCACCACCACCACCACCATCTCAGCACAAATCACGCCGCTGTAGAGATCCCGAGGCCCACCGACGGATTGATGAGCTTACAAAGCAGATGATTGACTCCTACGCGGCCATGACAGTAGACATCACCCAGCGCTTCGATGATGAGCGCCGATACATTGAGGGATAGACGCATCGTATAGAGGAGAGCCAACACTATCAGCGCCGAATGATGGAGCTGCAGTATCAGCATGTTATGGGCTATCCATTTGATCCATCCCAACATCCCTACTTTCCACCACCACCACCACCGCCAACTGACGAGGACTAGAGCTTCATGGTTATCTTTTATTTATTATGCAGTTCAGCTAGGTTCGGTGAGTATTCTGACTTCAGACTTATATTTGACCTATTGGGACAATGTGTCCCAAGTATGGGGTATTTGGATGTACTATGTGACCTACTTGACATATGTGTATGGTTTGTATGACCCTTGCTGGATATTATTGTTTTATTTGGCTCTATGTGCTAATATGTCATTACATGCATACATACAGGTTTCTGTTTGAGAAAAACGTCAAAAACTGGTTTGAATTTTTTTTTGGCTCGACCGAGACGTTCTTGACCGAACGAGGATGAACACCTCGACCGAGATGGGTTTTTAACTGAAAGCTTTTCGAAACGTTTTCTTCTTCTTTTCTTGATATGACCTCGATGATGATTTTGTTTGCATATTGGTTTTGAAATATTTATATGCTCGAAAGGTTTTATGATATGTTTAAGTTGCAAAATGCTTTGTTTGAAATACTAGCATGTTTAATACTTTGTTTTTATCAAAATTATGTTGGAAATGAAGGTTGACACCACATGATGAGTTCTATCACATTCTTCTTGGGATGATTAAGGCACTTCATTCTCTTCTTCTTCTTCTTCTTCTTCTTCTTGATCATGCTTTAGCCCCTCATATACATATTTGTCTCCCTTTACCTATCCGGAAATTTGGATGCAAGTGATGAAAAGCAAGTGAAGTGAAGTTGAGATCTTGGCTGAAAGTGTTAGAAAGAAACAAATTAGGTTTGGGGACGTTGATCTTGATGATGAGTAACTCGACACCATTCACATATGATTTATTATGATTGATTTCGATAAATATGATTTATTATGCATTCTATGATTTTATGCAAAGATGAACAACTTTCTTATATTTATAAAATGTTTTGATTTTATTTGCCATGAAGCATTCTCTTAGGGTGATCTATGAGTGGAGCACACCACCAAAAGGTTTTGAAATGTTTTTCATTGATCTTTTTGATGACTCATAATCCATTCTATATTGTATCTAAGATTTGGATCTTGCTTGGGGACAAGCAAGGGACATGTATGGGGTATTTTGATAGCATGTATTATAGTCTATATTTTGGGATTGGTTTAGACGTTTTATCTTCATAAATCTGCATGATGGATGTATATTCTATGATCATTATGTTGTTTTGTCTACCTTTGCGAGAATCGAGGTCTACACCTAGTTTCGTTGTAATTGTAGGGAAAATGACACGTTTTGGAACGAAATAGAGTTAAGGGAGCTAAGGAGTCATTGGAGCTACATTGTGGAGCATTGAGGAGCTATAAGAAAGGCTTAGGAAGCATGGAAATGGAATGGAAGATTGATTTTGGAACAGATTAGAGAGATTTACACTTAGCTGAGACTCACCTCGGTTGACTACAGTACCACCTCGACCGAGGTGATCTTCAAGACCAACTGGACCGATGCGAAGTGATGACGGGACACGAGATCTTTATCTTTGGCTGAGATCTTCTAGTTTTGGAAAATGAATATCACATATTTTAGGGTGGATTTCTGGAAGGAATCATATCTTTTTGGGTGATATATATTTGGAAGATATGAAGATATTTTAAAGAAGGAAATTATCTTTTTAAGATATCTTATCTTAGGAAGGTAATTCTCCTATATAAAGATGCTAATTTTCTGGAATTCATCCATCTTCGGATCACCAAATCTCTGATTCAGGAAGTTAAAGGAAGTTTTGAAGGAAGTTTTGAAGGTTGAAGATCAAGGAAGGAAGGAATCTAGTTTTGAAGGAAGTTTGAAGGAAGTTGTAAGATTTTCTTAGTTTGGTTTGATTGTTGTCTTTTCTGATTGTGATTGAGGAACGTTGATTGTTTGTTTGTTTGATTCAGTTATTGAGACCTTTATGTTAAGGTTTTCTTGTTTGAATATTGATTTCTTTCTCATATATTTGATTATTGTTATCATGATGATTGTTGGCTAAGTTCTTTATGCGATTCTAGGGTGATTGGCTAAAAGTTGGGGAGAAGACGATGAAAGAATGAGCCTTTACCCTAGTGGATCCTGAAAGCTCGAGCCTTTACCTTAACCGATGAACACCTCGGTCAGTCGTGGAATATTTCGACCGAGATGGTACATGAACTGAACGAGGCGAGCCCTTTCCTGATCCTTATCTGAGTTGAGGTTTCAGTTTGCCAAATCCTATCTTTGTTATACCTTTCTCTGTTCAACACAAGCCTAGGATGAGACTTACCCGGTGATTCCTTTGTTTGTTTACCCAAGATCATGAGTGTAGGTAATACAGGTTTAAGTGTGCCTTCATCCCATCTTTGAGAGTTAGCCTGAGACTTACCCAGTAAAGGTTGATTCTATCCCCTTGGGTGATGTGTTGGTTTGAGATTATAGTTCCTTTCCTTAGTAGCTTGAGACTTACCTGGTGAGAGGATCTTTGGTTTGGGATAGTGAGTAGTGAGACTTACCCGGTGATCTATTCTCACCTTAAAAACACCTTCCCTTTGCAAAACTCAGCTTTGTCCACATTATCTTTTGAGATCTTGAGTCGGAACCACAGCTGGATGCTTTAATCTCTAGAATCCGCATTCCCTTTACCTGGTTATTACATCATCTTTGATATCTTTGCTTGTTGCGTGTTTTTTATTGACAACCTGAATTACCAATCTTTGTTTCACCATAGTCCATGTGTTTGACCCTGGAATTCTTGCTTTTATTACAATCGATCCGTACACTGCGGGTTCTCTTATTTGCAATTATTCTTGGTATAAATATTAAAGTTTGCACACACCTTTTGGAGCGAACACGAGGTTGTTCACGATCTTAGTGAATCGTGTGAAATTTTCTTTGACTAATTCATTTGAGTTCATCTTGAATAGCTCATATTGTCTAAGGAAGATGCTGATCTTTGTTTCCTTGACTTGACTCGTTCCTTCGTATGTGACAACTAGTTTGTCCCATATTTCTTTTGCACTCTTGCATGATGAGACACGATTGAATTCATTTGCGTCCAAACCACAATAAAGCAAGTTCATGGCCTTGTAGTTCTTTGAAATACTATCCAAGTCTGTTTGTTTAAAGTCAACTTCCTTCTTTGCGAATTGGACTCCTTCAAATGTGGTGGTTGGGATTTTAGGGTTGTTTTGAATAATGCTCCATAGTTTCATGTCCTGATCAATAACAAACATTTCCATTAGTGCTCTCCAATGGACAAAGTTGTTGCCGCATAAGAGTGGTGGTCAAGATGTGGATCTTCCTTGAGCGAATCCTCCATCACCTACAAAGTTCATTATTAGTCTCACTGATGATTAAATCAATATACATGAGTCTAGCTTTGATACTAATTGTGAAACCGTATAGGTGAATATAAGGATATAAATACTCTAGAAGAGGGGTTGAATAGAGTATGAAAACTTTTTGCAAAAACCTATCTCAAGGCTTTGAAACTGATTTCAAGGCCTTGATGTCGATTTGAGCTCTTTGTGACATAACTGTTTTTCAAGGGCTTTGAAAGTGATTTCAAGGCCTTGACTTCGAAAACCTGCAAAACAACGTTAGTCACAATCAAGCAATAAATGTGCGGAATAAAAAGATCGACACGGTGATATGTTTACGAAGTTTAGCACTAACAACCTACGTCTCCGTCCTAGGGTTTCTTTTCCCGTAAGATCTAACTATCTATTATCTGCTTCAAAGAGTCCTAGATACAACCTATAATAAATCCTCTTCTTCTCTCACTGTAGCCAATGCTACGATCTAGTTCCAACTTGATGACATGAATTATATACCATTATAATCATGCATATTGTAGAGGTTTACCTCGATTTACCTTGCATTTAAAGAGAATTTGTATACCTTTTAGGCTTTATTCATTTATATTTCGGAAATAGAGGTCTACACGAGTTTTGATTGAATTATAGGTAAAATCAATGGATTTGGAAGCAAAAGTGGAGCAAGGAGTATTTAAGGCTATTAAGGAAGCTTAAGGAGTCTTAGAGGAGTCACAAAGAGCAAAGGAGTTGTGTAAAAGAGTCACAAAAGGGAGGAAGGAAACAAGCCAAGAGACGAGCATTCTCTGTTGAAGAAAATTGTGCCATTTATTATATAAATCGGACGATTTTTACAGATGAAAATCGAGCGGTTTCCTTTGTTAATTGGATAGCACGATTTTCTTAGCTTTCGGCCCAAGAATTAACACGACTCAAAGCCCATCACTTGTGGACTTGATAAGTGTTTTGCCAAGCGGCCCATTAGCAAGGAACTATACATTGGAACCCTAGGAACGAAAATCGGGAGCTCGCAGCGGGAAATATTTACACAATTGAGAGAGATTGAAGATTCTTTGAAGGGGTTGAAGGGAGAGTGCCTGGAAGTCAATCTTTACCATTAGTGTGAGATCCTTTGTTTCCCTTTGCGATTCTTGTGGTTTGTGAACATATTACTGAGTGTTTTGAGAGATACTTTGATTGGATTTGAGATTTGTTTACAGATTTGGAGATTATTGAGTTTTTATTCAAAGTTCGAGTTTATTTGATTTATTCTTTCAATCTCAATTTTGATTTGATTTTGAAAATGGTTGGTTAAAACCCTTGTGATTCTGGGGAGAGTAGTTGATGATTGAGGCTTAGATGATGATAGACTAAACTCATTTAACCATTTGGACCCTGAGAGTTTAGATTTTAACTTTGCGACAAACAGGAAAATCGCCCTGTTCTTGAGGAAAATCGGACGATTTAATCAAGATCCGGTCGATTTATTCTCCTGGCGATCTTTAATTGATTTATTCTTTAACCAAAGTTAATCCTTGCCTAAATCCCAACCTTTCTTAACCTTTTTAACCTCTATTTGATTGTATGAAGAGACTTCATCATTGATTCTACATTTAATAGATTAAAAACTCAAGATTTGGGTAATAGAGAGACTCAACATCCTTTATTAAGGTTTAAGTGTGCTTTCTATCTTTACCTTGAATAGTCATATCCTGGGGTTTTGGGTAGTTAGTTTGAGTGTAATTCTTATTCCTAGACCTTTCTATATTGCAGCCTCAACAACCCTTATAGAGAGAGCCTTTGGATTAGACAAATAGGTTTCGGAACTTCACCGTACGATATCTACCTTTGAAACATATAATCTTGGCAATATAAACTCTGTCCTTTGATCTTTAGATGTGTCTTGAATCGAAAGCCGCAGTCGGATACTTGAATCCTTGGAATCATTTACCTCCTTTATTAATCACAAAAGCTTTTGCACTTTGTTAGATAATTGAAATCGATTTTATTCTCACCAAATCCCTGAGTTCAACTTTGGAATTTCTTTCCTTACTACAGCTGATCCGTACACTACGGGTTCGCTTTTGCTTAAGTTCTAGATATAAGTTTAAGACTTTGACGCACATACTTTTGAGCGAACACAACTCTTAATCTAGCAATAATAGCCTAGTTACTTCGCAGAGTAACACACACTCGAGTATAACACTTTCTAGATATACCAATGAACCTGTTGTGTTTTTCTCTTTGGGAGAGTAAGCTTTTGTAACCTAAGAGGAAGAAAAACTTTTGGAACGAATGAAGATGCTTTGGATCGCTTGAAGACTTAGATGTTTCCGTGTAAGCTTGTTGTTTTCTCTTCAATCGTGATTGATAACTCCACCTTGGTTATATATTTGCATATGTAATGATGGAAGACTTAACACAAATGAGCGGTTTTTATACTAACAAATATCGATTATATTTCTAGATTGCATGGTTTGGTTTTGTGTTTGTCAAATGTGTGCAGACTTTGAAAATCATTTCAAAGGATAAAAGGAGGCCTTGAAAACCGATACAAGGGACAAGTGTAGAGATTGGAAAGGATTTCAAAGGTTCAACATGGAGGCCTTGAAAACCATTTCAAGGGATCAAAGTCAAAACCTTCAAACAAGATACAAGGGGCATACCGGCTGGAAGAAATTCAAAATTCAAGATTCAATCTCAACAACCAAATCTACCAAGGATCAAGAAAAGATCTTCCAAGAAGACAACAAGAAGATCTCGACCAACAAGAAGATTTGGCCCAAAAGATCTTGCAAAGATCTTACCCAACCAACGCAAGATTGAAGATCTCTTCCAACGGATCTTACAAAGATCTCAAAGATCTTCAACCAAACGATTCTCAACAAACTTGAAGATCTTGGAGCTTGAAACAAGAACTTCAACGACAACATCTTTAACAGCTCTTTTCAAGAGAAGATATTGGAGAAGAAGAATCAACGTGCGTTAAGGAGATGAAGAAGATAAGGAGAATCTACAACGGCTACTTCATCTCAACATACACCATTTTTTATGGAGAAGAAGGAACATTAACAAAGGTCATCTTCACAACGGTTAGAAGACTTCTCCATCGAAGACTATAAATGAAGATCACGATTGAAGAGAAAATATACTAGCTTACACGGAAACATCAAAAGCTTTCAAGCGATCAAAGAATATTAATTTCGTTCCTAAAAGTTTTTCTACCTCTTAGATTACAAAAGCTTCATTCCTATAGAGAGAAAAACACGAGAACCTCATCGGAATATCTAGAGAGTGTTATGCTCGAGTGTGTGTTACTCTGCTAAGTAACTAGGCTGTTATAGCTAGGTTAAGAGTTGGAATTAGATCGTAGCATTGACTACTATGAGAGAAGCAGGAGAATTCTTCTAGGTTGTATCAAAGACTCTTTGAAGCTGATAATAGATAGTTAGATCCTACGGGTAAAAGAAGTCCTAGGACGGAGACGTAGGTTGTTAGAGCTAAACTTCGTGAACACATCACCGTGTCGATCTTTTCAATTCTGCATCATATCTTGTTTTATTGTGACTAACGTTGCTTTGTAGGTTTACGGAGTCAAGGCCATTGAAATCACTTTCAAAGCCCTTGAAAACCCAATTGTGTCACAAAGAGTTCAGATCAACATCAAGGCTTTGAAATTAGTTTCCAAAGCCTTGAGATAGGTTTTTGCAAAAAGTTCCCATACTCTATTCAACCCCCCTTCTAGAGTATTTATATCCTTTATATTCACCTTACGGTTCTTCAATGATCTTCATTTATAGTCTTCAATGGATAAGTCTTCTAGCCGTTGTGAAGATGATCGTTGTGATGTTCTTCCTTCTCCATAGAAAATGGTGTAGGTTGATGAAGTAGCCGTTGTAGAATCTTCTTATCTTCTTCATCTCCTTGACGCACGTTTAAGAGTATTCTTCTTCTAGATATTCTCTCGAAAAAGTCGTTGAAGATCTTGTCGTTGATGTAACACCCCAAATCCACAAGACTTGGAGTATCACATTGGGTTAGGATCTCACAATGGATCCTGTCCCTACCTTGACAACAAGTTCACTGGATCTTACAACAAGGAAGAGGTAGATTAAAACCAAATACATAAAAGCTGTATATGATACATCAAAATAGTTTACAAACTCAGAGCCGAGTACAAAACATCAAACCACAACATCTGATACCAAAGATCCTATATCTCGCGCATCCTAATGTACAGAAGTCCTCGGCTGGCCACACCCTCTGTCTCACCCTGCAATCTTCCTAACCTGCAGATCATCTACAACACGGTATGAAACCGTTAGCTACAGCAATGAAAAGCATGAAGGTAATAGCACAACCACACATCAACATCTCATACATGCAATGCCACACACATTCATTTATTATCTTTCATTACGTTATTCCATTACTAATTCAACTTCTTTTGTAACACGAGGAACCTAAAGAACCTCGTCCTTTTCCCCGTTAACACAGGGGTTTGCATTGGGGGTGATCGTCACTCGTCCCCCCTTGTGTTACTGGCTTCCAGGCACCTCCTCCTAACTAGCAGGCGGAGACCAGTGGTTACCGCCCGCTATAATACACTTGGGCCAAATAAATGTAATAAATGGTCATCCTAGTCCGGTTTAGGTTATAAATGCACAATCATATGAACACACACAACCATCACAATCATACAATCCACAACTGCACGCTAAGTAAGTCCTATGGACTTACCTGATATACTCGTAACCTGTACCACGTCACAACTTCCCCTTGGGGAAGTAATCAACGCCTGCAATAGCAAGGCACACACAATCACATACTGCAAAGGTTAGGAGACTCGTCTAACTAACCACAACCAACCTATATCTCAAATCTAAACCTCAGATCCTCAACACATTCATAAATGCCTAATGCATATCCTCAACATAACATCTCATCATACTCGTACACATACTAAACCTTAAAGCCATAACCGATATCCATAACATCATCATGATCCTCAACTCATTCTGAAACCTAGCATGCATCTAATCAGTATTCCTCAATCTCATATTTAATCCTAATTTAATTAATTAACCTTTAATTAATTAATTAAATTTCACCAGAATAACGTTTTGCCCGCAGGCCATTTCTAAACTCACCTGTCATCAGATTTCATCAAACAAACAACCCATAAACACCAGAATAATATAATGATCATAATGGAATTTCTAATTATCCATTTTGAAAAGCCTAAGGTCAATTTAGGCCAAATCGCAGTACGAAAAACGAATAAATTCATAACTTATTTGTTACTAACCCGATTGACGATCTGAAAGAAGATTCGGAATCACAACGACGCAGGCTACGCATGTACAACATCAAATTCACCGGAATCTGAGCGACGAAACTGTCCTGGTGACATATATGCTCGACCAGGTCTTCATCTGCTCGGAAATGTAGAAACTTGGTACCGATATGAAGAGAATGAAGAGAGGAATCCAGAAACTCAAACGGAACTGAAATCGGATTAGAAACGGAGAGTAGATCTATGTTTGAAGTTTGAGAGAAATCAGAGCTTTTACGAGGAAACATGAAAGGAAATGAATTAATAAACGATTTTCCGCTATTTATAGTGAAGTCAATAATTATTCTTTAGCGAAGTCGATAATTACCCACTAACCGATCCAATGGCGGATTGAACCCCCTTCTCCAAACTTCTCGAAATTGGAACAATAAATCTTGAATATTTTAGGGATAATTATTCCACAATTGCCTCGGAAAATGTGTATTACTAAGCCGTCTTTCTTAGCCGTTAAGAAACGAAATAGCGACTCTTTTGGCCGTTTTGCCTTTCCATGTTATTTCAAATCTAGGACATGTTCGATGTCCTAATCATTTCTCTCAACTGCATTTTTATTAATTGGAGTTCCCAAATGCTCCAAATAATACCGGAGGGTAAAAATAATTACCTGGGGGAAAAAGTGAAAATTTCACCATAAGCCCAAAATTACGCCAGGAACATAACGGTGGGACTTATACTCAACACTTACGCAATCTTTGCGAGTTATATGTCAATTACTATCACTGATTAAGTTAAATAACATTAATTAGAATTCGGAAATCCTAGCTATTACAGTTGAAGTCCTTTTTTCTAGCTCCGAGATCTTCCAAGTTGTTGAGGATCTTCGGTTGAAGACATCTTTCTTTGATAGCCGTTGAAGATCTTCAAGATCTTTGTGAGATCCGTTGGAGGAGATCTTCAATCTTGCTTCGATTAAGATCTTTCTAAGATCTTTTTGTTGGGCCGAAAAATCTTCTCCAAAACTCGTTGGAGATGTTCCTTGAGTTGGCCGAGATCTTCTCTTGATATCTTGTTTGAAGATCTTCTCTTGATACTTGGTAGATTTGGTTGTTGAGATTGAATCTTGATTTTGAAATGCTTCCAGCCAATGTTTCACTTGTATCGTGTTTCAAGGATTCGGCTATGATCCTTGAAATGGTTTTCAAGGCCTCCGTGTTGAACCTCATAATTTATTCTCAATCTCTACGTTTGTCCCTTGTAGCTTGTTTCAAGGTCTGCACACATTTAACAAACACAAAACCAAACCATGCAATCTAGAAATATAATTGATATTTGTTAGTATATAAAACCGCTCATCATGTTAAGTCTTCCATCATCACATATACAAATATATAACCAAGGTGGAGTTATTATCCTCCTTGGATTTGGAAATAGTCATTGTAGTGTTGATTGTCCTTGAGCTTGATTGTTATCATTTTGATCATGGTTTGTGGAGCCCTGGGGGTACTGTATTGCATATGTAGGTTGTTCCATTTCATTTATTTTGCTTTTCCTTAGTCGTGTCAAAGGAAACAGATAACAATTTGATAGGAGCTCAGTAAACATTTCATGATAGTGTTCTCGCCTTCTATGCCTAAAGTCAACAAACAGATTAACAAAACCTAGGTTAATTTTTACCCAACTCCAAATACTGGTCTTTGTTATTACCTTCTCATTTTCATATACTTATTCACAAATGCTTATTGCATTAGTCACCGAGCTTTCCACTTTATTCCCAATTGCTATTTGTTCAAAGTTTTCATACTTTAGGATCTTTCAATGTATACAAATCATCTACTTCCTCCACTTAGAGAAAGAAAAGTGACTAAAACCAAATAATACACACTTTATTATACAAATGTAGTTCAGGTATAAGATACATGAAGAGGATCTAATGACGTAAATTATGACCTATATTTAGGCATGCATTTATGTAGATTTTTCCTTTATTTTGCATGCATAGACATACACTCATGGCAATTATGATTTCTATTCACCTATATTGTTAGAATAGAAATGTACACATAGTTTTATTGCATTTATACATAAATTGGCCCAAATTATGGAGCATAATGGCACATTTAAGGATTAAGCCTTGACGCGAAACAAAAAGGAGGATAAAAGGAAGCTAGGAAAGAGTTGGAGTGAACTTTGATACCACGTGAAAGTAATCTTTGATACCGAGCTAGAGTAATCTATAATACCACAGAGTATATTCTGATACCCTAGAGCGACCTCTGATATTACTGGGTGGGCTCTGATACTACAGAGTGAGCCCTAATACCATGCGCCAGAGTGGATTCTGATACCATCGGGCTCAATTTCTTTTTCGGCCCAGTAATTTAGAGTTTATCTTTAAGCGGAAATTTATCTTTAAGCGAGGGTTTATCTTTTAGATGCGATCTATCTTTAACCCATGCTTGTAAACCCTAGATTTATCCCTGTAAATATTTAATAGCCTTCAACATTGAAGACATCAACAACCATCTCACACACCACCGAAGATGCCCTCCGACGTGGATTGAAGCCCCATAGAAGTTGGCTTTCTACGCCATTGACACGGATTGACAACCCGTACGACATCAATAGTTAAAGGAAGATTTAAAGAAGGATTCTTGAAGAAGTCTAGATTTTTGATTTATTTCGCCTTTTTGCATATTTGATATTGGATTGATTGAGTTTATGATATTTGGAGATTCATTATTTGGAAATCATTTTGTTTTCTTGGTTTTATTGGTTACATTCGGTTCTTGATTACATATATGATTGTTGATTTGAATATGATGATTGTTGGCTAAAATCCCTGATATTCTAGGGTGATTGGTTGAATGTTGTGGTTTAGATGGTGATAGATTGACCCTACAAACAGGTTGGACCCTAAGAGTTGAGTTTTAACCCTCGCGGAAGAAATCTCGGGTTGTTCTTGAGAATCTCGGCCGAGATTTCACCAAGATCCACCTGTGGTTTCTTTTGTCGTGCACCCAACGTTATAGCCTTTATCCTTGGTTAAAGATTGCCTAAACTCTAGCCTTGTTGAGCCTTTCTAACCTATATCCTTGCTTGGGAAGAGACATACCCGGTGATTCCCTTGTTTGGTTACCAACGATTACAAGATCTAGGTAATAGAGGATTCAAAACCCTCTATTAAGGTTGAGTGTGTCAACCCTTTACCTTTGTGAGTTTGCTTCATTCCCTATGGTTTTGGTGCTGGTTTGAGAGTATAATCTTTCCCTTAGATCCTCTATCTTATTGAGACTCAACATCCGTTAAGTAGAACCTTTGGGTTGAGACAAGTGGGTATTGGAATTTCATGTACAATATCCTACCTTAGAACATATACCTTTGCAATCCCATCTCTGTCCTTTACATCCATAGACATCTTGAATCGATAACCACAATCAGATACTTTGACCTCTAAATCTACGTTCCCCAATTATATTACATATTGTCATTACCTTTGATCATTGTTTTGCTTGCTTTCGAAGTTAGATTACTTGCTGAATTTGTCTCACTAAATCCTTGAGATCGAATCCGGAATATTAGCCATGACTACGATAGGTCCGTACACTGCAGGTTCGCTTATCGTTAGGCATATTTCAAGATATAAATATAAAGCTTTTTACGCACTCATCTTTTGGAGCGAACAGGTTTTTGGCACCGTTGCCGGGGAAATTAGGAACCAAAATCCTTTTAGAAGAGCTTAATGATGGAGTTGAAGAGCAGTCCAAGATGTTCGAAGTGCATTGAATCATCTATGAAAATAGGTCCTGCTAGCGACCTTAAACCAAACGCTTTTTGGGAGGCAACCCAAGGTATGTCTTTGTCTTTCTCTTAGATAGTTTAGTTAGTTTTTTATGGTATGTTTTGTGTTTTTGTGGCTTTGATTGATAGGACCTACATCTTCTTGAGAGAATGGATGGTGAACTGAGTTGAGATTGATGAGAGTTTGAGGAATTTGATGGAAAAGAAGTGCGGAAACCGTTCACAAGAGAAACAAGTGCGGAAGCTGAAAATCTTGGGCGAGTGCTAGTTTCCACGGGCGAGATTTTGAATTTCTGCTCATGGAAAACCATGTCGAGAGCAGCTTTTATAGAAATCTCGGGTGAGTCAGTTTCCACGGGTAAAATCTCGGCCGAGATTTTTTTCCAGCAAAAAAAAAATCAAAATTAATTTTTCTTCGGAAATTTATGCGTTCGAGACATGTTCCCCTTCTTCATTCAACAACATTCTTCGACACCGATAAGAGTATTTCAGAGTTCCCTATTTGAGCTTATATAGATTTCCACCACCACCGTCCGATGAATGATTCGTCTTGCTTGATTCGCCATTTTACATTGTGAGTATCCTTTTTCACATTTTCTTTTCTTCACATTGGGGACAATGTGAGTTTTAAGTATGGGGTGGAGGTATTTGCAATACCTTTTGCATGTTTTATGTCTTGCATCATATATGATTTTGAAAAATCCAAAAATTTATGAAATTTTAAAAATTTATGAAATTTTAAAAATTTTGTGCTTCTAGGATGAATATGATCTCTATGATGATAATTGTTTTGTGGAATAACTATGATGATTTTGATATGCTTGAATTGATTTATGACATATGTGGAATTTGAATCCTTTGTTAGAATTTCAAGCATGTATGATAATTTTCTTTCATTCTAAATCATGTTGAGTGTTGAAGGTTGAAACCACATGATAATTTCTTACACATCTTTTTGGAATGATTAAGGCAATTCGAATTTCTTTTCTTTCTTCATCTTGATCATGCTTAACACCTCTTATATTGTTTTTCCTTCCTTTTACCTATCCGGGAATTAAGAAGCATGTTAGTGTGTTGAAGTGTGAAAATCGTGAAGTTGAAGTTTAAAAGTTAAGTGTGTTGTCTAGAAAATAGGTTTGGGACGTTGAACTTGATGATGAGTAACTCGGCACCATTCACATAGTCGGGTATTTGTGTCTTGCCAAAGTCTGATTGATCGATAGTTCTAATGAGTCTTGGTATGTGCATCCGGTTTGAGGCACCTCGAAAAATAAGAGGCTTGCTGATCTCCAAGGTTTCGGCTACTGTGGACCTATGTCCATGTTCTCAAGTGAAAAGTAAAAAATAAATATGAAGTGAACCTTGCTTATTTCTGGTGAATGTGTTGTTGATGTTGTGGAGTTTTTCCTTTTTCTCGGATTTTTTGCACCACATATCCTATATGCATCCTACCCATAACACTTTTCTTGGCCTTTATATTTGAAAGTCCTTAAGACCTTATAGCACATGTGTTTTGACTTGGTGGTTTAAATTGGATTACTCGTGATTGATTTTGATTTATTGTAAGTTATTATGCATGTTGTGATTTTTTGTGCAAAGTGTGATTATCCTTTCCATGATGTAATTCTCTTTGATCATATGATGATTTTCATTAGCTATAAAACAATCCTTTGAGGGTGATCTATGAATAGAAGCACAACCAAAATATTGTGGTTTTTCTTTGTTTTTGTATATTCACAATCCATATCATCTTGTATCTTAAGTTTGAATCTTGTTTATGGACAAGCAAGAGACAAGTATGGGGTATTTTGATGACATGAATTATGACCTATAATTAGGCATGCATTTATGAAGATTTTCCCTTTATTTTGTATGCATAGACATACATTCATGACAATTATGGTTTATATTCACCTATATTGTTAGAATAGAGATCTACACAAAGTTTTATGGAGCAAAATGACACGTTTAAGGATTAAGACTTGATGCGGAACAAAAAGGAGCATAAAAGGAAGATTTCTGATACCATGTCAAAGTAATCTCTTATTCCGCGCTAGAGTAATCTCTGATTCCGCGCTAGAGTAATCTCTGATTCCGCGCTAGAGTAATCTCTAATACTGTAGAGTATATTTTGATACCCTAGAGCGAACTATGATACTACGGGTGGACTCTGATACTACGGAGTGAACTCTAATACCGTGCGCCAGAGTGGGCTCTGATACCGCACACCAGATTGGACTCTGATACCAGCAGACTCAATTTCTTTTTCGGCCCAATAGTTTAGAGTTTATCTTTAAGCTGCACTTTATCTTTAAGCGGTAATTTATCATTAAGTGAGGGTTTATCTTTTAGATTCGATCTATCTTTAACCCATGCTTGTAAACCCTAGATTTATCCCTATAAATATTCTATAGCCTTCAACATTGAAGACATCAACGGCTACCTCACCCGCTACCGAAGATGCCCTCCGACGTGGATTGACGCCCCATGAAGTTGGTTTTCTACGCCATTGAAACGGATTACGACATCAACAATTGAGGGGAAATTTGAAAAAGGATTCTTGAAGGAGTCTAGGTTCTTGATTTATTTTTCTTTTTGCATATTTGATATTGGATTGATTGAGTTTATGATATTTGGAGATTCATTATTTGGAAATTATTGTGTTTTCTTGGTTTTATTGGTTACATTCGGTTCTTGATTACATATATGATTGTTGATTTGAATATGATGATTGTTGGCTAAAACCCCTGATATTCTAGGGTGATTGGTTGAAGGTTGTGGTTTAGATGGTGATAGATTGACCCTACAAACAGGTTGGACCCTGAGAGTTGAGTTTTAACCCTTGCGGAAGAAATCTCGGGCTGTTCTTGAGAATCTCGGCCGAGATTTCACCAAGATCCACCTGTGGTTTCTTTTGTCGTGCACCCAACGTTATAGCCTTTATCCTTGGTTAAAGATTGCCTAAACCCTAGTCTTGTTGAGCCTTTCTAACCTATATCCTTGCTTGGGAAGAGACATACCCGGTGATTCCCTTGTTTGGTTACCAACGATTACAAGATCTAGGTAATAGAGGATTCAAAACCCTCTATTAAGGTTGAGTGCGCCAAGCCTTTACCTTTGCGAGTTTGCTTCATTCCCTATGGTTTTGGTGCTGGTTTGAGAGTATAATCCTTCCCTTAGATCCTCTATCTTATCGAGACTCAACATCCGTTAAGTAGAACCTTTGGGTTGAGACAAGTGGGTATTGGAATTTCATGTACAATATCCTACCTTAGAACATATACCTTTGCAATCCCATCTCTGTCCTTTACATCCATAGACATCTTGAACCGATAACCACAATCAGATTCTTTGACCTCTAGAATCTACGTTCCCCAATTATATTACATATTCTTGTCATTACCTTTGATCATTGCTTTGCTTGCTTTCGAAGTTAGATTACTTGCTGAATTTGTCTCACTAAATCCCTGAGATCGACTCCCAAATATTAGCTCTTACTATGATAGATCCATACACTGCGGGTTCGCTTATCGTTAGACATATTTCAGGATATAAATTTAAAACTTTTTACGCACACACCTTTTGGAGCAAACAAGATCCAATATATGAATTTACTTTATATATATCCTGAAAATTAAGACCTATAATAAGCCTATAATTAGTCGTAACAATGTTCCCATCCAACCATATAAATTGGAATAGGCACATTTCCTAGTTCACATTGACACTTATTCTAGTAATTTCATAAGGTTTAGTTCTACTTGAGGAGAACTCACTCCCTTTAAACAAAAAATAACATTTATTTATCATCATAAAAGCTATAAAACTTACTAAGTTCTAGCCTTTTTTTGCTCCGCTCAAAGAGGAGGTGGTTGTATTACTAGTGCGTCCATTCACTTTCCTCTTTCTCGATGTTGATTTGGACCCTTCATTCTTCATACTTATATCCTCCATTTTCCTATGCATAGTATTATTGGTATGGAAGGAATGGAAAGAACCTTCAGAGATAAATATTCCCTCATCAATAGGGGTTGGAGCTTGATGTAGATAATTGGCTAGGGCCATGCCATCCTTAGTATAGTTAAGATCCACGCCATTCTTAAATTCATTGATCATACTTGTAGCAAAGATCTCATCCTCAGGTAGGGTCTTATCAACAACTTGCTCAAGAAAGGTGGGCTGCACTAAATCTTGCCCAAACATCTCACCTTTCTCACGAGGGAGTTGTCCTTTAATTTTTTTTCTCATTGGATCATGTTTTTTTTTCTTTTCCTTACCTTCACTAGGGCCCATTGAGTTTCTCTTAAAGCTTTGGGATGAGAAGTCATTGAATGATATTGTAACCCCACTAGAACCAGATAGGTAGGGCTTAACTCCACCTAAAAACACAACTAGAGTTTACTTCTTCTTCCTATGGTTCCTCACTTGGCCCAGTCAACATCCTTCTCCTCTTCTTTACCTTTTTTATTCATTCCAGCCTCCCATTTATTTCCGTTCTTAAAAGAGAACTGAGTCCTTCTTGCTTATGCATTCTCAGCGGACAATACTCAAATCCATGATCTTTCTTAGCACAAAAATCACACCCTTTAGAGAAGTCTTTAAACTAGACTTTGAACAGTTTAGCTTGACCATTCTCATCAGGGATAAGAACTTCTTTCTTAGGGTTTAGCTCTAGGTCAAATTTGATACAAATTATGGCATAGTTGACCCCCATCCCCTTCTCAAAGAAAGGGTAAAGTCTTATAAATTTCCTTACATTGTTCACCTCAATGATGGCTCTTAAAGCTTCCTTGTTAATATACTCAGGTGGGATCATGGGGATTCTAACCCA
This sequence comes from Fagopyrum esculentum, assembly GCA_033239045.1. Classification (NCBI taxonomy): domain Eukaryota; kingdom Viridiplantae; phylum Streptophyta; class Magnoliopsida; order Caryophyllales; family Polygonaceae; genus Fagopyrum; species Fagopyrum esculentum. Next base: position 75,899,718 of record BSUD01000008.1, read on the forward strand.
CACATCTTCAACAATGATGTTTTTAGTAAAGACATTAAAATTGGGCTTTCAAGGCCTAAGGATTAGGATATGACCAAAGGTTGTGTAAGGCCATTTTTCCCAAATTATAACTTTATTATTAGGATTTGAGAAGTTGATTTCAAACCAGTAATTGAGCTTAGGGATAATTTGAACCTCGCCATTAATCTTTCTCCATTCAGATAAGAGTTTGGTTCTAACGTTGCTAAACTCTAGAGGGTTGCCAAAGATCCTACCCACAAGAGAAGATTCTCTTATTTTGGTGAAATTAAACTTCAACTTTGACAAAAGATTCAAGTATTCCTCCATCTTGGCATCATCGTTTAGCCCTTCTTTTCCTTTTCTGGATTTGAGCTCCCCAACTTTTCGATCAGCAATTTGTTTTTCTATTTTGGTTTCCTTAGTAGCCACATTCTTAGTTTGAGTATTGCTTTCTTGGATTTCACTAGCATTTTGTTTAGGGATCTCACATATTTTCTCTTTATACGAAGGGTTTTTTTTTACTTATCTTTGCTCTCTCTATATAGTTAGCTATGTAGATGTGCTTATACTGGATTCTTGGTGTGGGACACGTAATCTTCTTATATAGGGGTTTGTTCATTTTCTCAAGGCTGAGGTTGTTCAAGCTATGTTGCCTATCTACTAGATTCACATTGAGAGGCATATGCCTAAGGATATCATATCTGTTTTTAAGACTCAAATTGAAACTAAAATCATTACTCAGGATTGCTTTTGCACAAACAACATTTAACCAAATAAAATAGAGACAGTAGAGAAAAGAGGAGTGAGTACTCCTGGTTATGACAATTCTTGTAACGCCCGGAATTTCTGTTCCGTTTACGAGAGGCGTTGGAAGTCTTGAGCAAGGGCGGTAGCCCTTGCGGCTTAGAAGGCCCTCACCCGCATCTAACCGCGACCGCGGCTTGGACGTCCCGCGGGGGCGGTGAGACGTTAGAGCGAGAGTTAGGTGCCTTTTCCGTCTAACCTTTCATCTTCTACCTCTTTTATTCCGACCTCTTTATGAGGAGGATGTTTCATGGTTGCTTGTCCCTTGGTATCATCTTCCATTTATGTAGCCTTACCTCCCTCCCTCATTTTCTTTTCACGTTGCTTCATCTTCTCCCTTCTTCTTCCTCATCTCCTTCACATTATTCTCCACCTTCTACTTCTCTCTTCTCTTGAGGCTGTCACACGGAGTTCGGGAATATAGAGACGTGCTCCAAGGTAAGTTCCTTCCCCCCACTCCTTCCTTCTTCGTCCTTCTTCTTCTTGCCACCTTGAATGGTAGGAATCCATGGATCCACCTAAAGGAGGTGCCTCTTGTATTTTAATTGTGTTGATGACATACTTAGACCGTGGAGAAGGGCTAAAATCTTGTGTTGGAGGCTATGAGGCATTCACAACATCAAAGGAGACACTAGGAAGGCTGCTGCACAATCAAAGAACCGAAGAGTCGACGTTTTTGGACTGCACCCGTGGGAGCGGATCTTGGGAGAAGCAGGGGCGGCCATTGACCACCGCAGGGGCGGCGACTGGGAGGCATAGAGGCGGCGTCTGATCGCTGCAGGGGCGGCGACTGGGAGGCGCAAGGGCGGTTCCTACAGTAGTGAGTTTCTGATCTCTTGTTTCCTTTTTCCCTTTCCGCTTCCTTGATATTGATCCATCTTAGTAGCATGCTAGGCTGGATTAACATAGGTGGTATGGAATGCCAAGTAGTGGCTTGTCTCTTAGGGTTATCTTGTGAGATTTGAGGGTATGTTGGTTGTGATATTGTGGCATGATCTCTTAAGATATTTGAGGATATCGGTTTGATACTGAGTTATTATGTTGGAAGCCTTTGAGGCAGTGGACTGATAGTGATCATATATCTTGTGTGTTTATGAGTTGTGAGGATTGTGAGCACTAGAAGTCTAAGGACTTCTAGTTGACTAGAGTGTTGATCTATCTTGAGTTTATGATCTTGTGAGGATGTTGAACCTAGAAGTTTAAGGACTTCTAGTTGACTAGAGTGATGTTGTTCTTGTGAGGATGTTGAGCCTAGAAGTCTAAGGACTTCTAGTTGACTAGAGTGTTGTTTAATCCGTGTGCGTTGTGTTGAACAAGCGTTGCGTGTTTTTCCACGGGAGGTTGAGAGAGTTTGATCGGGTTCCGCTTTGAGACTGTAAGTCCACGGACTTACTTAGCTTACTTCTTTGTATTAGCATATTGTGTTTTGGTGGTGTGTGTTAGTTATGTTAAACAACGAAACCGGAATAGGACGACCTATATATATATTACGTAATTGGCCCAAGTGTATGGTAACGGGCGGTAATATCACTATCAAGCTCTTGCGAGAGCTAGGTGGTTCTTTGCGACTAGCCCAGGCAGGTAGACGGTCAGATGCATTACTACCATTCCTTGCTAGTAAACGGGGACAGAGGCGAGGTTTGGGAATCCCTCGTGTTACAAAATAAGTATCATTAGTAAGGAATAACGTAAATGAAGATAATAAACGGACTTGAGTGCTTGCATGTTGTATGTGTTCGTTATGTTTTTATGTGTCTTTGCCGTTATTCTAATGCATAGAATGTTTAGCTAACAGTTTTATACCGTTTTGTAGATGCCTTGCAGGTTAGGGAGGCGGTCGAGTGATCCGGCGGTAGTGAGAAGCCGGGGTTCCGTACATTATAGGATGAAATCAGTTTATCTTTTATTATTGTTTCAGACGTTGTTATGTTGTTGGTTTTCGGAACTCGGCTGGAGTTATGTTTTTCGGTTGTATTTCAGATGCTCATCATGCATTAAAACGCTTTCCATTTGCCTTTTATTTGTGTCGTGTTGTAAGGTCCGGTGAAGTTGATGTCAGGCTAAGGGTCGGGACCCATTGTGAGGTTCTAGCCTGTAGCATCCCGAGTCCATCGGATTTGGGGTGTTACAATTTTCATGCTAGTTCGTAGCTTGTTCAGGTCTACTCGGTTGTTCATGATTTCCTTCTTGTGTTGCTCAAGTTCCTTGTGCCAGGAGAGACACTTTTCAGACATTTAGATCTTCACCCAGTTTTTGTCTACTTAATTTCCCAAAGTACTCGACATACTCTAGGGTTTGAATGACTTTTGAATAGTGGTCTCCTCTTGCCCTTGTGGATCGCTTGGATCTAGTCACCCTAGTATCATCAATAGTCGATCTTTGAGAAAGGATTGTCTGAGAAAGTCGTTCCTTTTCCCTGTTTTTCCTCCCCTTCTACATACTTGTTTAGGCTTTTTTGGGAAATAAATTTCATTCCCCTAGACTTCATGATTTTTGCCATGTTTATATCGATCTTCATTCCTCTTTGCTATCTTTTTGCGCTCATTGAAGGCTTTCGTTAAACATTCTTGCATTGGCATCTTTGAGAGCTTTGAATATGGAAGATTTGTTGCTAGAGATTTTTAGAAGAGGAGATCAATAGAGAAAATTTGTGATTTTTCTTTGAATTTTGGCGTTTCTTCGTCAACTATGGGGAGGAATTGGGGGTGCGTGAAAAGCGTTCTCAAATAGGGGGTTTTGGTTTCTATTTTTTCAACAATTTTGGCTGCGTTGTTTTTAAACCAAAATAGCTTTGAAACTCATAGCTTTTCAGGTGATTCATTTTTTTGCATCATTTATTTTACTTTTGTTTACGTTCTTGTTTCTTTAAAAAAAATGATATGGGTCCGACATCCAACAAAAGCAAAGTTAAGTCATTCTTCTTCTTCTTCTTCTTCTTCTTCTTCTTCTTCTTCTTCTTTCCACTTTACTCTTCCTCCCCTTTCCTTCATATCTTATGCAGAAGGGATAACAAATCTTGAGCTGTGAAAAATGATGGTCCCGCCTCCGACAAAATCAAAAGTAGTACGAGAAAAGTTCCGGTTTGAAAGCGAATCGGAAATATGAGTGGGAGATTATCGGGAAAGACGAAGACTTTTGAGGGTTGAACATCAGGAGGAACGAGGGTTCGGTTATTTCTTGATTGAAGACATCGGAGACAGGGAACCGAGGAAAAGGAGGGGATATGATCATTTCTAGTAAGTTTGGCTTTTAATTGATGTTTATTGGTGTTCTTTGTTAATTTAAAACAAACGTCCTCATATCTGAGATCTTCTTCTTTAGCCTTAGTCTAGTGCCCAATTTCATTTTCTAACCCCTATTAATGATAAAATTTGTTATCTTTGAGTATTTGACTGAATCGATTTGTGGATTCGTTCATTTCAGCATCTCCATATACAAATTTGATTTGATTTATATGTGATTATGTCGGGAATAATTCACATTTTTATGTATTTAGTTTATACAATTTAATCTCACAAATCCCTAAACTTCATCCTTGTTTGGGTCTCGTTAAAATGAGTTTGATTTTTTTTTCTTACAGCTAGTAGAATAGCTTTTGCCAAAAAAAAACTACTGACATATTTTTTTTGGTTGTTTAATAAAGTACAGTTTGGTAATTATAGAGTTTTTTATATAGATTTCACCTTTATTAAAGGTCAATTTATGATCTCATAGACTTAAAATGATAGACCATTTTTGTTCATATATGTGCCAATGTCGCTTGTGACGGTGTTTTGGAGATGGTTTGACTTTCTAAAAGTGAGTTTATATATTGTTGATATTTAGATTTGAGTTTATGTTCAGTAAATGAATTGACTGAAATTTAGCAACAATAACTTGAAAATTTTGGATTTTGTTGTGCAGGAATATAATTCATATAGTGTTATGTTCAATCCGGTCATTGGCCGAAAACATTGTCAACCACTCCTAATTTTGGCAATTAAATATTGAAGCAGCATTGTCACCAACCTCAAACGCTTGTTCGAAAGGCAAATTCTCAAGTAATGACTCCTCATCGAGCATGCCACTTGAAGATAAAGATTAAGTTTGCCTTTGGGATAAATCATCTCCAATACATGGAATTATTTATTGATGTTTTGGGGACCATTTAATTACTTGTTTTCTAAATTCTCAATTGTTGGGCATTGGAACAAGACTCTTCCTACTTCTTTAATCATTAACTTCACTATGCATTCATGTATAAGTTTTTTCCACCAATAAGAATTACTAAGTTAATAATGAAAATCTATAACTTTTATCAATTAATAAGAAAACTTACCTACTATCAAGCTTCACAACAATTTGGAGGATTAAACTATGTTAATACCACTCAAATTACTTGGGACTTTTTTGGCATAACCATTCATGTCTCTATATATAAATTATCAAGCCATTATAATATTTTCAAACAAAGAGATATTACAAAAATTATGAAATTATAATTTTAAAAATCAAATTTAGTTATGATATTTACGAGATACCTTATTATCAATTAATATTATATATGTCAAGTATATTCCCTTGGGTTTCTTTTTAGGAAAATTGTTTCACAAGTTACTTACAACAACTTTAATCTTTCATTTGACACGATGATTAATCGTTAGATCATAGAGGGAATGACAGTCGTTCATTATTTTCTTTCAGATTCTACCACATCAATAAACAACAATATAAAAAGAATTGTCACAAAAAAGGATGTAATAATAAAAAAAGGTTATATTATAATCGAAATAAGTTAAGAAATTACGATTTTAAAATCTAAATAAGTAAATAGTTTATATTTGAAATAGGAAAATTAAATATTGTAAATAAAATTTGTATTCAAAATGTAAAACATAAAATATGATAATTATGATCCAAAAAGGTAAAAAAAAAAAACTGTAACCGAAATACATAAAATAAGATAAGTAATTATAATTTTATAATCAAAATAAGTTAAAAGTTAATATTAGAAATAGAAAACTTATAAAATATTAATAATATATATATATAAATGTTAAGCATAAAATATGATATATTATGATGATTAAAATTTATAAAAATAATTAATCGAAATAAGATAAGTAATTACAATTTTATAATCGAAATAAGTTAAAAATCATATTCGAAATAGAAAACTTATAAAATATTAATAATATAAAAATGTGAAACATAAAATATGATATAGACTAAAATTTATGAAAATAACTAATCGAAATAATATAAGTAATTACAATTTTATAATTTAAATAAGTTAAAAATTATATTCGAAATAAGTAACTTATACAACGCAAATAATATTTATATTAAAACATAAAACATTAAGGGCCCGTTTGTTTTGAGCTCCAGAAACGGAAACTGAATGGAAACGAATCTAGTCCATACGTATACCATCATTCATAAAAATTTTTGGAATCATTCTCTGTGGTTTAAACTTTAAAGTAATTGGAGTGTAATTTGATTACTTTTGATACCCTATAAGGTAATAAAATTGGAGGAATAAAGTGCATTTTGGAGAAATGACAAGGAATGAATCCAAAAAAACTCATGAACAAGATACACATATGAACTCGATTCATTTCCATTTCGTTTCCGTTTCCGGAGTTACTACCAAACGGGGGCTAAATATGATATTTAAAATTTATAAAATAAATAATTGAAATAAGATAAGTATTACAACTTTAAAATCAAAATAAGTTAAAAATTATATTCGAATATGCAATTTATACAACCAAATAAAATTTATAAAAAACGTATAACATAAAAAAAAATTATATGAATTAAGTAGTTGTTACAAAATTGATATGTTTTTACGAAGGAAAAAAAATATGTGAAAATTGTTAAAGAAATATTGTAGGCGATTAGTTTTAAAATATTTATATAGATAATTAAAAAGAAAATTTTGTGACTTTTAACGAGGGAGTTGAATTTCAAACGAAAATTGTTTCATAATTACTCTACGATATTGATATGATTCATGAAAGGGATATACGACAAATATTTTACCAAACTACCTTCCAACTAAAATTTGTAAAAAGAAAATTGTATTCATAATTGCACCGACTAGTCGGAGTTTTTGCGGTCCACCAAAATATGTTGATCTTACGATATGTAAACCCATGTTGCAGATGCACTTATAATGCGCATACTAATAGTAAAGTTCGTCTCAATCAAGCCTGTTCATCCGAACCGAATCAGAGTTTCGGGATGAATATTGTACCAGCTAGTTTGGATGAACAAATTCATCGCAAAACTTTAAGCTCTTACATCCTCGTGTCGGTCGAGCGGTTGAAGATTCCTCCGTCTGGATGCATGTGGGTGCCCGGTGGTAAACGTGAGGAACTGTAAGAATAAGAGCCAGGAGCTCGATGACGGGATTGCAATCCATAATGCCCTACTGCAGAAGGCCGCGTATATGAAGAAGAATGACTCGGAACATGTCCTCCAGGATATGGAAAATGAGCACTTCTACGGCCAGACTGCACCTGCAACCCTCCAAACATTTCATGAGGTGGTGAAGCTTTGTTATTGTTACGAGTGACATTTTTATGCCTAATTGCAGGTTTGAATCTCCTAGCTCGGGTCGCTTCATTCATGGTCTCCTTATTTGGTGCATTTGCTGAATATGAGTTTCTTTCACGTGGAACCTCATGTCTGCTTCTTTCTAAACGAATGCTTTGACTATCTCTTGTATGATTGGATGATGTATGGTGTTTCTGATGCCTTTGGCCTGATAATAATGTACAGGACCAACTAAGAACATGATACAGAAATGTTATTCTGCTGAAATGTCATTGGAAATCAGATTCTTGATACCTTCATCTGAAGCATGTTTACTTTTGTGCATCCTCCGGCCTTGAAGCCGTACATCTCTCTTTTGTCTGGCTATTGCACCTCTTTTATGCTTCTCATCAAGAGCCTTCGATCTTTCAGCCTCATTCTCCCATGGCTTCATTGGGAAAAAGTGGTATTAGATGCAAACAGGAACAAGAAGCAAAGGGAAAGCTGGCACAACTCTTACCTGTCTAAAGGTCTTTAACCGATAGAGGTTACGACCCTTGATAAGCAAGGGAAAGAGAGGTGGTAATTTCTTTGCACCCATGCTCCATAGGACTTCAACCTTGCAGGAAAAAAAATTTATTTTAAGCAATAGGGAAAGCCCTATAATCACAACAGTAATGTAGAGCCAAAACAAAAGATTAAGATCGAAATATATTAGATAAGAAATTTCTCAAAAATGTCTGGAGGCAGACAGTTCATAAGTGAAATTTAATATATTAATTCAGGATCAGCCAGCAACAAAATTTTAATTCTGGAAATAGAATTTAACTTCATCCTTACTGTGAATGTATGTTGCTGCTTAGCCACGCCATAGCTTTCTTTTACAACTCTACCAGCAATTGTTCTACTTCCTTGAACTTTTCCTGACCTTGTTAGCTTCTCATACCTTAGCTTACAATATATTTTAGTTTAAATCATGATATGTATATATAAGTATATATTAAGGTAGAAATGTATCAATTCAGGATGACCGAATATTAAAGGTATAAATATATAGGAAAACTTGCACAATGTCTTAGATGGCATCAGACTTTCACCACTTGTGTTACAAAAGCATCACAAGTTCCCAATAACAAAGCAAAAACCTCCGTCAAAAAGCAAAAGCACTATTTAGTAGCTAGCAAGTTCAGTTCAAGTTGAGTATCAAATGAAAAACCATGAGGCAATACTAGGAGAAATCAATGTTTTTGATGAATGGATAATGTTTTTCAGAATTCATAGTAAATACTTTTGATAAACTCTTTGTCTGAATAGCACTACGTCTCCCTTGCAGACATCACCTGTTAAAGTAGAAATGACAATCTTATCAAAAAAAAGAACTTGGAGATGAGAAAGACCAAACACGAAAGTAGACAGTTATACCTGTACAGTTAATAGCAAAGGATGATCTTGGATACAGATTTTCGCCCTTATCATGATTTATCCTGAGAGAAAGTAGCAATGTAAAATATTAATTATGTTACCATTGAAAGGTATAGACTGGTGGTAGTAATCAACACATTTCATCTGATTAATGCTATATGATTGGAGAAACAACATCAAATAGGTTTTAGGAATATGAGAACAAATCCACGGATTGAGATAATTATTCCTTTTAACTGATAATGGCTAGACCAAACTCCAAATTCATAAAAAAACAAAATCATCAAAGCATACCATACAAATCAGTAACTTAAAGAGCAAAAAGAGATACATGGTGGTGTTTGCTCAATTCACAGGTAATTTTGAAAACATACCTCCAATGCTCATGTATCCTCATCAAACATTCAGCCTTGGTGCCTGATATTCGAAGTCCGTGTTTCCGCAAATATGCTTTATATACCTTTAGACACAGTTTTCCTATATCTCTCTTCTCTGTAAACCAAACAGAACGACATCAAGTGACCAATAGACTATCTTAAAAACAGAAGCATGAAATCGAACATGAGAATACCTAAGTTAAACTTCCAAGTGAAATTGATACTAGGTGTGAAATTCCAAATGACTTACCAAACTGAACGAACCAACTTTACCTTGAAGTAGCATAATGACACGCTTACAAAGAGAATCGTCATCTTCACCAGGTGTAGCACCGTCCAGAGAAGGAGAAGATCCACTTTCGTCATCGTCCCTATTATCATCTTCCGATTGATGATAATCGCGATCATCGTCCAAGTACTCATCGGATTCAGATAGTTCTGACTCATTGGAACTGATTCAAGTGATCCATTTCACAGTAGATAGGAATAAAAACAATAAGTTCAATATCTAAATAGAACTCCTACAAAAATATCCAAATAGAATAAACCGAAATCGTTCAACACACGATCCATGTCCGAGAAGAATAAAGGGGAGAGTACCTTGGGTGAAAGCTGCTAACATCACTCTGGTCATCATCTTCGCTGGTCGGCCCTAAATCATCTGCTTCAACCTCTGACAATTTCATCCGCCGGCGATTGCCTGAACCGGCATAATCGTCGTCGTCGGAATCAGATATAACAACGACATTCTGGAATTTCATCTCGCGAGCCATCTGCTACTCGCTATTTTTTCTTTACCGTTTATGCGTTTTGAGAAGGTTACAAAGAATTTATGTCCGGCGTTCTCCTAAATACCTCTCGGAATTAAGGGATTTCAAATTTCAAATTATATTACGTATTTACGAAAACTAAGGGCCGTTTGGTATTAGTTAGAAGGGGTTTTATTTAGATTATTTTTTACTCTACTTTTTGAGAGGGTAAAAATGTCACTGTTTGATATACTGTTTGGTATCAGATTCAACTTATTTATTGTATTCTTTAGATTAGATTATTAATTTTTCCAGCCATACCCTCATAGATCTACCGTTCATTCTTTTCCTTTGTCGATCGTTTGTCCTCATTATTGCGATAGATCGAAGAAGTTCTCCTCTCTCAGCCGAAATTCAAAAATCGTCCACTTCTCCTTCTTTCTCATTTGGTTCATGGTGGATAAGGGGATTGAACCCAATTTTAGAGGTAGGTTTGTGAGTTCTTTGTGGAAATGATTGAAAAAGGAATCCTACCAAAAAAGATTACGTTTCAGACGTTGTACAAAGGTTTGATACAGGCTAATAAGTTGAGAACTTGGAAGAGATTGCAAAAGAGGCTAGAGCAAGAATCAATCTCATTTGGTTCGGAGTTTGGACACCTTCACCTTCAGCCTTACCAGAGATGAGTGCTATATACTTGAACAGAACAAGTCGCAAGGTGAGGCGTTGCCAAGAGGCCATTCACTTGAACGTTACATTGGCGCAGTTCGACGGATTGTTGCATCCCAAAACAGAAAACAATCCTTCACATTTCATCAAACCAATTGTTCTAGAAAGTGAAGTGAGATGTAATTTATTGTAGACTAGTTTCTTTTACCCAGTTGATGCACTAATTTATTTTTCATTTTAAGTGTCATTGTATAATTGCAGCAAAATGCAATATGCTTGTTCTTTAATTTGGGAATATAAAAATGTGACAACAATTTTCAAATCAAAGGCTATGTCATTGTTATACTGTAAATTGCAGGCTTGCAGTTGCAAACACAAGAACAGGGGTATGGGATTGTTATCCGGCCATGAATGCTCAATGGATCGAACAACAAAAGGCTCCAATAATTAAACAATGGAGAAGGAAAATGTCAATGGAGAAGGCAAAAGAGATCCTCGATCGAACAGTAAAATGAGATGAACAATTGAAAGGAGATGAACAAATCAATTTGAGGGCATTTTTGTAATCTTGTCATATATAATATCTACCAATAATCTGATACCAAACACAAAAACTTTACGTAAGAAACAATCTCTAACAATACGCATCTCCAACAGTCCCCAAGAATCTCAAGAATCTCCATCTCGAGAAGTCTAAAAAAAGAATACGCATACGATACCAAACAGGCCCTAAGGCTGTGTTTAGTTACGTAGTTTTTGTTTTTTTTTTTAGTTTTTTTTAGTTTCAAGTTATAAAGGTTAGAAAATTGTGGTGTTTAGTTGAAGGTTTGTACTTTGTGGTACCTTGTAATTTTTGTAGGATGATTTTTGAGTTGTAGAAACACGTTTTGAGAATCTTGCCTTTCAAGATTTTTGGAGATTAACGAAGGTTTCTGAAATCTGTACATCAATGATGTCCCTCTCGAGCCCACTCTACTGTCCTCATTCTCTCGACACTTCAGAGAAGAGGCTGCTAGGGTTTGACGAAAATGACGACAACACCTGCAAAAGGAAAGAAGTGGTCTTATGCGCAATGCCAGCCCATAAGACCTGCCACGACCTCCAAAATGATGCCACAAATCTTGCAATCTCTCAGTTTAAGAATTTTGGCAAGTTCTCCTCTTCTCTCTTTTCGTTAGTTGTGCTTTTAAGGGCTCTTCTATTCTATTTTTTGTTCAATGAATCGGATTATTAATCTTACGGAGGTCTCATGTCCAAGAATTAGGATTGTCATTATTGTTTGATTTGTGAAGGATTAGTAGTGCATTGATATTCTTTCTATTGACTTAGAGCAGACAAAAAGAACCAAAGGATTTGATACTAGACAATCCTCCTCTTAGGTTCAGAGAGTCATTAGAATGTACAATTGATCAATCTCCACTTTAGGACTTGATATCAAACGTAGTTTTAGAAATAATGGCCTCTGGAGGATTCATCTCTAAGAATAAGTTTTAATTTTTCTTTCTTATGAGCTTCATTATGTGATTTATGTTTGTGTTTAGAGTTGGGGGTGGCATTGGAGGATCATTTGAGTTTAATTTGAAAATATGGTTTGGTATTTGTCACTATTACCACTCAATCTGACACTTCCATTTTCATGATTTGTTTATACTTCCTTGTGTAAAAATATTTCTAGGAATAAGGATTTTTTTTTATTTGAGTGATGCAGTACAAATCTTGAGATTTATAATACTTGTTTATAGGAATAATGATTTTTTCCCCTCGTGTTGGGAACTTGGGATTGTGCTTATAGTGTGACCTTGATGAGTTGTGATATCCTTGGCTTGAACTATAAAAAATGTTTCTCGCGTCAAATTAAGAATTGATAGAACCCAATATTGCAGTGACGAGGGATTGTTATAATGTAATTGAAGGGGGAGGGGGTAAAAGTTAAGAATTCATTCTAGTAGAGGTCAATTCCACCTTAGATATTAGCAAAATTTGGACATTCTAGTTACTAGGAATTTATTATGTTATTTTACTAGAAGCAGCACAATGTGATCTTAAACATTGACCCTAATATTCTAAATATCTCTCAAACTTAACTTCTTAAAAAGATGGCTTTTTGGTTGTTAAGAAACCTGTTAATAATGGATGGCTTCCATAAAGAACCAAAGAATATTATTAGTAAAAGATTATAAACGCTATAGAATATCTTTGATAACAAATTATAAATGACTATTAAAATGGCACAATTTCCCTATTTCAGATTACTAAAAAGTCTACCTACTGAATTTGATCCATTATTGGGATTGTGTAATTGTACTTTCAAGTTGTCATTACTACTTTGCAAGTATTATCATATCCAAATTAGTATCAATTAATCTGATTATTGTAATTGCTTATATTTCATATGAAATATTGATCGTTTGAATGTGTTTGATGATCACAAGGGTACCTAAACTTCATACAATCGAGGAGGGACTACACTTGATAGAGAAACCCATAGGGGAGATTGAACAATCTGTAACACATGAATGGGTTTGGGACTAGAGCTCACGTTTTCTAGAGAGAGTGTTTATACCTCGGTGTATGAATCCGAGAGGATTTGGGAATTGTTCAAGTTTCGGGACGAAACTTGTTTTTAGGGGGAGCTGATGTAAGAGCCTTAGTCTTCATAAGGACCCGCCCCTGCGGTTTTGCGTGGCCGCAAGTGCGGTGCAGCGCCCCAACGGCACAGAGGACCCGCCCCTGCAGCTGAGCCGGCTGCTTCTGGTTTTGTTGACTCGTTTGACCCGTGCTTTACCTTTGCCTTCCTTTATAAGCTTCCCCTTCCTTCTTGGTGAGGGTGTCCTTCCTTCCTTCAGCTTCCTTCTCCTCATCACGTTCTTCTTCTTTCTCCTTTCCTTGGTTCTTTTCTTTGTTCTTCTTGAAAGATCTTCATGTGAGGCTTATATGTGTATGTTGATGGATGAGAGGATGATCTTGATGTTGTTGTTGGTTGTGGAGGTTTGAGAGGCCAGCTTGAGAGTGGTTGTGTTGGGGTTCTGTTGTGATAAGTTTCTTTCCTTCTTCCTCCTTCTTTCCTCCTTTCTTCTTCTCTAGTTAGGAATTCCCACAAGTTATGCTTGTGTTGATCTTTCATGGACAATGATGGTGTATATGTATGTTGATTGCCTTTGAGATAATGAAGAAGTAAAGAGGATCGAGAGAAGGGTAGAAAAGAAGCAGAGAATCGCTCTCTGCATAGATAACTGCCCCCGCGGATTGGAGTTGCCGCCCCTGCGGCTAGGCTAGTGTCGCCGCCCCTACAATTGAGTGCACCGCCCCTGTGCCTTCCTGCTTCCGCATGTGCGTGTCCAGGACATACCTAGTTTGGTATGTTTCTTTTCCTTCCCTTTTGGCTTAGCTTGAGAGTGTAGCTAGGCTAGTGTTGTGTATGTGAGCTTGATGATGATCATGTTGAGGTAATGCCTTAGGCATTTGCGAGTTCGTTGAGATATCGAGGATTAGATTCCAGTTATGGTTTGGATATGATTATGAGGTGTAGGAGATTTTCTTTTGAATCTCAAAAATTTTCGATCTGAATCTCCTAACCTTGGCAGTATTTGATTGTGTGTGCCTTGCTGATGCAAGCGTTGATCGTTTTCTCGAGGGAAAACCGTGACGTGTGATAGCATGAATTATAGTCTATATTTTGGGGTTTGTTTGGACGTTTTATCTTCAATAATCTGCACGTTTGTATGTATAATGTGTGATTATATTACCATTTCATCTACCTTTGCGGGAATCGAGGTCTACACCTAGTTTTGTTGTAATCGTAGGTAAAATGGCACGTTTTGCATCAAAAAGGAGCAAAAGGAGCTATGGAGTCATTGAAGCTACATTCAGGAACATAAGGAAACTTCCAGGAAGCATAGCCATGGATTAAAGATTTACTTTGGACCAGATTTGAGAGATTTCACATTCAGTTGTGACTCACCTCGGTTGACTACAGATTCACCTAGACCGAGGTGATCCAGAGAAGTCGACTCGACCGAGGCGAACACCTAGGACGCGGCGAGAATATTTTATTCTTGGTTGAGATCTTTTATCTTTGGAAAGAGATCTTATATTTTTGGGCTTGGCTCCTGGAAGGAAGAAGATATGCTAGATGATATATTTTACCTATTTTTATGGGAAGTGATCTTTCTAAGATATTTTATCTTTGGAGAGTAATTTTCCTATAAAAAGGGTCGGATTTCCCACAAATCCATATCATGCTATACGACCGATCAGGGTTCATACACTGCTGCAGCCATACTCCAGTTGGGAGATTCGAAGAACCTTTTTGAAGGTTGAAGAAGGAAGTTTGTAGCTTTTATAGCTTTTGAAGGGTTTTTTGTAAGATTATCTTAGATTCCCTTCTTTGTCATTGTCTTGTTGGATTTCTATCCAAGGAACGCTTTGTTGTGATATTTGATTCAGTTATTGAAGTCTTTTCATTAAATTCTTCTTGTTCAAATATTCACTCTCTTCCCATATATTTGATTTTTACTTTCATGATGATGAGTGGCTAATCTCTTTGTGTGATTCTAGGGTGATTGGCTGAAGGTTGTGAGAAAAAAAATGATAGAATGATCTTAATCACAGTAGGACCCTGAAAGTTCGAGTCTTTAACCTTAACCCTAAGCATCTCGCTCAGTCGATGAACATCTCGGCCGGGGTGGAATTTGGCTGACCGAGGTGACTTATCTGATCCGAAACTGAGAGTTAAGTGTTAGAGTTTGCCAAATCCTATTCTTATTACACCTTTCCTGGTCCAATGCAAGCGTAGGATGAGACTTACCCGGTAATTCCTTAGTTTGTTTACCTAAGATCATAAGTGTAGGTAATAAAGGCTTATCCTTTATTGGGGTTTGAGTGCGCTTTCATCCCATCTTTGTGAGTTAGCCTGAGACTTACCCGGTAAAGGTTGATTCTATTCCCTTAGATGGTGTGTTAGTTTGAGGTTATAGTTCTTTATCTTAATTCCTTGAGACTTACCCGGTAATAGGAGTTACGGTTTTGGATTAGTGAGTAGTGAGACTTACCCGGTGATCTATTCCACTTTAGTAACACCTTCCCCATGCAAAAACCTCAGCTTTGTCCGCTTATCTTTAGATCTTGAGTTGGAACCACAACTAGATGCTTTAATCCCTAGAATTGCATATTTCCTTTATTGAATTTTATCATCTTTGATTGTTTTAATTGCTATTGTGGTTAGTAATTGCTAAAGCTTACCGTAATTGGACTTTGTTTCACTAAGTCCCTGTGATCGACCCCTGGAATTCCTTGCTTTTTACTACGATTGACCCGTACACTACGGGTTCGCATCCTTGTTTTAAGCTTACGTCTAGGGTTATAAATTTAAAGCTTGCACACACCGTTTGAAGCGAACAAGTTTTTGGCGCCGTTTCCGGGGACTTGGTCTAGACCGAGCCGGTTACGGTTGGCTTTCAGGGCGCTTGCCCTTGTTGCTACTAACCACTCTACTTGAGTGTTCTTGCAGATTTGTGTTCTTAGGTACGTACGAAGTTCTCAACGGAACAGAGTTTTGCCAAAGAACAAATTTGTCCTATGAGTTTTGTAGTTTTTAGGATATCCGATGACTACATTTTATCCAACCTGGATAGCAAGACAAAGTGCTAGGGCGGACCATTATGAATACTTGGAAGAAAAATACTCGTTTTATTGGTTTAACAATGAAAGGGAAAGAGAAAAGGCCATTGAGAAGGAGCTTGCGATATGGGATGAGATGAATGTCCCTAGAAACATTTATGAGCAACCTCTTGAAGATTCTCTTGAATCAAAATTGGAGAATATGATGAAGAAGTTGGAGGAGCTCAAGGAAAGCACCCTATCCTATGCTAAGCAGGAAGAGGAGCATAAGGAAGTGCTGCAAGTTTCAATCATTCCCCCAATCGAACCAGAAGTTTCTCTTGAAGCTTTTGAGGAAGAGGAAGATGTGGAAGATCTCGATCCAACTGTTGAGACTTCGGCCGAGGTGAAAGAGAGATCGGCCGAGGTGGAAGAGAGATCGGCCGAGATGGAAGAAGAATCTGTAGAACTAGAAGTGGAAGATGCAGAGAACCTTGGCCAAATTACTGAGACTGTGGCCAAGGTGGAAGAAAGATCGGCTGAGTTGGGAAAGATTTCATGTGTGGATTATCACCCTAACATGAAACTTGTCCCGCTATTTGAAGAACTTTATAAGGTACTTTCTTCTACTCCCTTTAAAGTTCTAGATTTCTTCCGGGATGCACCAAAGAGTTGGAGGTCTCTTTCGAAAGAACCTCCTAAGATCAAGATGAAACCTCCCTTATATTTGCTGAAAGAAGATGCTCCTTGTATTATAAGGAGTGAAGTTAGCAAGCACTTCACCGCTAAGGCAACGAAGTGTTATTTGTTCAAGTATGGGTCATTCACATGACAAAGACCTTGTACTACCTCCAAGCTAAAGATGGGGAAGCTACTAGAATCCTCGAGAAGTTGTTTTCTCGATCAAGGAAAGGATGGGATGAAAGACTGAGTTATGTCCCATGGAAAAAGAGGAAGACCGGTAGGATTCCGGTGAGAACCAAACCGTACAAGCTTGTACGTAGGAGATCCTACCATTTACCGGTGAAATTAGGAACCGAAACCTTTTTGGAAGAGTTTTATGATGGATGTGATGAGCACTCCAGGATATTCGAGGTACATTGAGTAAATCCATGGAGAAAGGTTCAACTAGCGACCTTAAACCAAACGCTTCTTGGGAGGCAACCCAAGGTATTGCTTTCTTTTTCCTTTTCTATCTTACTTTTAGATAGTTTGCTTTGCTTTGTTTTTGGCGTCCTAGACAGAAACCAGGAACTTTCTAAGGAAGGAATACAACCCAAGAGCAACACTGGAAGGACAAGAGTTCGAGAAATTGAGAAGACGAAGCTTGACTGAGATACATCTCGGTTGCTATCACAGTACCTCGACCGAGATGCTCTTGGTCAACCGAGGCGATTAGGTTTGACATCCGCTCTGACACCTCGGTCCGCCCAGAAACACCTCGACTGATCTGATGAGGATTGATGCATTTCTGGAGCTTATTTTCTTATTCTGCAGCTCAGCTATGTCTAGTGAGTTTTCTGATTTTAGACTTTTATTTGACCCAATGGGACAATGTGTCCCAAGTATGGGGTATGTGGATCTTATTATGCTTTACTTGGCTTTATGTGTTTATCTGAGACTACATGCATGCATACAGGTTATTTGATTGAGAAAAACGTCGAAAAACTGGTTAAGAAAAAAAAAAATTTATGACCTCGACCGATGTGATTCTGGCCGAACGAGGTGTTTCACCTCGGTTGACCTAAGAACACCTCGACCGAGGTGGGTTAACTGAGAGTTTTCGAAACGATTTTTGTGCTTCTTATCTGGATATGACCTCAGTGAAGATCTTGCTTACTGACTGGTTTTGAAATCTTTATGTGTTTGAAAGGTTTTATAATATGTTAAAGTTGCTAAATGCTTTGTTTGAAATTTTTGGCATGTTTAATACTTTTTTTTATCCAAATTATGTTGAATTTGAAGGTTGACACCACGTTATGAGTTCTCTCACTTTCTTCCTGGAAAGACCAAGGCAATTCATTCTTCTCTCTTCTTCTTCTTGATCATTCTTAGCCCCTCATATACATATTTGCCTCCCTTTACCTATCCGGGAATTTGGAAGCAAGAAAATGAAAAGCAAGTGAAAGAAAAGTTGAGATGTTGGCTGAAGGTTAGAAAGAAACAAATAGGTTTGGGAAACTCAATCATGATGATGAGTAACTCGGCACCATTCACATACCCGGGTGTTTGTGTCTTGCCAAAGTCGGATTGAGCGATATTCCTAACGGGTCATGGTATGTGCATCAAGGGTTTGATGCATCTCAAGAAATTGATGATTGCTGATTTCCTAGGCTTCGGTTATTGTGCACCTCTGTCCATGCATCCCAAAAAGTAAAGTAAAAGGCAAAAATAAGCAAAACTTATTGGTGGAAGATGTTGAAAGTCAAAGTGAAAGTGAAGTATATCCTTTTCCCGGATTCTAGCACCACATTACCTTACATACATCCCTACCCTACACGTTTGTTGACCTTTCTTTTGGGAAGCCCTTGAGACCTCGAGCTTGTTGATTGACTTAGTGGTTTAAACTGGATTATGCATGATTAATTTTGATAATTATAACTTATTATGCATTCTACGATTTTATGCAAAGATGAACAACTTTCTTATATTTATAAAATGTTTTGATCATATTTTGATTTTAAATTCCATGAAGTATTCTCTTAGAGTGATCTATGATTGTAGCACACCATAAAAATGTTTTGAAAGACTTTTCATTGATTTTCTTGACTTATAATCCATTCTATCTTGTATTTTATATGCGGAACTTGCTTGGGGACAAACAAGGGCTAAGTATGGGGTATTTTGATAGCATGAATTATAGTCTATATTTTGGGGTTTGTTTGGACGTTTTATCTTCAATAATCTGCACGTTTGTATGTATAATGTGTGATTATATTACCATTTCATCTACCTTTGCGGGAATTAAGGTCTACACCTAGTTTTGTTGTAATCGTAGGTAAAATGGCACGTTTTGCATCAAAAAGGAGCTAAAGGAGCTATGGAGTCATTGGAGCTACATTCAGGAACATAAGGAAACTTCCAGGAAGCATAGCCATGGATTAAAGATTTACTTTGGACCAGATTTGAGAGATTTCACATTCAGTTGTGACTCACCTCGGTTGACTACAAATTCACCTAGACCGAGGTGATCCAGAGAAGTCGACTCGACCGAGGCGAACACCTGGGACGCGGCGAGAATATTTTATTCTTGGCTGAGATCTTTTATCTTTGGAAAGAGATCTTATATTTTTGGGCTTGGCTCCTGGAAGGAAGAAGATATGCTAGATGATATATTTTACCTATTTTTATGGGAAGAGATCTTTCTAAGATATCTTATCTTTGGAAAGTAATTTTCCTATAAAAAGGGTCGGATTTCCCACAAATCCATATCATGCTATACGACCGATCAGGGTTCATACACCGCTGCAGCCATACTCCAGTTGGGAGATTCGAAGAACCTTTTTGAAGGTTGAAGAAGGAAGTTTGTAGCTTTTATAGCTTTTGAAGGGTTTTTTGTAAGATTATCTTAGATTCCCTTCTTTGTCATTGTCTTGTTGGATTTCTATCCAAGGAACGCTTTGTTGTGATATTTGATTCAGTTATTGAAGTCTTTTCATTACATTCTTCTTGTTCAAATATTCACTCTCTTCCCATATATTTGATTTTTACTTTCATGATGATGAGTGGCTAATCTCTTTGTGTGATTCTAGGGTGATTGGCTGAAGGTTGTGGGAAAAACAATGATAGAATGATCTTAATCACAGTAGGACCCTGAAAGTTCGAGTCTTTAACCTTAACCCTAAGCATCTCGCTCAGTCGATGAACATCTCGGCCGGGGTGGAATTTGGCTGACCGAGGTGACTTATCTGATCCGAAACTGAGAGTTAAGTGTTAGAGTTTGCCAAATCCTATTCTTATTACACCTTTCCTGGTCCAATGCAAGCCTAGGATGAGACTTACCCGGTAATTCCTTAGTTTGTTTACCTAAGATCATAAGTGTAGGTAATAAAGGCTTATCCTTTATTGGGGTTTGAGTGTGCTTTCATCCCATCTTTGTGAGTTAGCCTGAGACTTACCCGGTAAAGGTTGATTCTATTCCCTTAGATGGTGTGTTAGTTTGAGGTTATAGTTCTTTATCTTAATTCCTTGAGACTTACCCGGTAATAGGAGTTACGGTTTTGGATTAGTGAGTAGTGAGACTTACCCGGTGATCTATTCCACTTTAGTAACACCTTCCCCATGCAAAAACCTCAGCTTTGTCCGCTTATCTTTAGATCTTGAGTTGGAACCACAACTAGATGCTTTAATCCCTAGAATTGCATATTTCCTTTATTGACTTTTATCATCTTTGATTGTTTTAATTGCTATTGTGGTTAGTAATTGCTAAAGCTTACCGTAATTGGACTTTGTTTCACTAAGTCCATGTGATCGACCCCTGGAATTCCTTACTTTTTACTACGATTGACCCGTACACTGCGGATTCGCATCCTTGTTTTTAGCTTACGTCTACGGTTATAAATTTAAAGCTTGCACACACCGTTTGGAGCGAACAACGTGGTACAAATTTACGTTGGTTTCAAGTAAGTTCATTGGACTTACTTAGTGAGCAGTTGTGGATTTGGGTGATAGTGATAGTGGTTCTTTGGCATATGATTGTTGCATTTATAACCTAAACCGGACTAGGACGACCACATATGTATGTTTAAAAGGCCCAAGTGTATTATAATGGATCATGTCCACATGCCCGGTTCTCCAGGTGACTGGGGGTGCTCTTTCAACCCAAGCCCACAGGTCACGGATAATACTAATCTATTCTTGTCGGCAGACGGAAGCGGAGGCGAGTTTGAGGAGATTCTCGTGTGACAAAAGAAGCTGAATTAGTAATGGCATAACGTAATTAAAGATTATAAAACGAGATGTGTATGCATAGCATGTTGTGATGTGGTTGCGTGTTTGTATGTGCTATAACTTTTATTCTTATCTATGATCTGTTAGCCAACAATTTTATACCGTGTTGTAGATCTTTTGCATGATAGGAAGACTGTAGAGTGAACCAGATGGGTGATCATCCGAGGGCTTCCGTACACTAGGCTGTGCGAGGGTTTTGGGATGTTTTGTACATGTTTGGTTGTATGTTTTCTGTTTTGTACTCGGTTGTGATGTTGTAAACCTTTTGATATAAATATATTTGCGCCTTGTTGCAAGATCCAGTGAACTTCCTGAAAACCCTACATCCACATTCAAGCCTTCACACGCAACCTTTCTTGATGTTGGACCACCACCTCATCCGTGCTTGCATGCCACTAGCCCAGTGATAGCATGAATTATTGTCTATATTTTGGGGCTGGTTTAGACGTTTTATCTTCAATAATCTGCATGTTTGGATGTATATTATGTGATTATATTGTCATTTCATCTACCTTTGCGGGAATCGAGGTCTACACCTAGTTTTGTTGTAATCGTAGGTAAAATGGCACGTTTTACATAAAAAAGGAGCAAAAGGAGCTATGGAGTCATTGGAGCTACATTCAGGAGCTTAAAGAAGAATCCAAGAATCATGAAATTGGATTAAAGATTCACTTTGGACCAGATTTGAGAGATTTCACATTCAGTTGTGATTCACCTCGGTTGACTACAGAGTCACCTCGACCGAGGTGATCCAGAGGAGCCGACTCGACCGAGGCGAATACCTTGGACGCGGCAAGAATATTTTATTCTTGGCTGAGATCTTTTATCTTTGGAAAGAGGATCTTATATTTTTGGGCTGGATTCGTGGAAGGAAGAAGATAAGTTAGACCATATATTTTACCTATTTTTATGGGAAGAGATCTTTCTAAGATATCTTATCTTAGGAGGGTAATTTTCCTATAAAAAGGGTTGGATTTTCCACAAATCCATATCCCGCTTACACCGAAGAACATCCGCTATCACCCGGAATACCGTTGAGGGCTGCTTATACACCGCTGAGGGCTGGAAGATTTGAAGAACCTTTTTGAAGGTTGAAGGAAGAAAGTCTATAGCTTTTATAGCTTTTGAAGGGTTTTTGTAAGATCATCTTAGATTCCCTTCTTTGTTGATTGTCTTGTTGGCTTTTAATCCAAGGAAGCTTGTTGTTTTGATAATTGATTCAGTTATTGAAGCCTTTCTCTTAAGGTTATCTTGTTCAATTATTCTCTTTCTTCCCATATATTTGATTAATACTTTCATGGTGATGAGTGGCTAATTTCTTTGTGTGATTTTAGGGTGATTGGCTGAAGGTTGTGGGAAAACAATGATAGAATAATCTTAAATCCAGTAGGACCCTGAAAGCTCGAGTCTTTACCGTAACCCTAAGCATCTCGCTCAGTCGATGAACATCTCGGCCGGGGTGGAATTCTTCTGACCGAGGTGACTTATCTGATCCGAAACTGAGAGTTAAGTGTTAGAGTTTGCCAAATCCTATTCTTATTACACCTTTCCTAGTTCAATACAAGCCTAGGATGAGACTTACCCGGTGATTCCTTTGTTTGTTTACCAAAGATCATAAGTGTAGGTAATAAAGGTTTATCCTTTATTAGGGTTTGAGTGTGCTTTCATCCCATCTATGTGAGTTAGCCTGAGACTTACCCGGTAAAGGTTGATTCTATTCTCTTAGGTGGTGTGTTAGTTTGAGGTTATAGTTCTTTACCTTATTTCCTTGAGACTTACCCGGTAATAGGAGTTACGGTTTGGGATTGTGAGTAGTGAGACTTACCCGGTGATCTAATCCACTTTAGTAACACCTTCCCTATGCAAAAATCTCAGCTTTGTCCGCTTATCTTTAGATCTTGAGTTGGAACCACAACTAGATGCTTTAATCCCTAGAATTGCATATTTCCTTTATTGACTTTTTATCATCTTTGATTGTTTTAATTACTTTTGTGGTTAGTAATTACAAAGCTTACCTATTCCGACTTTGTTTCACTAAGTCCCTGTGATCGACCCCTGGAATTCCTTGCTTTTTACTACGATTGACCCGTACACTGCGGGTTCGCATCCTTGTTTTAAGCTTACATCTAGGTTTATAAATTTAAAGCTTGCACACACCGTTTGGAGCGAACAAGTTTTTGGCGCCGTTGCCGGGGACTTGGTCTAGACCGAGCCGGTTGCGGTTTGCTTTTGGGGCACTTGCCCCCGTGTCTACTAACCACTCTACTTGAGTGACTTTCGCAAGTTCTTTTTCTTAGGTTTATGCGAAGAACCCGCGCTGGGAAGGAAATCGTTCCTTACGATCCCGAACCAGAAAAGACATATAAACGACGCTTGAGAGAAGCGAGGATGGCCAACCAAGACGATCGCGATCTTGAGGCCGAATTGAAGGAGGTGTTAGAACAGCTACGCCTCAACAGGGAAGAACTAAGGCAGGAGAAAGAAGAAACTCGCACCAGGACTGAAGCGATCGAAGCAGATATGGCAGCCTTACGAGACCAGTATCTACTTCGACCGAGGCAAGACCCTGTTCCAGATCCTCGACCGATGCAGGATCCAGTTCCAGACCCTCGATCGAGGCAGGTCCCAACACCTGTTGCCCCGGCCGATGTACTTCCACCTCGGATACCAGTCCGAGGCGCTCTTTTTGCAGGAATCCCGCAAACCCTAGGGTAAAGGATGGACCCCAATCAACAACTGAGGCGTCCTGGAGTTAACATAGGAGATCCGGCGGACCATGACTACGAACTTCGACCGCAAGTTCTTTCCATGATTCGCCAATGCTAGTTCGGAGGGCTAGAGAGGGAATCTCCGCATCAACATCTGCAAAACTATGATATCTTGATGGAGACCTTGAGACCCTCAAGAATAGAAAACAACAATTACAAGCTAAGACCTTTTTACTTTTCTTTAAAAGAGAGAGCTCTTACTTGGTATCAATCTCTTCCCCCAGGAAAAATCAGCACTTGGGAGGAGATGACTACGGAATTCTTGACTAAATTCTTTCCCCCCTAAAACTGCTGAAATGAGAGGGAAGATTAATGCATTCATTATGAAGGACAAGGAGAGCTTGTCCAAGTCATGGGAGAGGTTTAAAGACATTCTTTTGGATTGCCCACATCATGGGATTCCAAAGATAGAGTTGTTGGAGATATACTTCAAGGGACTGGACGGAAGCACCCAGTTCAACCTCCAACTACTATCCGCCGGTACATTTATGGACATGGCGATTGACGAAGCTTGGGACTTTATAGAGAAGCAAGCTTTGCATATGGAGAAATATTCCCACCAAGGAGATGAAGGTGGAGTTAAAAGAGTCAACTTTCAAGAGGAGCCATCAAACACTAATCAACTCATCTCTTTGAAGAATGACGTGAAACAACTGAAGGAGCTCTTAGTTGCTCAAACCAAGAAGGAAGATCAAGGATCAAGGAACAACAACAATGGATACCGTAACAACAACAACGGTTTCCGGAACAACAACTACAACAACAATAGAGGATCTAACAACAATAATTGGAGGGCGAACAACCAAAATTCGGGTAACAATCATTCTAACTCCAATCCTAACGATTCCTCTAATCCTTTCCTCTCTTCCTCTTCTTCTTCTACTCCATTAAAGAGCCAGGAGCAAGGATCAAGTTCGTCCCAGCCAGGAAAGAAAGATGCGGTTCTGGAGGCTATCTTGATCAAGCTTCGTGCTATGGAGACATCCATGACTTCATTTTCGAAGGCTCAAAAAGCCTTTGAACAACAACTTGCTAGTAGGGCGAATGAAACGCCGAGAGATCCAGGGAAGCTTCCAGCAAGGACGGAAAGCAACCCTAAGGGCCAGATTATGGCCATAACGATGAGGAGTGGACTGAAGACTGCAGATCCAATGCCTCGGTCGGTGCCAGTACCGACGAAGACCACCTCGGTCCAGGTGCAGTCGAAGAACACTTCGGCCGAGATGCCAACCGAGGTGGAGCCACAGAAAGCGGAGGAGAAAACTGAAGTTTATATTCCACCTCCTGCATATAAACCACCACTTCCATACCCCCAGTCAAGGGCCAGAGCACATCTAGACAAGCACTTTGGTAAGTTCCTTGACTTGATGAATAAACTACACATTAACATTCCTTTCCTTGATGCTATTTTAGGGATGCCCGCCTATGGGAAGTTCTTAAAAGAGATCCTATCAAGGAAGAGGAAGCTGGAAGACTTTGGTGAAGTAAGGATGACATCTAAATCCTCGGAGCTTATTCAAATCATGAAGGAGAAGATGCCACCCAAGTTGAGAGATCCCGGCTCATTTTGCATTCCCATTCAAGTTGGGGATGTCACTTGTGAAGCCTTATGTGATCTAGGAGCCAGCGTGAGCATCATTCCGCTGGAGCTATGTGTTAAGATCGGACGTGGAGAGCCCAAGCCGGTTAAGATAAGGTTATACATGGCGGACCGCTCCATTACCCATCCCGTGGGCATTTTGAAAGACGTTCCGGTTAAGTTAGGTAACTTCTATTTACCTATAGACTTTCTTGTGCTTTATATTCCCGCAGATTATCCTGTTCCTATCATTCTCGGGAGGCCATTTCTAGCAACTTCGGGTTGCAATGTGGATTGTAAGAACGCCAAGTTAAAATTCAACATTGGCGGAGATGAAGTGGAGTTCGCATTACTTGCAGCCATGAAGGGAGAGCAGCTAGGAGATGATATCTTCAACATCTATGATGAAGAAGAATCAAGAGAATTGGTGAGCTCTATCCTTACTAAAGATCCACTTGAGAAAATCATTAGTTTTAGTTTAATGGAGGAAGGTATAGATGCTTCTTGTGATGCAGATATACGGAGCTTAAAGGCACTGGAAGAAGATCCAGGAGCTAAAACCGAGAAATTAATCCAGGAGACGAAGATCTCCAGTTTCGGTTCCAGTTACAGTACCTCGGCCGAGGCACTTTCTGGACCAAGCGAGGCGACTGAAGAACATCTCGGTCAACGCCTTTGCGCCTCGACCGAGGTTGAAGGCGAGATGATTTCAACTGAGACTTCCGAAAGTCCAGTTTCTGGATCTACTCCACTGGGAGGAGGAAGCAAGGATCCCCCTCAGAAAGCACCCCCAGTTGTGGAGCTTAAACAACTCCCAAATCACTTGAGGTATGTCTTTCTTGGACCGGATTCCACTTATCCCGTTATTGTTAGTGCTTCCCTCTCCGAATCTGAATTGTCTAAACTAATGCATGTCCTGATAAAGCATCAAAAGGCTTTGGGTTATACTATAGATGATCTTATTGGTGTTAAGTCTTTTTTCTGCATGCATAGAATTCTAATGGAGGACGATCATAAGACTTCACGGGAACCTCAAAGACGGTTTAATCCGATCATGAAAGAGGTTGTGAAGAAGGAAATTCTTAAGTTGTTGGATGCAGGTATCATATATCCTATCTCGGACAGCAAATGGGTTAGCCCGGTGCATGTAGTTCCGAAGAAAGGAGGGATGACCATTGTGACGAATAAGAACAACGAGTTAATCCCAACCAGGACCGTCACGGGCTGGAGGGTTTACATTGATTATAGGAAGCTGAACACGGCCACTCGGAAGGACCACTTTCCACTTCCCTTCATTGATCAAATGCTCGAACGGCTGACCCAACATTCACACTTCTGCTATTTAGACGGTTATAGTGGTTTCTTCCAGATTCCTATCCATCCGGATGATCAGGAGAAGACCACTTTCACTTGTCCGTGGGGGACATTCGCTTACAGGAGGATGCCATTTGGATTGTGCAATGCACCCGCTACCTTCCAGCGATGCATGATGGCTATCTTTTCCGAGTACATAGAGGAGATCATGGAGGAGTGTCTTGATGCATTTTACAGGATTAAGGAAGCGTTGATCTCCGCTCCCATTATCCAACCTCTGGATTAGACCTTGCCCTTTGAGATCATGTGTGATGCTAGTGATGTGGCCGTAGGAGCGGTGCTTGGACAAAAGAAGGATGGCCGGACCAACGCCATTTACTATGCTAGCAAGACGCTAGATGAAGCCCAACGTAACTACACCACCACTGAGAAGGAGCTATTGGCGGTTGTATATGCTTTCGAAAAGTTTCGTTCTTACTTAGTAGGAGCGAAAGTCATTGTCTACACCGACCACGCAACCATTCGTTACTTGCTTGCTAAGAAAGATGCCAAGCCACGCCTTATTCGATGGATTCTCTTACTTCAAGAGTTTGACCTAGAGATCCGCGATAAGAAGGGATCCGAAAATTCTGTTGCGGATCACCTCAACCGGCTACCTCCATCTTCACGCGAGAATGACAGCCTACCCATAGACGATTCATTCCCCGATGAGCACTTGCACTTGTTGGAGCGTTTGATAGACTTACTTATCTCACCCCATGATGAAGGTGAAGTATGGGATGAGGGCACCTCCCATCATGCATAGAGATGCTGTACGGTCCAGCTAGCGACCTTAAATCAAGCGCTTCTTGGGAGGCAACCCAAGGTATTACTTTCTTTTCCCTTTTTCTAGTCTAGCTTAGATAGTTTGCTTTTGTTTTGCTTTGTTTTGTTTTTGGCGTCCTAGACAGACAACAGGTGACATCTAAGGAAGGAGTACAACCCAGGAGCACAACTGGAAGGACAGAAGTTCGAGAATTTGAGAAGACGGAGTTTGACTGAGACACATCTCGGTTGCTGTCACAGCACCTCGATCGAGATGATTCTTGAGCAACCGAGGCGACTAGGGTTTCTGAAGATCCACCTCGGTCCGTACCACCTCGGTCCAGTCGAGACCACCTCGACCGAGGTGACAACAGTTCCAGAAAAGGGTATAAAAGGGGGCTGAGATTTCTCTCTCCTCCTTTACCTTCTCCTCGACCGCGGCACGCCTTTCGCCTCGCTTCGCCAATCTTCGCTCGTTTTCGATGATTCTTGCTTCCAAACCGCTAAGAAAGGGTAGAGGATCACAGTGCAAGTGCGAATCTGCGAGAAAAACAAGCCAATCGACCGAATCAGGGTAAATATCGAAAAAAACCCTAACCTCGTCTTTCTCCACTGTTTTCCTTCGATTTGGGCTTTGGTTGCCCCTGCATTTGCTGAGAAACTATTTAAGTACCCCATAGGAACCTGTTGTAGTGATTTTGGGGGGAAAAGAACTGGATTTTTGAGGAAATCAGTCGCGCAGTTTTTCGCCTCGGTCCAATCGGCATGTTCCTCGGCCGAGGTGTTCTACAGAGTTGTCAGGCCGACCGAGGTGGTCTGACAGGTTACAGAAAGATAAGTTCAGATAGACAGCTAGTCCTGAGGGACAATTCCTCTCCTTCTCCTTCTTCTTCCTCCTCCCGCCGCACGAGACCGGTGATCCACGAGAGACACCAGGTTGATTATGACCGCATAGCGGCCCGTCCAGTGATTGCACCTCGCTTCCTGGATATTTCTGCATTTGATTGTCTCCATGTGGATGGAGATTTGAGACGGATGATCTCTATGGTGGGCCTTGAGCAGTTCACTGAGATCCGAGCACCGGCTTACCTAGAGCCGACTTTGGAGTTTGTCAGCTCCTTTACCTACCTTCCCACAAAGCGTATTGTGAAGTACCGGTTGATGAACCGGAACTTCTTAGTTCCTTTAGATTACTGGCGGGACATCTTTGGCTTCCCGGCCCCGACTACTGCTGATTTTCCCTCCCGAGCTGTAGCTAGGGAGTTCTAGGGACAAATTGCTCACGTAGTTGAGCATGCAGATAGATGGCGCCCTGGAGACTCCAGGGAGCGTGTTATATTTCATCTTGCCTTTAGACTAGCTCACAGGATATTCAGTGAGACTCTTCTGGCGCGCACTGAGACGCCCCAGAAGGTCAGACAGGGTGAGCTGTTTAGCCTATACTACATGGTAACTGGAGGGATTCCAGATTTTGGACTTATGCTAGCGGAGGATCTGCATAAGATCAAGGCCAAGGCGAAGGGCGAAATCTGTTGTGGAGGCATTGTGACTCACATAGCGAGTTACCAAGATATGGACCTCAGCGCATGTACCATGGTGGCGGCTGCCAAGCCGCTTGGACTTCAGGAGATGATCACTCGGAGGATATTGGTTCCCCGAGGACTCACTACGCCATATGTGGCGATGCCATGGGAGCCGACTGCACC
This sequence comes from Fagopyrum esculentum, assembly GCA_033239045.1. Classification (NCBI taxonomy): domain Eukaryota; kingdom Viridiplantae; phylum Streptophyta; class Magnoliopsida; order Caryophyllales; family Polygonaceae; genus Fagopyrum; species Fagopyrum esculentum. The sequence continues at coordinate 75,928,977 of BSUD01000008.1, forward strand.
ACAGGGGATCAGATGGTCACCCCAGTTCTTAGTATATGATCCACACTACTGGAAGACTGCTTGGATCCCATTTATGGAGGATGCTAGAGAGGCAGCAGCTGCACCAGCTGAGGAGGATGAGGTTGAGGAGGCTGTTGATGATGATGATGATAGGGATGGTGGAGTTCCTATGGATACAGGCACTGATACTGCTGGGACGAGTGCGCCGGTCATCGATTTGGATGATGACGAGACTAAGACTGAGCCGGCTGCATCACCAGTACGCCCTGCTAGGCGTAGGGTACTCCGACAGAGAGATCTAGATGCTCACCGTCGAATTGATGATCTGACGGATCAGATGATCGATTCTTATGCTCCCCTATCCCTGGATATCCGTGAGATGCAGGAGAGACAACACTACCAGCACGTGATGGCTGAGATTCAGTTTCAGCATATCATGGGCTATCCATTCGACCCATCTTAGTATTCGTATGTGCCACCATCACCACCACCGGATCGTGATTATTGAGAGCTTGCAGGATTTTCTTTCTTATTTATTATGCAGCTCAGCTATGTCCGGTGAGTACTTTATTTTCTTTAGACTTATTTTAACCCACTGGGACAATGTGTCCCAAGTATGGGGTGTTGATGTATTATTTGACTTATGTGATGTATGACTCGACTTTATCAGATATTTATGCTTTATTTTGCTTCTATGGTTTTATCTGAGATTACATGCATGCATACAAGTTATTTGATTGAGAAAAATGTCAAAAACTAGACAGAAAGAAAATTTTTTTTTTTTGACCTCGACTGGGATGGTTCTGGCCAAACGAGGTACTTCACCTCGGTTGACCTAGAACACCTCGACCGAGGTGGTTTAACTGAGAGTTTTCAAAACATTTTGTGCTTAGCCCCTCATATACAGATTTGCCTCATATACAGATTTGCCTCCCTTTACCTATCCGGGAAAGACCAAGGCAATTCATTCTTCTCTCTTCTTCTTCTTGATCATGCTTAGCCACTCATATACAGATTTGCCTCCCTTTACCTATCCGGGAATTTGGAAGCAAGCAAAGTGGTGAAAGCAAGTGAAGTAAAAGAAGTTGACTGGAAGTGAAAGTATTAGAAAGCAATAAATAGGTTTGGGGAAGTCAATCATGATGATGAGTAACTCGACACCATTCACATAGCCGGGTGTTTGTGTCTTGCCAAAGTCGGTTTGAGCGATATTCCTAACGGGTCATGGTATGTGCATCAAGGGTTTGAGGCATCTCGAGAAATTGATGATTGCTGATTTCCTAGGCTTCGGTTATTGTGCACCTCTGTCCATGCATCCCAAAAAGTAAAGTAAAAAAAAAAAGGAAAAGTGTGAAATAAGCAAAGCTTATTGGTGGATGATGTTGAAAGTCAAGTGAAAGTGAAGTGATATCCTTTTCCCGGATTCTAGCACCACATTACCTTCTATACATCCCTACCCTACACGTTTCTTGACCTTTCTTTTGGGAAGCCCTTGAGACCTCGAGCTTGTTGATTGACTTAGTGGTTTAAACTGGATTATGCATGATTAATTTCGATGATTATGATTTATTATGCATTCTACGGTTTTATGCAAAGATGAACAACTTTCTTATATTTATAAAATGTTTTGAGCATGTTTTGATTTTAAATTCCATGAAGTATTCTCTTAGAGTGATCTATGATTGTAGCACACCATTAAAATGTTTTTGAAAGACTTTTTCATTGATTTTTATAACTTATAATCCATTCTATCTTGTATTTTATATGCAGAACTTGCTTGGGGACAAGCAAGGGCTAAGTATGGGGTATTTTGATAGCATGAATTATTGTCTATATTTTGGGGCTGGTTTAGACGTTTTATCTTCAATAATCTGCATGTTTGGATGTATATTATGTGATTATATTGTCATTTCATCTACCTTTGCGGGAATCGAGGTCTACACCTAGTTTTGTTGTAATCGTAGGTAAAATGGCACGTTTTACATCAAAAAGGAGCAAAAGGAGCTATGGAGTCATTGGAGCTACATTCAGGAGCTTAAGGAAGAATCCAGGAATCATGAAATTGGATTAAAGATTCACTTTGGACCAGATTTGAGAGATTTCACATTCAGTTGTGATTCACCTCGGTTGACTACAGAGTCACCTCGACCGAGGTGATCCAGAGGAGCCGACTCCACCGAGGCGAATACCTTGGACGCGGCAAGAATATTTTATTCTTGGCTGAGATCTTTTATCTTTGGAAAGAGGATCTTATATTTTTGGGCTGGATTCCTGGAAGGAAGAAGATAAGTTAGACCATATATTTTACCTATTTTTATGGGAAGAGATCTTTCTAAGATATCTTATCTTTGGAAGGTAATTTTCCTATAAAAAGGGTTGGATTTTCCACAAATCCATATCCCGCTTACACTGAAGAACATCCGTTATCACCCGGAATACCGTTGAGGGCTGCTTATACACCGCTGAGGGCTGGAAGATTTTAAGAACCTTTTTGAAGGTTGAAGGAAGAAAGTCTATAGCTTTTATAGCTTTTGAAGGGCTTTTGTAAGATCATCTTTGATTCCCTTCTTTGTTGATTGTCTTGTTGGATTTTAATCCAAGGAAGCTTGTTGTTTTGATAATTGATTCAGTTATTGAAGCCTTTCTCTTAAGGTTTTTTTGTTCAATTATTCTCTTTCTTCCCATATATTTGATTAATACTTTCATGATGATGAGTGGCTAATTTATTTGTGTGATTCTAGGGTGATTGGCTGAAGGTTGTGGGAAAAACAATGATAGAATAATCTTAAATCCAGTAGGACCTTGAAAGCTCGAGTCTTTACCTTAACCCTAAGCATCTCGCTCAATCGATGAACATCTCGGCCGGGGTGGAATTCTTCTGACCGAGGTGACTTATCTGAACCGAAACTGAGAGTTAAGTGTTAGAGTTTGCCAAATCCTATTCTTATTATACCTTTCCTGGTTCAATACAAGCCTAGGATGAGACTTACCCGGTGATTCCTTTGTTTGTTTACCAAAGATCATAAGTGTAGGTAATAAAGGTTTATCCTTTATTAGGGTTTGAGTGTGCTTTCATCCCATCTATGTGAGTTAGCTTGAGACTTACCCGGTAAAGATTGATTCTATTCTCTTAGGTGGTGTGTTAGTTTGAGGTTATAGTTCTTTACCTTAATTCCTTGAGACTTACCCGGTAATAGGAGTTACGGTTTGAGATTGTGAGTAGTGAGACTTACCCGGTGATCTAATCCACTTTAGTAACACCTTCCCTATGCAAAAATCTCAGCTTTGTTCGCTTATCTTTAGATCTTGAGTTGGAACCACAACTAGATGCTTTAATCCCTAGAATTGCATATTTCCTTTATTGACTTTTTTTATCATCTTTGATTGTTTTAATTACTTTTGTGGTTAGTAATTACAAAGCTTACCTATTCCGACTTTGTTTCACTAAGTCCCTGTGATCGACCCCTGGAATTCCTTGCTTTTTACTACGATTGACCCGTACACTGCGGGTTCGCATCCTTGTTTTAAGCTTACATCTAGGGTTATAAATTTAAAGCTTGCACACACCGTTTGGAGCGAACACCCAGCAAGGAAGAAACAACTTCTTGGAAACCCTATATCCACATTCAAGCCTTCACACGTGCAGTTGGGGTGCCATATGTCCTTCTTCTTTACACCGCACAATCCACATTTCTATCCCCATTTATGGCAAGTCTACTCATCTAATCAAGCAGTTAAGGACAAGATTTCGTAGCTGCCTTTCCCTGGTGTATGCAGCGTGTATTAACACACCTTAACGTCCACATTTGTCCCAACCTACATGAAGACCTCCCCTCCCTTTCGAACGCAGGATCCTCTCCCACCTCTCGCACCTCTCGCTCTTTTCTTCATCACACACAACGGCGTGCACGTTCGTGTCTGCGACCCTCTCTCCAAGGCCTTGCACGCAACGCAGCGGACCTCTGTCGGCAAGGTGACCTTCTCCTCATAAATTATTTGTCCTTCTGTGATGATATGTTCAGACCATCATCTGCTGCCTAACCGCTCCCTTATCTCCTCATCGATCACCAGGTCCCTGAGAAGGTGACCTTTATGGTTTTGACAAACGTTGGATTCGGTTTTCCCATCCACTACAGCCTCATTCTTGCCGTGTACCAACAGTAAGTAAGACAACTCCTTCACCTTGCTTTAAGTATCAAGTGCAGATTGGAGGATCAAACCTGTGAAGTGTAGGATCTGTAGAAGACAAACTGCTGCGAGTGAGGATCGATCACACGACCTCCTATGCTTGTAGGTTTTGTTTTCCAGTTTTTGTGTTAATTAGACAACTTAGAGTAGTTCTTTCGATGCCTTAAACTGAATTTCTACCGTTCCAATTTTGGTGGTGTATAGAGTGATATACCTACTAGTATGTATCAAAAGTTGGAGTTAATCCAACGGTCAGTTCTGGATCCATAAGAGTTCAAAGTAGGATGGTTGCACAGTTTGTAAAAACACTAAGATTTTGGCTAAGTATAGAATTTCTAGATTTTGGAATAAATTTGGAGAATTGTATAGGAGTTGTTGTTGTTGTGTATTTTTGGGAATTCTTTGCTTCTATGTGTAGAGTGCATAGCATAGAAGACATATATATTTTTATTGGATTTTTATATTTATATTTGAGCCACATATCTTAAGCCAAAGTTGGATCCTAGCGACTTTTTGGGAAAGTCGAGAATTTGGATAACTCTTCTAAATCTTTAATAAACTTCCTTTTGTGAGTTAGATTATGGATTTGAGTTACAAAGAATAGTTTGGAACTATGTTAAAGAATTTTCTAGGGTTTTGGCACCAGCGGTAAAATAGTCATTTAACCTTATGAGGGTATTTTGGTAATTTCTCTTATGATGGATTTGAGTGTCTTAGAAGTTGGAGAATTCTAAAAAGTATGATACATTATTGATCCACTTGCCTTTTTTAACAGGCGGTTGCTAACGGGAATTGTGACTTGATTAAGGTAAGTCCTTACGGCTTACTTAGTTGGCTTCTAGTTGTTAGTTGAATGATGATTGTTGTGTGTGTTTATATGCTTAATAATAATAACATGCATAGGATGACCTTTATATGTTTATGGCCCAAGTTTATGTATAACGGGCGGTGACATCACTACCCAACTCTGATAGGAGTTAGAGAGGTTTTCTCAGGTCATGCCATACAAGTACACGGTGAGGTGCATCGGATCCATTCCTGTTGGTATATGGGGACATAGGCAAGGTTTGAAAATCCCTTGTGTCACAAAATAAGTTGAATTAATTAGTAAAGTGTATGACCTAAATTAATATGATAAATAGAATTCTCTGAAAGCATGATGAGTATTTTATTTATGTTATTATATGTGTTTGTGCTATGATCATTTTTCTCAATTTTGGATAGCTAGCTAATGGTTGATTATTTTTTCTTTCTAGACTTACCATAGGTTAGAGCAACGACTGAGTGATCCAGAAGTAGTGGTCAGCCGGGTCTCCGTACTCCATAGGATGGGGTTGGATATTATTATGTTGTTTGTTTCTTTTTATCATGTTGACTTTATACTTTTGATCTGATGTTGTTGGCTGACATGATGTTGCATTCATAACATTAAAAGATCGTTTTATGAGTTTCGGTATCCTTATTTGTGCCTTGCTGTAAGATCTAGTGAAAGCGTTGTCAAACTTGGGTCGGGACCCGTTGTGAGGCCCTAAGCCGTGACTCCCCGAGTTCTCAGAATTTGAGGTGTTACATAAAGCAAGTAGTACAACAAGTTATATTATTTACTATTCAAATCTAGAATTTGAGCACCGTCTTCTACCGAAGTTTAATCAGATGCAATCACAAAAAAAAGAAATGCCCAAAAATCAGTAACCTAAAGCTGAACAAGAGATCAACCTTGTCATGAATGAGAATTTTGTATTACAATATGAAATCAAATATTGTTCATAAACCCACATGAACATTTAAGTCAAGCGAAACCCTAATTTGAAGAAAGTGGGTGTGCAATACAACAATCACAATGTGGAAGAAAAAATCTAGAATTAGGTACAAATCATTAAATAATAAAACAAAACTACAACTTGCACAATCCGGAAGTGATCAAGTTACAATATGAATTTATATCAATAAATCACAAACCAATTTTGCTTCCAAAATAACTAAGCAATATGTGTTACGTGAGGGAGTTTTTCGCCTGAAAGTGATCAAGCTATAAACAGGAAGCAGTACAAATTACAATTTGGAAGCAAGTTAATTATGAATGATAAATAGTTTAATTAAATTAAGATAAGTGTTTTGATACCAAGCAGTACAATAATCACATGTTCCATACTCACAAATGCAAAATGATAGTCCGTCTTTCTTTCCAAATTTTCCATGTACAAGACTGTACATGGCTGAATGGAAATAGTGATTATGCAAGAACAAAATCTAGCACAAATAAAATAATTATACAAAATTTAATCCCTAAACCCAAAATCCGTACCCAAACCAAACCCTAAACACAAAATCCCCAAATTTCAGAATTAGGTTATTGCAAGTTCGAAACCTCACCCAAAAATCGATTCAATTTGCACAAACGGAAAACTGATGGTTGTTGGTGGTGAAGGGAGGGTTGCTTGCGTCATACTTGCTGGCAATGGTAGCAGAATACTAGAAGCGTTGGAGGTGGCAAGGCATCAGTGAGAATGAACAGCTCTTGTGACCAACCACTCGGCGACGACTCTTGCGAAGAACCGAGGCTGCGGCACACCCCGAATCCCTGGTGTCTATTGCTGGAACGATGGTGGTGTTGATGGAGGTACCTTGGCAATTCCATTGATAGAGAAATGGAAACCGAAGGGCTAGCTGGTACGAGGCTGGTGCTAGGGGATGGGAGGCTGCGAGGCTGGCGTGAGGGAAGGCACACCAACGGGATTTGGGGTGGTAGTTAGGGTGCATGGAAGGGATTCGGGGAGAGAGAAAAACGTGGGGAGAGAGAAGAGTGAGGTGAGAGAGAGGGCTCTTGTGGTTAAAAGAACAGAGGGGAATGGGTTTTTACGGAAATTTAAAAGATTCGGTTTGCCACGTTGATGTTGGCTATTTAATAATTTGTATTTTTGCCACACTGTTGTTGGTGTCGCCAGATAAAGACTAATAAGATGGCAAAGTCTTGTCGTCGTCAATATGCGTGGCTAATTAAATTATTTTTTGTAGTGTTAGTGGTGATGTAAGGCTATCTTATGTATTGAACGCCATAGGCGGTTTTCGGACTAGAAGTGGAACATTCTAGCATGTCATTTATATGACCTTGTGGGGATCACTGAGACTAAAAGTTGGAACATTCTAGAAGGTTAGATGGTTTATGATATGTGTGCCTTGTATGATTAGGCGTAGAGTCTTTTCCTTGGGGAATTTGAGCGTGGTTTGATAGTTGGTATTACTTAGAGACAAGAGTGTCCCTTGAGCTTACTTAGCTGACTTTTGTGTGGTAGCGTGACTTTGATAGATACTTGTGTGTAATAATAACAACTTCCTAGGACGACCTTTATTGTTCTTTGGCACAATTAGTAACAGGCAATGACAACTTTTCTAGTTCTACAAGAGACTAAGAGGTTCTTTACGACTAGTCTAGACAAGTACACGGTGAGATGCATCGGATCCAGTCCTGTTGGTATAAGGGGAAAAAGGAGAGGTTCGGGAGATCATCGTGGCATAAACAAGTTGAATTAGTAAAGTGAATCACGTAATAAGATAATATCCGGTAGATGTGTGAGCATGGTGTGTGGTATTCCTACTTATGTGTCTATGTTCTATTATTGTTATTTCGATATATATAATATGAGATAACGGTGTATTATGTTGTTGTAGATGTCTTGCAGGATAGGGATGTTGCCGAGTGATCCGGTCGGAGTGTTCAGCCGGGGGTCCCGTACATTATAGGACGGGATATGAGTTTCTAATTATGTTGCCTTTGACTTTATAGATTGTAGTATGTTGTTGGAGTCTTGTCTTTGCTTCCGATTTATGATATTTGGGATATTTTATCTATTTCGGATTTATGTTGCCACGGTCGGGCCGCATTGTGAGGTCCTAACCCGTAACATCCCGAGTTCCGAGAATTTGGGGTGTTACAATTATTAACATGTGTAGCAACCCATCCTTATTAGCTAATAATAAATCCCCATTCGAATGACACATAATGATAATTTTACGGTGTAATACACTAAGTTGAATTTTTACGTTAGCTCTTTGTGTAAACGATATCTTCCTTTTTATATTATGAGATTTTTTTCCTTATTAATTGTAAACTATTAATTGTTGATTCAAATCACATATATTTTGCAAAATAAAAATTAGAGTTCTAGTAAAAAAATGTGTTTATAAAAATCAATAAGCCATGCCGTTTAATTATTCATATTCATGATTTGAAGAATTTTCAAAAAAATAAGGACAATTTTGGTAACTAGACCTTTTGAAAAACTAGAGTAGTAACTAGGCTTTATAATGTTTCAATTAAGTAAATATACTCCAACCTTTTGTATTTATTCTCAAACTCTATACACTCTTTTCTCAAGGGGTAGATTTACTAAACACAATACTAGAAAAAGTCTAGTAAACCAAATTATTTCAAAAAATAATTTATTTAAGTGTGGTCACTGCAAAGTGTCACCAACTTCTTGACCGGACTATTAAAAACAACAAAGAAGTTATTTTATTGTCGCTTTGTGGAAAGTAAAAATTAACATTGCAAAAGAGGTTAAATAATTCTTTTAATTCTAGCAACTTCTTGACCGGACCATATTTGTAAAATTAATTAATTAAAAAACACAATCATTGATCTTAAAAGTAGAAGGGAGAATTTGACATACTAGGTTTTTTTTAGTTTTTATTTAAGAAAATGTACCCCACATTTTTTACCACTTTCATTTAATAGTAGGTAAAAATTATTAACCCTTCTATTAGAAAGAAAGAATAAATGATGTTTGTTATTTGTTATATAAGTATAATTTTTAATTTTTAATTACTGAATTTGTTTTCTTTTATTATTTTTCTTGTCTTTTTTATTTATTTTTTATTTTCTTTTTTATTTTCTGGACTGAATTTCTCATACCGAAAATTCTCATACCAAAATTTTCATACCAGAAATTTCATACCAGAAATTATCATACGAAAAGTTCATACTAGAAATTTCATACCAGAATTTTTTTCATACAAGAATTTTTTTCATACTAGAATTTTTTCATACCAGAATTTTTCATACCAGAAATTTCATACAAAAAGTTCATACCAGAAATTTCATTCCAGAAATTTCTGAATTAAAACTAGCGGCACAATCAACACTTGATCCTTGTGCTTTCTGTCCGCTATTTATTTTTGTTTACATAATACTTTTATTTTGAGACAATTTTAACATATAATTCTCCACTCAAATAATGCTCAACTCCTCCACGTCTTGTCAATTTGTCATTGTCAACTGGAAAAAAGAACAAGTCTTTGGAAAACCAAAAGAGACGGTGATGGACCCATTTTTGCAAACCGTCATCATATACGCAAATTACAATAAAAAAAATTGCAAAATCACAACGAGCCCCCTAAAATTTGCAAAATTAAATATTAGATAATTAAAAATTCATTCCGGTATGTAAATTTCGGTATGTAAATGTCCGGTATGTGAAATTCTGGTATGTGAAATTCCGGTATGTGAAAATCCGGTATGTGATAATTCCGGTATGTGAAAATCCGGTATGTGAAATTCCGGTATGTGAAAATTATGGTATGTGAAAATTCCGGTATGTGATAATTCCGGTATGTGATAATTCCGGTATGTGATAATTCCGGTCCGGTATGTGAAAATTCCGGTATGTGAAATTCCGGTATGTGGAAAATTCTGGTATGTGATAATTCCGGTGTGTGAAAAAATTCTTCATTCTAGAAAATAAATAAAAAATAAAGAAAATAAAAAAGACAAAAAAATTAATAAAAGAAAATAAAAAAAGAAATTCAGTTTTTAAAAAGCATAAGGAAGAAAGAAGAAAACAAGAGGATGGAGAAGGTTTGATGGTAAAAAAAATAAGAGGGGTATATTTACTTAATTGAAAAACAAAAAAGCCTACTTACTATCACTATTTCTCTAAATAGCCTACTAACCAAATTTGCCCAAAGTAGAATCATGTATCACGAAAGAAAATATAGAGTAGCAAGCGTCAATGCATGATATATATTGTATATAATAGTAATTATACACTAATATATGTGTTCTCAATATTATTATATCTTTTTTATGTGAATCAAATATTATTGTACTAGATTAATAAATTATTCAATTGGATCCTTGTAGCAACAACAAGCTAAATTCTTTTCTTCGCATCTTGAGTGATAATAATGGTGATCCTTCCGACAAGCATTAGCGCACACAACAGATTCACAAAATATAAGACGTTTGCATATTCTTATGGGTTTTTCTTCAACATGGCCTTCACCTAAAAACCCATCTCATTCATTGATTGATCAATCATAATTAAGAAAATAAAATGTAGGAAAAAAACCACCAAACATAACATATATATAGTAAATTCATTTATTAAAATACTTTCTGTTAAAATGATAAAATTTAAAGTAACACCCCGAATCCGCGGGATATCGGAATGCTACGGGCGAGACCACACAATGGGTCCCGACCCTTAGCCTGACAACAATCTCACCGGACCTTTCCAACAAGGCACAAATAAAAGGCTCAAAACTCGAAAATGTTTTAATGTATGCAAGACGGAAAAGTAAAGAGTACAACTTGGAAACTCAGCCGAGTCCTCAAAACACACAAAAACTCCACAAGTCATAAACCGAAAGCGTAACAAACCACCATCTCAACATAAGGTAAAACAACAAACACAACAATCCCAAAAACACCCCCGTCCTACAATGTACGGCGACCCTCGGCTGTCCACTCCTCCACCTCACTCGGCAGCATCCCTAACCTGCGGGGCATCTACAACAAGCGGTTTAAAATCGTTAGCTACATTCGAAGCATTAAAGTCATGGTGAAGGCACAAACACAAACATATATAATCACATCACATAAACATACTCAACAATCAACCCGGTTATTATCTTTGTTTATTAGGTCGTATCCCATTCTAGTTCAACTTCTTTTGTGACACGAGAATCTCCCGAAACTCGCCTCGGTCCCTTCTTCCGGCAATAGAACGGTCGGATGCCTCCGACCGTCTAACCAGCACGGGCCAGTCGCCGAGAACCTCCTAGCTCTCGCAAGAGCTAGGCAGTGATGTCACCGCCCGTTATCATACACTTGGGCCAAAATAACATAAAGGTCGGTAATCCTATTATCCGGTTTATAAGTTATAACAAAACGATAAACACACACCACCAAACACACAATGAATCTAATACGACGAATATGGCTAAGTAAGTCCGGAGACTTACCTCGTCTCTTAATTCACAACACTCTAGCTTCCTTAATGAGGAAGCACACAACCTGCTCATACACGAAAGTACTCATCAACACAAGTCCACACTCATGAAGTCATAGACTTCTTCTAAAGATCTAAGCAAGATCCCACAACTCTCAAACTAGGAAAGCATCCTAGGGTCCAAAGTACACAAGAAACTAACCACAACTAAAGGAAGCTCACAACAACCTATACAACCTAAGAACAAGATCAACAACAACATCCTAGGAGAAGCAACTAGCTTAGGAAGGTCAACATGCTCACACTCAAGATCAACATTCAAACTAAGCCATAAGGGCTACAAAGCTAGCAACCACTAGATGGCATTCTCACAAGTCCTAGGTCCATCCTAAGCATGCTTCTAACTATATACATCAAGGATCTAAGGAAGAAACGAAAGGAAAGGGAGGGAGGAACCTACTGGTGAAGAAAACGAACCCGCGGAAGCAAGCTGGCGCCCCGGCGGAAACCTTGTCGCCGCCCCTGCGCCCCTGGGAGCCGCCCCTGCGGTGGTTCAGGCTGCCCCTGCGGTGGCCTCAGTCCGCCTTTGCGCCTCTGGCAATCCGCCCCCGCGGTCGAACAGCAGAAGGTCCGTCTTCTTCGTTTCTTCGACTAGTTCTTTGCTCCTAGTGTCTCCTTCTCTTGTTGGACTCCCTCCAAACCTTCACCATAGGTCTTAGCCTCCTCCACACGACCTAAAAGAGCTAAGGAAAGGGACATGCATGCGCTTTACAAGATATCTCTTCAAAAGCTTCCTCCATAGCCATAGAGGTGAAGAGAAAGGAAAGAAGGGGATACAAGCAGCAAGAGGAAGAGGAGATAGATCTACTTACCACTACAGATCCGGAGAGCTCAAGCTGCAGCTCCACACACCACTCCTCCAAGGTGTAAGAGAAGAGAGGCCCAAAGGAAGAAGAAGAATAAGCTGTAGAGGAGAAAGAGCGTAAAAGAGGAAAGTGGGAAGAGAGAAGGGAGTAAAAGGGCTAACAAGGAGGTGAGATATCCCAAGGGTCAGCCTCCTTGTCCCCTCACTCCACTTCCCAAGGTCGGAAAGTAGAACGGGAAACTCTCTCTCTCGCGTTAAAAACTCGTACTCAACAACATGCTTGCGGGAAATAAGCCGCCGACGCGGGAAAGATCGGAAACACGTCAACTTCCGGAAATAAAATTTCCGGATGTTACAACTAAACCCCTAAAACAAGTTTCGTCCCGAAACTTGAGAGACGTACACCTCACAGAAAGAAGAACTCCGAGGTCGAAACTCGTAAACACATCGATACCTCGAAAGGTAATCATACATACACATATAAGGCATATACAGAGCATATCACAACACATAGCATATAGGCACAAACAAGGAAAAGCTCGGGACTAACCCGACTGCCCTAACGGTGACTCTAAACTCGCATAAAACTCGGGATAGTTCCTCCGGACACTATCCTCCGTCTCCCAAGTAGCCTCATCTGCTCCTCGCCTCGACCACTGCACTCTTAACATCGGTATCTCCTTCGATCTAAGGCGTCTCGTACTCCTCTCCAAAACCGCTATCGGGTGCTCTGCGAACGTATGGTCCGGCTCGACCACAAGGTCCTCGTGACTAATGATGTGCCTCGGGTCATGGATGTACTCCCTCAACTGAGACACATGAAATGCCGGATGTATACCCTCTAACCGTGGTGGCAATGCTAGTCGGTATGCCACCTCACCGACTCTTTCCACTATCTCGAATGGGCCGACATATCGGGGGCTTAACTTCCCCTTAATGCCGAATCGTCTGACACCCCGGGTCGGTGATACCCTCAGCCACACCTGGGCTCCTACCCTGAACTCGAGAGGTCTACGCCTCCTATCCGCATAAGATCTCTGACGACTCTGAGCGGTCAACATCCTCTCTCGTATCAAGGCAACTCTAGCCATGTCATACCGTACCTGATCCGGAGCTACAACACTGGAACTCCCTGGCTCATCCCAACATAAGGGAGTGCGGCATCTCCTCCCATACAATGCCTCATAAGGTGCCATCCCAATCGACACGTGCCAGCTGTTATTATACAAAAACTCCACCAATGGAAGGTGGTTTGATTATACCTGACCCCAGTCTAATACACATGCCCACAACATATCCTCTAGGGTCTGAATAGTCCGCTCTGACTGGCCGTCAGTCTGTGGATGGTATGCGGTGGTGAAATGTAAACACGATCCTAGGGCGGCATGTACCTGCTGCCAGAACCTTGAGGTAAAGCGCCCGTCCCTATCCGAGATGATAGTCCTCGGTACTCCATGTAACCTCACAATCTGATGAGTAAACTCCTCGGCTAGACGACTCACCGGCCACGTTTCTCAAATAGGGATGAAACGTGCGGTCTTCGTCAACTGATCCACTACTACCCATATCGCGTCAAAGCTCCTACTCAGTCTCAAACCCGTCACGAAGTCCATGGAGATATCCTCCCATTCCACTGCAGCACGGGTAGTGGATGAAGCTCTCCTGCGTGTCTTTAGTGCTCGATCTTGACCTACTAACAGGTCATGCATCGGGCCACATATCTCGCTACATCGGGCTTGAGCCCGCCCCACCAGTAAGATCTCCTAAGGTCTTGGTACATCTTACTCGCGCCTGGGTGCACCGGGTAAGGTGTAGAGTGTGCCTCCTGCAAGATCCGCTCTCTCAACTCAGGGTCTGACGGTACACATATACGTCCCTAACGTCTCAATAACCCGTCTACTCCTGTGACAAACTGCGGTGCCTCTCCTCTGGCCATCCTGTCCCGAATCCTCGTCAACACAGAACATCCCTCCTGGTTTTGCCGGATCTCTCCGGACATATCAACTAATACCTCTAACTCGAAGAAACGACTGACCGTATCCGGAAATCAGATATCTAACTTTAACTCCGCCAAATCCCTTTGCAACTGTGGCTGAATCGTAAGTCAAGCTATAGCCTCCTCTCGAGGTGTCCTCCTACTCAAAGCATCGACGACCACATTCGCCTTCCCCGGATGGTATAAAATCTCCAAGTCAAAATCTTTAATCAGCTCTAACCATCTCCTTTGGCGGTTATTCAACTCCCGCTGAGTGAATATATACTTCAGACTCTTATGGTCTATGAAGATCTAGCACGTGGCTCCGTACAAATAGTATCACCAGATCTTCAGGGCATGAATCACTGCCGGTAGCTCAAGATCATGGGTGAGATAATTCTCCTCGTACGGCTTCAGCTGCCGAGAAGCGTACGCAATAACACTACCCCTCTGCATCAAAACGCACCCCAAGCCTAGCTTAGAGGCGTCACTATATACTACAAAGTCCTCTACGCCCTCAGACTGGGCTAACACAGGAGCGGAGGTCAGCCTTCTCTTCAGCTCCTGAAAACTGCGCTGACAAGGCTCAGACCAGACGAACCTGGTAGAATTTCTTAACAAGGAAGTAAGCGGCCGTGCAATCACGGAGAAACCCTCAACGAAACGGCGGTAATATCCCGCTAAGCCCAAGAAACTGCGCACCTCCTTGACCGTCCGAGGAGGCGGCCATGAAGAAACGGACTCTATCTTCGCCGGGTCAACCATGACACCCTCGACGGAAACTATATGACCTAGGAATGCCACCTCGGACATCCAGAACTCGCACTTAGAGAGCTTTAAAGCTCTTTATCCTGAAGGACTCGAAGTACCGTCCTCAAGTGTCCCGCATGCTCCTCCCTACTCCGGGAGTAGACTAAGATGTCATCTATAAACACCACCAAAAACTGCTCCAAGAAGTCGATGAAGATGCCGTTAATCAACTCCATGAAGACGGCAGGCGCGTTCGTGTGCCCGAATGGTATCACGACAAACTCATAATGGCCGTATCTCGTCCTGAATGCCGTCTTCGGCACGTCCTCCTCTCTCACGCTCAGCTGGTGGTATCCCGACCTCAAGTCGATACGTGAAAATACGGAGGCTCCCTGCAGCTGGTCTAGCAAATCGTCAATGTGCGGAAGGGGGTACTTGTTCTTGATGGTGACTTTGTTCAATTCCCGGTAATCGATACAAAGTCTCAAAGATCCGTCCTTCTTCTGACGAAGAGGACCGGTCCTCCCCAAGGGGAAACGCTCGAGCGTATGAAGCCCCTCTCGGCTAACTCCTCGAGCTGCTTCTTCAACTCTAGCAACTCGATCGGCGCCATGCGGTATGGGGCCTTGGAGATCGGCCTCGTGCCGGGCTCCAACTCAATGGCAAAATCCACGCTCCTCTGTGGTGGAAATCCGGGTGGCTCCCCAAATACATCCTCGAACTCGCAGGCCACGGGAATCTCCTCTAGCGACGGTCCCGTCTCCTCCTTCATGGCATAGCACCAGAAGGCCTCGCATCCTTGTCCGATAAGTCTCGCAGCTCGAACCGCGCTAATGACTGTACCGGTCTTCCCGAGGTCCCATCCTCGGAAAATCACCTCATGTCCCGTCTCCGTGGTAACTGTCACGGTCCTCCGACTAATGTCCAGAACGGCTCGGTGGCGGTCCATCCAGTCGATGCCCAGGATGACTTCTTCATGCACTAAGTGCATGACATAGAAGTCGGCTAACCAATCTCGGTTTCCCAAACGTATGGGACAACCGCGTACCTCTTAGGTACCACTAACCCTACCCCCATCGGGTAACCCCACGACGAAGGGTCTCCCCTCTACCGTAACTAAGGACAACCTAGCTACGCAATCATCAGAAATAAAAGAGTGTGTGGTACCCGTATCAAACAAAACGCGGACTGGTAGTCCATGGATCTGAATAGTACCTGCTGCTACCGGTGCTACTGGATCAATAGGACTCCTCACCTCAATCGCTCTAACCTGTGTGCCTCTGGTCTCCTGTGTACCACTACCACGGCCTCTACCTCGGCCCGGACCCTAGGCTGAACCTTGGGTACGAGTCTGTCCCTAGAACCTCTACTGAGAGCCCTGTGGCTGAAGCTGTGGAGGCTTTTGACAACCCCCTACTACCCCAACAGGCGAAGAACCATGCTGAGACTGTGACCTGTCTTGACGGCAAAAAGCGGCTCGGTGGCCCACCTGACCACATGTGAAACATGCTACAGGTGGCTTCGTGCAAGTACTCCGAATATGTCCATATCCTCCACAGCCATGGCACTGTGGCCCACAGTCGAATGTCGGCTACTGTGGTCCAGAATGTCCCGGAGCCTGACTGCGCCCCTGTCCTCCGGCTCCGGTAGGTGCAATCCTTTGTCTCTTGTCCGGTCCCCCAGACTGTGCTGCTCTCCTCATCCCAGGTCGGTCTCTCTCGTAAGCCGAAGCTCGATCTTGTTACTCTACCAATGAATCGCAGCGAAATCCCGCCAAGTAGGCACGGGTGGACTCCCTCAATCTCCTGGAAAAGAGATAGACATGCTGGTCCGTTGGAGGTGCAGTGGGCCCCAACAATGCCAACTCCGCTCTAAAACATCGAATCACCTCCATGACGAGAACATCCTCAAAACCGGCCTCTAGGAAGTCCTATACTCTATCTCGACGCAGTGAATCCGGGCAGAATGTCTCTCACGAGATGTAACAACTGGTCCATCCTGGTCATGCCCCCCCTCACCGACCTCCACCAGTACTGGGCCTCCTCTCGAAACAATGTTTGAACTATCTCCACCTGTCTCTCCTTCGGGCAGCGGATCGCCTCTAATGCTGACTCCACATGCCCAATCCAGTGCTCTACCTCAAGCCCTACCTTCCCATCGAAGTAGGGAACATGCTGCTGGTTGAAAGCTTTCAACTAGTCATCAGGTGCCACTACTACCGGTGCAACTATATCAGGTGCGGCTCTGATCTAAGTAGCCCTTTGCGAGACCTCAACTTATCTCGCCGGTGTGAGTGCAGGTGCAGGTACAGGTACCGGCACTGGTGGTGCTGGAGGCGGTGCTCCAGTCCTAAACGCCTCCTCTACTCGGCGTACATACTCCTTAAACACTGTAGCTCCAATGGATGCTCCCCCGGTCCTAGCAGATGGGGAACTATATGCCCCAGACCTCACAGCTGTCCTACCCTCAGCCTCGGGAATAACGCTCTCTGCAACGTCCTCGACGGGATCCTCAGCTGCTGGCGGATCCACAACGGGTGGGTCCGCAATGGGGATACGTCCCCGACCTCTCGGGCCTGGAGGTCTCCCTACTCGTCCCCGTCTCGGGACGGTAGTGTTAGCATGAAATATTGTGATAATTTTGGCACGTTTTCTAAACGTATTTGATTCATATTGATAGTCTTTGATTGAACATTGTTGCATGAGTGAGGTAATTTTCCTATATTGTCGATATGGATGTCTACACTAGTTCTATGTTGATTATAGGTACTTAAGAGCTATTTTCGAACGGAATCGAGCAAAGAAGAGTTGATTTGAGATGTCCATGGATAAAGGGCATTTTTAGAAGCAAATTGGAGTCTAACTTGAGGAATGCACGAGGCTAGGGAAGAATCACGTTCTTACCCTAAACCACGCTCTAAAATACGGCCGTACTACAAACCACGTTCAGTTCCACGGCCGTGGATCCTTGCAAAGAGAAGCGTGATGCATTCCAGTAACTATTACGGTCGTGGAACACATGGTGCAAACCGTGACCTAATCCACGCTCTAAATTACGGTCGTGGAAACTTCCACGACCGTGATCTTGGCAATCTTTTTCGCCACACTTTGAAGCCACGATCTTTTGAAGATTGGGCCGGGCCGATATTTTATCTTGCCCTATAAAAAGACGGACGAAAAGAGATTTCCGCATCCCCGCTAAGACTCGCTTTAGAGAACCGCGCTATCGACGCATCCTAACTTACGCTTATTGAGAAGCATTTGGGGATCTTGTTGGAGATCAAAGTTCGTGCTTGGATTTACCCTAATCTCGCACTTGGTGGAGATTATCGTTGGGATTTCCATATTTCCGGATTGACGGAAGATTCAGAAGGTTTCTTGCAAGAAGACTACTCTTCTTGTTTAGGTTTGATTTAGAAGACGGATTGACATCCCGTTCTTCCTTCTTTCCTAAGATTGTGTTTGTTTGTTCTATTACGGATCTTGTGACGATATTTGTTCTTGATTGTGACTTTGAGATTGGTTTGGAGATTATTGAAAGTTTTCGGAAGTTTTCATCTTTCTATCTTTTAATTCTTGAAATGATATCAACATGACTGTTATTGGCTAAAAACCCTTAACAATTCTAAGGTGAAGGGTTGATAGTTGTGGCTTAGATGATGATAGATCGATCGCAAATAGATTAGACCCTGAGAGTTCAAGAGAATTGTCGACGAACCCTAAATTACGGGCTGTTCTTGAGTTCCACGACCGTGGATTCTCAAGATCCAACCGTAATTTCCCTTAAGTTTACGAACCTGCTTTTACTTTAATCCAAAGTTAAAGATTTGCTTTAAATTAGTTTAGACTTGTCTTTTCTAGGTGGTAGTGAAGCCTCAACAACCTCTACCTCGATTATGAGTGTCATAACCTTAATCGGTTAAGTTAGTCTTGATCCTTGGATTACAAGTTTGGGTATTCGATACTAATTCTCACATTTAGAATCTTTCTATATTGAGCCTCAACAACCTGTATAGAGAGTGCCTTGTAGGTGAGTCGTATAAGGTTTTTGGAATACGATTACCTTACATTAGCATACCTTTGCATATCTCAACTCTGTCTTTATTTCATTAAGTATATCTTGAATCGATTGCCACAGCTGGATACTTGGATCTTTAGGATTGTTGTTTTCCCAATATTTGCAAACCTCTCATACTTACTCGCTTGATAATCTGCAATTGAATTTGTTCCCACCCAAATCCCTGTGTTCGATACTCTGGAATTCTTGCTTAACTACGTCGATCCGTACACTGCGGGTGTTCGCTCCAAACGGTGTGTGCAAGCTTTAAATTTATAACCCTAGACTTAAGCTTAAAACAAGGATGCGAACCCGCAGTGTACGGGTCAATCGTAGTAAAAGCAAGAAAATTCCAGGGGTCGATCACAGGGACTTAGTGAAACAAAGTCCAATACGGTATGCTAGTGTTAATGCTAACCACAAGAGCAAGTATACAATCAAAGATGAATAAGATGTCAAATAAAGCAAACATGCAATTCTAGGGATTAAAGCATCTAGTTGTGGTTCCAACTCAAGATCTATAGATAAGCGGACAAAGCTGAGATTTTTGCATGGGGAAGGTGTTACTAAAGTGGAGTAGATCACCGGGTAAGTCTCACTACACACTAATCCCAAACCGTAACTCCTATTACCGGGTAAGTCTCAAGGAATTAAGATAAAGAACTATTGCCTCAAACTAACACACCATCTAAGGGAATAGAATCAACCTTTACCGGGTAAGTCTCAGGCTAACTCACAAAGATGGGATGGAAGCACACTCAAACCCCAATAAAGGACAAGCCTTTATTACCTACACTTATGATCGTTAGTATACAAACTAAGGAATTACCGGGTAAGTCTCATCCTAAGCTTGCTTTGAACCAGAAAGGTATAATAAGAATAGGATTTGGCAAACTCTAACACATTAACTCTCAGTTAAGGATCGGATAAGCCACCTCGGTCAGCCAGTTTCCACCCCGGCCGAGATGTTCATCGACTGAACGAGATGCTTAGGGTTAAGGTTAAAGACTCGAACTTTCAGGATCCTACTGTGATTAAGATCATTCTATCATTGTTTTTCCCACAACCTTCAGCCAATCACCCTAGAATCACACAAGGAAATTAGCCACTCATCATCATAATGAAAGTATTAAATATATGGAAAGAAGGTGAATATTTGAACAAAGAAGAATTTAATGAAAACACTTCAATAACTGAATCAAATATCACACAAAATCGTTCCTTGGATAATAATCCAACAAGACAAGACAACAAGAAAAGGAATTGAAGACAATCTTACAAAACCCTCCAAAAAGCTATAAAGCTATAGTCTTCAATCTTCCTTCAACCTTCAAAAAGGTTCTTCGAATCTCCCAAATTGGAGTAGGATGCGGCTGCTGCGCTGATAGCGGGTGTATGCAGCCTGTATTTCGGTGTAAGCGGGCTTCTCGAATTGTGGAAAATCCAACCCTTTTTATAGGAAAAATAACCCTCCAAAAATAATAAATCTTAAGAAGATATTATCCCATAAATATAGGTAAAATATATGATTCTGCATATCTCCTTCCTTCTAGAAGCTCAGCCCAAAAATATAAGATCACTTTCCAATTTTAAAAGATCTCAGCCAAGAATAAAATATTCTCGCCGCGTCCTAGGTGTTCGCCTCGGTCGAGTCGGTGTCTCTGGATCGCCTCGGTCGAGATGAATCTCTGGGCAACCGAGGTGATCATAACTGAGTGTAGAATCTCTCAAAACTGGTCCAAAGTAAATCTTTAATCCATGGCTATGCTTCCTAAGGATTCCTTTTTGCTCCTCAATGTAGCTCCAAATGACTCTTGACTCCTTTTGCTCCTTTTCAATGCAAAACGTACCATATTACCTGCAATTACAACGAAACTAGGTGCAGACCTCGATTCTCGCAAGGGTAGATGAAATGGTAGTAAAATCACATAATGTACATACAAACATGCAGATTATGAAAGATAAAACGTCTAAACAAACCCCAAAATATAGACTATAATTCATGCTATCAAAATACCCCATACTTAGCCCTTGCTTGTCCCTAAGCAAGTTCCTCATATAGAAATTAAGATAGAATGGATTATAAGTCAAGAAAATCAATGAGAAGTCCTTCAAAAATATTTTTATGGTGTGCAACTATCATAGATCACTCTAAGAGAGTACTTCCTGGAAATTAAAAACTCAATATGATCAAAACATTTTATAAATATAGGAAAGTTGTTCATCTTTGCATAAAATCATAGAATGCATAATAAATCATAATTATCAAAATTAATCATGTATAATCCGATTTAAACCGCTAAGTCAATCAACAAGCTCAAGGTCTCAAGGGCTTCCCAAAAGAAAGGTCAAGAAACGTGTAGGGTAGGGATGCATGTAAGGTAATGTGGTGCTAGAATCCGGGAAAAGGATGAACTTCACTTTCACTTTGACTTGCAACATCTTCCACCAATAAGCTTTGCTTATTTCACACTTTTTTCTCTTTTACTTTACTTTTTGGGATGCATGGATAGAGGTGCACAATAACCGAAGCCTAGGAAATCCGCAATCATCAATTTCTTGAGATGCGTCAAACCCTTGATGCACATACCATGACCCGTTAGGAATATCGCTCAATCCGACTTTGGCAAGACACAAACACCCGGCTATGTGAATGGTGCCGAGTTACTCATCTTCATGATTGACTTCCCCAAACCTATTATTGCTTTCTAACACTTTCACTTTCAGCCACTTCTCAACTTTTGACTTGCTTTCACCACTTCGCTTGCTTCCAAATTCCCGGATAGGTAAAGGGAGGCAATATTTTTATGGTGTGCAACTATCATAGATCACTCTAAGAGAGTACTTCCTGGAAATTAAAAACTCAATATGATCAAAACATTTTATAAATATAGGAAAGTTGTTCATCTTTGCATAAAATCATAGAATGCATAATAAATCATAATTATCAAAATTAATCATGTATAATCCGATTTAAACCGCTAAGTCAATCAACAAGCTCAAGGTCTCAAGGGCTTCCCAAAAGAAAGGTCAAGAAACGTGTAGGGTAGGGATGCATGTAAGGTAATGTGGTGCTAGAATCCGGGAAAAGGATGAACTTCACTTTCACTTTGACTTGCAACATCTTCCACCAATAAGCTTTGCTTATTTCACACTTTTTTCTCTTTTACTTTACTTTTTGGGATGCATGGATAGAGGTGCACAATAACCGAAGCCTAGGAAATCCGCAATCATCAATTTCTTGAGATGCGTCAAACCCTTGATGCACATACCATGACCCGTTAGGAATATCGCTCAATCCGACTTTGGCAAGACACAAACACCCGGCTATGTGAATGGTGCCGAGTTACTCATCTTCATGATTGACTTCCCCAAACCTATTATTGCTTTCTAACACTTTCACTTTCAGCCACTTCTCAACTTTTGACTTGCTTTCACCACTTCGCTTGCTTCCAAATTCCCGGATAGGTAAAGGGAGGCAATATGTATATGAGGGGCTAAGCATGATCAAGAAGAAGAAGAAGAAGAAGAATGAATTGCCTTGGTCTTTCCAAGAAGAACGTGAGAGAACTTATGCTGCGGTGTCAACCTTCAAATTCAACATAATTTGGATAAAAATAAAGTATTAAACATGCCAATAATTTCAAACAAAGCATTTAGCAACTTAAACATATCATAAAACATTTCAAACATATAAAGAATTTAAATCCAGTCGGTAAACAAAATCTTCACTGAGATCATATCCAGATAAGTAACACAAAATCGTTTTCGAAAATTTTCTGTTACGCCCACCTCGGTCGAGGTGTTCTTAGTTCAACCGAGGTGAAGTGCCTCGTTTCGCCAGAATCTCCCCGGTCGAGGTCAAAAAATATTATTATTATTTTTTTAAAACCATTTTTTTTTCTTTTCGGTTTCGACGTTTTTCTCAATCAAATAACCTGTAGGTATGCATGTAATATCTGATAATCATATAAATGCATAAGTGAAGCATAAAATAAAATATCCGATACATCATAAGTCGAATAATACATCATAAGTCAAATAAGTCAGATAAGTACATCAACTACCCCATACTTGGGACACACTGTCCCAGTGGGTCAAAATAAGTCTAAGGACAGGAAACTCACCGAACATAGCTAAACTGCATGAAGGAGTAAGAAACAACTCCCGGATAAGACCATCTCGGTTGGCGAAGCACATCTCGGTCGAGGTGTTCTGACAGTACCCGAGATGTATCTCAGGAAAGCTCGTTTCCTCAACTTCTCGAAATTTTGTTCTTCCAGTGTAGCTCTTGAACTATGATCCTTCCTTTTGGAATACCTGGTTGTTGTCTAGAGGAAAACAAAAACAAAGCAACTATCTAAACTAAACTAGAAAAGGGAGAAGAAAGCAATACCTTGGGTTGCCTCCCAAGAAGCGCTTGGTTTAAGGTCGCTAGCTGGACCCTTCTCCATAGATTTACTCAATGTACCTTGAACACTTTGGAGTGCTCATCATATCCATCATAAAACTCTTCCAAAAAGGTTCCGGTTCCTAATTTCACCGGCAAATGGTAGGATTTCCTACGTACAAGCTTGTACGATTTGGTTCTCACCGGAATCCTACCGGTCTTCCTCTTTGTCCATGGGACATAACTCAGTCTTTCATCCCATCCTTTCCTTGATCGAGAAAACAGCTTCTCGAGAATCCTAGTAGCTTCCCCTTCTATAGCTTGGGGATGGTACAAGGTCCTTAGCATGCGAGGGACCCCATACTTGAACAAATAACACTTCGTTGCCTTAGCGGTGAAGCGCTTGTTAACTTCACTCCTTATAATCCAAGGAGCATCTTCTTCCAACAATTTCAAGGAAGACTTCATCTTAATCTTTGGAGGTTCTTTCGGAAGAGACCTCCAACTCTCCGGTGCATTCCTTTCCTCCACCTTGACCACAGTCTCAGTAATTTGGTCAGGGTTTGCTGCATCTTGCAGTTCTACAAGTTCTTCTTTCATCTCGACCGAGGTCACTTCCACCTCGACCGAGGTCTCAACAGCCAGATCGAGATCTTCCACATCTTCTCCCTCAAAAGCTTCAGGAGAAACTTCTGGTTTGACTGGAGGTATGCTCGAAACGTGCAACACTTCCTTATGCTCCTCTTCCGGCTTAGCATAGGATAGGGCGTTTTCCTTGAGCTCCGTCACCTTCTTCATTAACTTCTCCAACCTAGATTCGAGAGAATCTTCAAGAGGTTGCTCATAAGTCTTTTTAGGGACATTAAGTTCATCCCACATTGCAAGTTCGTGTTGAATGGCCTCTTCTCTTTCCCATTCATTGTTGAACCAATAGAAGGAGTACTTCTCCTCCAAGTATTCATAATGATCTGCCCTAGCACTTTGTCTTGCTATCCAGGCTGGATCAAACATAGCCATAAGAAATCCTGAAAACTACAAAACTCATAGAAAGAGTAGTTAGTAGCAACAGGGGCAAGCGCCCCGAAAGCAAACCGTACCGGCTCGGTCTAGACCAAGTCCCCGGCAACGGCGCCAAAAACTTGTTCGCTCCAAACGGTGTGTGCAAGCTTTAAATTTATAACCCTAGACTTAAGCTTAAAACAAGGATGCGAACCCGCAGTGTACGGGTCAATCGTAGTAAAAGCAAGAAAATTCCAGGGGTCGATCACAGGGACTTAGTGAAACAAAGTCCAATACGGTATGCTACTGTTAATGCTAACCACAAGAGCAAGTATACAATCAAAGATGAATAAGATGTCAAATAAAGCAAACATGCAATTCTAGGGATTAAAGCATCTAGTTGTGGTTCCAACTCAAGATCTATAGATAAGCGGACAAAGCTGAGATTTTTGCATGGGGAAGGTGTTACTAAAGTGGAGTAGATCACCGGGTAAGTCTCACTACACACTAATCCCAAACCGTAACTCCTATTACCGGGTAAGTCTCAAGGAATTAAGATAAAGAACTATTGCCTCAAACTAACACACCATCTAAGGGAATAGAATCAACCTTTACCGGGTAAGTCTCAGGCTAACTCACAAAGATGGGATGGAAGCACACTCAAACCCCAATAAAGGACAAGCCTTTATTACCTACACTTATGATCGTTAGTATACAAACTAAGGAATTACCGGGTAAGTCTCATCCTAAGCTTGCTTTGAACCAGAAAGGTATAATAAGAATAGGATTTGGCAAACTCTAACACATTAACTCTCAGTTAAGGATCGGATAAGCCACCTCGGTCAGACAGTTTCCACCCCGGCCGAGATGTTCATCGACTGAACGAGATGCTTAGGGTTAAGGTTAAAGACTCGAACTTTCAGGATCCTACTGTGATTAAGATCATTCTATCATTGTTTTTCCCACAACCTTCAGCCAATCACCCTAGAATCACACAAGGAAATTAGCCACTCATCATCATAATGAAAGTATTAAATATATGGGAAGAAGGTGAATATTTGAACAAAGAAGAATTTAATGAAAACACTTCAATAACTGAATCAAATATCACACAAAATCGTTCCTTGGATAATAATCCAACAAGACAAGACAACAAGAAAAGGAATTGAAGACAATCTTACAAAACCCTCCAAAAAGCTATAAAGCTATAGTCTTCAATCTTCCTTCAACCTTCAAAAAGGTTCTTCGAATCTCCCAAATTGGAGTAGGATGCGGCTGCTGCGTCGTATAAGCTCTGATCGACGGTATAGCGTGATGTCGGATTTGTGGAAAATCCAACCCTTTTTATAGGAAAAATAACCCTCCAAAAATAATAAATCTTAAGAAGATATTATCCCATAAATATAGGTAAAATATATGATTCTGCATATCTCCTTCCTTCTAGAAGCTCAGCCCAAAAATATAAGATCACTTTCCAATTTTAAAAGATCTCAGCCAAGAATAAAATATTCTCGCCGCGTCCTAGGTGTTCGCCTCGGTCGAGTCGGTGTCTCTGGATCGCCTCGGTCGAGATGAATCTCTGGGCAACCGAGGTGATCATAACTGAGTGTAGAATCTCTCAAAACTGGTCCAAAGTAAATCTTTAATCCATGGCTATGCTTCCTGAAGGATTCCTTTTTGCTCCTCAATGTAGCTCCAAATGACTCTTGACTCCTTTTGCTCCTTTTCAATGCAAAACGTACCATATTACCTGCAATTACAACGAAACTAGGTGCAGACCTCGATTCTCGCAAGGGTAGATGAAATGGTAGTAAAATCACATAATGTACATACAAACATGCAGATTATGAAAGATAAAACGTCTAAACAAACCCCAAAATATAGACTATAATTCATGCTATCAAAATACCCCATACTTAGCCCTTGCTTGTCCCTAAGCAAGTTCCTCATATAGAAATTAAGATAGAATGGATTATAAGTCAAGAAAATCAATGAGAAGTCCTTCAAAAATATTTTTATGGTGTGCAACTATCATAGATCACTCTAAGAGAGTACTTCCTGGAAATTAAAAACTCAATATGATCAAAACATTTTATAAATATAGGAAAGTTGTTCATCTTTGCATAAAATCATAGAATGCATAATAAATCATAATTATCAAAATTAATCATGTATAATCCGATTTAAACCGCTAAGTCAATCAACAAGCTCAAGGTCTCAAGGGCTTCCCAAAAGAAAGGTCAAGAAACGTGTAGGGTAGGGATGCATGTAAGGTAATGTGGTGCTAGAATCCGGGAAAAGGATGAACTTCACTTTCACTTTGACTTGCAACATCTTCCACCAATAAGCTTTGCTTATTTCACACTTTTTTCTCTTTTACTTTACTTTTTGGGATGCATGGATAGAGGTGCACAATAACCGAAGCCTAGGAAATCCGCAATCATCAATTTCTTGAGATGCGTCAAACCCTTGATGCACATACCATGACCCGTTAGGAATATCGCTCAATCCGACTTTGGCAAGACACAAACACCCGGCTATGTGAATGGTGCCGAGTTACTCATCTTCATGATTGACTTCCCCAAACCTATTATTGCTTTCTAACACTTTCACTTTCAGCCACTTCTCAACTTTTGACTTGCTTTCACCACTTCGCTTGCTTCCAAATTCCCGGATAGGTAAAGGGAGGCAATATGTATATGAGGGGCTAAGCATGATCAAGAAGAAGAAGAAGAAGAAGAATGAATTGCCTTGGTCTTTCCAAGAAGAACGTGAGAGAACTTATGCTGCGGTGTCAACCTTCAAATTCAACATAATTTGGATAAAAATAAAGTATTAAACATGCCAATAATTTCAAACAAAGCATTTAGCAACTTAAACATATCATAAAACATTTCAAACATATAAAGAATTTAAATCCAGTCGGTAAACAAAATCTTCACTGAGATCATATCCAGATAAGTAACACAAAATCGTTTTCGAAAATTTTCTGTTAAGCCCACCTCGGTCGAGGTGTTCTTAGTTCAACCGAGGTGAAGTGCCTCGTTTCGCCAGAATCTCCCCGGTCGAGGTCAAAAAATATTATTATTATTTTTTTAAAACCATTTTTTTTTTCGACGTTTTTCTCAATCAAATAACCTGTAGGTATGCATGTAATATCTGATAATCATATAAATGCATAAGTGAAGCATAAAATAGAATATCCGATAAAATAGAATGTCATACATCAAAAGTAGTCAAATAACGTCAAGTAGTCAAATAAGTACAAACACCCCATACTTGGGACACACTGTCCCAGTGGGTCAAAATAAGTCTAAGGACAGGAAACTCACCGAACATAGCTAAACTGCATGAAGGAGTAAGAAACAACTCCCGGATAAGACCATCTCGGTTGGCGAAGCACATCTCGGTCGAGGTGTTCTGACAGTACCCGAGATGTATCTCAGGAAAGCTCGTTTCCTCAACTTCTCGAAATTTTGTTCTTCCAGTGTAGCTCTTGAACTATGATCCTTCCTTTTGGAATACCTGGTTGTTGTCTAGAGGAAAACAAAAACAAAGCAACTATCTAAACTAAACTAGAAAAGGGAGAAGAAAGCAATACCTTGGGTTGCCTCCCAAGAAGCGCTTGGTTTAAGGTCGCTAGCTGGACCCTTCTCCATAGATTTACTCAATGTACCTTGAACACTTTGGAGTGCTCATCATATCCATCATAAAACTCTTCCAAAAAGGTTCCGGTTCCTAATTTCACCGGCAAATGGTAAGATCTCCCACGTACAAGCTTGTACGGTTTGATTCTCACCGGATTCCTTCTAGCCTTCCTGCACTCCAATGGGACATAATCTAGCCTTGCGTCCCATCCTTTCCTTGATCGAGAAAACAGTTTCTCGAGAATCCTAGTAGCTTCCCCTTCTATAGCTTGGGGATGGTACAAGGTCCTTAGCATGCGAGGGACCCCATACTTGAACAAATAACACTTCGTTGCCTTAGCGGTGAAGCGCTTGTTAACTTCACTCCTTATAATCCAAGGAGCATCTTCTTCCAACAATTTCAAGGAAGACTTCATCTTAATCTTTGGAGGTTCTTTCGGAAGAGACCTCCAACTCTCCGGTGCATTCCTGAAAAATTCAGAAATATTAATAGGGAATTCAAATGAAGTAGGAGAATGTACCTTGCAAAGTTCTCCAAGGTTTGAGACAAGTTTCATGCTGGGTTGATAATCCACACACGAAATCTCTCTCAGTTCAGATGGTCTTTCTTCCACCTTGACCACAATCTCAGTAATTTGGCCAAGGTTCTCTGCATCTTCTGCTTCCAGTTTTGCAGATTCTTCCATCTCGACCGAGGTCACTTCCACCTCGACCGAGGTCTCAACAGCCAGATCGAGATCTTCCACATCTTCTCCCTCAAAAGCTTCAGGAGAAACTTCTGGTTTGACTGGAGGTATGCTCGAAACGTGCAACACTTCCTTATGCTCCTCTTCCGGCTTAGCATAGGATAGGGCGTTTTCCTTGAGCTCCGTCACCTTCTTCATTAACTTCTCCAACCTAGATTCGAGAGAATCTTCAAGAGGTTGCTCATAAGTCTTTTTAGGGACATTAAGTTCATCCCACATTGCAAGTTCGTGTTGAATGGCCTCTTCTCTTTCCCATTCATTGTTGAACCAATAGAAGGAGTACTTCTCCTCCAAGTATTCATAATGATCTGCCCTAGCACTTTGTCTTGCTATCCAGGCTGGATCAAACATAGCCATAAGAAATCCTGAAAACTACAAAACTCATAGAAAGAGTAGTTAGTAGCAACAGGGGCAAGCGCCCCGAAAGCAAACCGTACCGGCTCGGTCTAGACCAAGTCCCCGGCAACGGCGCCAAAAACTTGTTCGCTCCAAACGGTGTGTGCAAGCTTTAAATTTATAACCCTAGACTTAAGCTTAAAACAAGGATGCGAACCCGCAGTGTACGGGTCAATCGTAGTAAAAGCAAGAAAATTCCAGGGGTCGATCACAGGGACTTAGTGAAACAAAGTCCAATACGGTATGCTAGTGTTAATGCTAACCACAAGAGCAAGTATACAATCAAAGATGAATAAGATGTCAAATAAAGCAAACATGCAATTCTAGGGATTAAAGCATCTAGTTGTGGTTCCAACTCAAGATCTATAGATAAGCGGACAAAGCTGAGATTTTTGCATGGGGAAGGTGTTACTAAAGTGGAGTAGATCACCGGGTAAGTCTCACTACACACTAATCCCAAACCGTAACTCCTATTACCGGGTAAGTCTCAAGGAATTAAGATAAAGAACTATTGCCTCAAACTAACACACCATCTAAGGGAATAGAATCAACCTTTACCGGGTAAGTCTCAGGCTAACTCACAAAGATGGGATGGAAGCACACTCAAACCCCAATAAAGGACAAGCCTTTATTACCTACACTTATGATCGTTAGTATACAAACTAAGGAATTACCGGGTAAGTCTCATCCTAAGCTTGCTTTGAACCAGAAAGGTATAATAAGAATAGGATTTGGCAAACTCTAACACATTAACTCTCAGTTAAGGATCGGATAAGCCACCTCGGTCAGCCAGTTTCCACCCCGGCCGAGATGTTCATCGACTGAACGAGATGCTTAGGGTTAAGGTTAAAGACTCGAACTTTCAGGATCCTACTGTGATTAAGATCATTCTATCATTGTTTTTCCCACAACCTTCAGCCAATCACCCTAGAATCACACAAGGAAATTAGCCACTCATCATCATAATGAAAGTATTAAATATATGGGAAGAAGGTGAATATTTGAACAAAGAAGAATTTAATGAAAACACTTCAATAACTGAATCAAATATCACACAAAATCGTTCCTTGGATAATAATCCAACAAGACAATACAACAAGAAAAGGAATTGAAGACAATCTTACAAAACCCTCCAAAAAGCTATAAAGCTATAGTCTTCAATCTTCCTTCAACCTTCAAAAAGGTTCTTCGAATCTCCCAAATTGGAGTAGGATGCGGCTGCTGCGCTGATAGCGGGTGTGCTGCGTCGTATGCGGGATGTTCTAACTGTAAGCGGATGTCGACGTATGCGGCGTGTCGGATTTGTGGAAAATCCAACCCTTTTTATAGGAAAAATAACCCTCCAAAAATAATAAATCTTAAGAAGATATTATCCCATAAATATAGGTAAAATATATGATTCTGCATATCTCCTTCCTTCTAGAAGCTCAGCCCAAAAATATAAGATCACTTTCCAATTTTAAAAGATCTCAGCCAAGAATAAAATATTCTCGCCGCGTCCTAGGTGTTCGCCTCGGTCGAGTCGGTGTCTCTGGATCGCCTCGGTCGAGATGAATCTCTGGGCAACCGAGGTGATCATAACTGAGTGTAGAATCTCTCAAAACTGGTCCAAAGTAAATCTTTAATCCATGGCTATGCTTCCTGAAGGATTCCTTTTTGCTCCTCAATGTAGCTCCAAATGACTCTTGACTCCTTTTGCTCCTTTTCAATGCAAAACGTACCATATTACCTGCAATTACAACGAAACTAGGTGCAGACCTCGATTCTCGCAAGGGTAGATGAAATGGTAGTAAAATCACATAATGTACATACAAACATGCAGATTATGAAAGATAAAACGTCTAAACAAACCCCAAAATATAGACTATAATTCATGCTATCAGCGGGTTCGCTGCTTGATTCTAGTTTTATAAATTTAAAGCTTATTTGCACACACCTTTAGGGGCAAACAAGTTTTTGGCGCCGTTGCTGGGGATTTGGTTTCGGCCGAATTCGGTAGCCGGTTGTCAAGCTTGGGAGCTTGCTCTCGTTATTTGATATTACTTTGAGTGCATGCGCAGGTCAAGGAACACCGAAGATCTCTTACCTCTTGATCAAGAGCTAGAGAAAACTTTAAGACAAAAGCGCAAGGAAAAGAAGATGGCTGAAGAACACGAACGTGATCTTCAAACGGAGTTGGCGGAGAAGGAAGCTCAACTCCAATGGAATGAGAACCTCCGCCGGGATGAAATGGATCGTCATCAATCTGAAGTTAGCAAACTACAGGATGCGATGTTCCAAATGAGGATGGAGTTAAGCGACCTTAAGAATAAGGGAAGCAAGAAATCCTCAAGGAGGGAATCAAGATCTAGAAGAAGAAGAAGTCATTCATCCGCTGATGATAGTGACTCTTCCATGCCACCGTTAGAAGAAATTGATCCCACGATCAATATAAATCCTTTTCATCCACAAGGAGCTGCTAATCGCCGTGTTCCACCCAGGAACGCAAGGATCGAGCGTGTGGACAATGAGCCAAGAACTCTTGGCCAGCGGATGGATGCAACACAACAACCACGCCGCTTGGGCGTGAATTTTGATGCTGAAGATGTACAAGGGTTTAGTTTCAACCCTCAAGTTATTACTCTTGTTCGCCAAAACCAATTTGGCGGGACAAGCGCTGAATCTCCACACCAACACTTGCAAAACTTTGAGTGTATGATGGAGACGATGAGACCGAAGAATGCTACTACCAACAGCTACAAGCTCAAGCCTTTCTTCTTCTCTTTGAAGGGGAAAGCGTTATCTTGGGACCAAGTTCTTCCTAGTGGGAAACTAGATACGTGGGAAGACCTCTCCGCGGAGTTCCTCATCAAATTCTTTCCGCCTTCCAAAACGGCGGAACTTAGAGGTAAGATTAATGCTTTTTCCATGAGACCTAACGAAAGTTTGTTTCAATCTTGGGAAAGGTTTCAGTATTTGCTCTTGGATTACCCTCATCATGGCATATCCAAACTTGCCTTGCTGGAGATTTACTACAAGGGGCTGGATGCGGGAACGCAATTCAACCTCCAATCCCTCTCATGTGGAACCTTCATGGACATGAGAGAAGATGACGCTTGGGACTTCATTGAGAAGCAAGCAAGAGTCATAGAGAAGTATTCCCAGCGGAAAGTGGAGGGAAATCGTGTGGAGCAAGGAGCAAAGCTCACACACGAAGCTCAAAATCAGATTTTCTCCCTCAACAATGAGATCAAAGAGTTGAAAGAGGCAATCAAGACCAACTTCCCAAGGCAACAAGGGAAAGATGTTGGTTATTTGGGCAACAACAATGGCGGTGATAACACAAACCGCAACAACAACAACAACCGGAACAATAACCGAAATAACAATTGGAATGGAAACAACAACAACCGGAACAACAATTGGAACAACAATAGGGGTTCAAACAACAACAATTGGCGCTCCAATCAACAAAATTCCGCTAACTCCTATCCTTCCAATTCTAATTCACTAACTCCACCCTCCTCTTCCTCTACTCCTTTGAAAAGCCAGGGACAAACGTCAAATGGAGGAAACACTTTGGGAAAGGAGAAGGCCGATCCCATGTTGGAAACGATTCTGGGAAAGCTTCAAGGGTTGGAGAACCGCCTCATCAAGGTTGATGATCAAGTTTCTAAGGTTGATAAAGCTCAAAAGGTTTTAGAAAACCAAATGTTCAACCATGCGGAGGAAGTTCCTAGGAATCAAGGAAAGCTTCCAGGAAAGACGGAGGACAACCCTAAGGGAAGGGTGATGGCGATAACAACTAGGAGCGGAGTGACGACTACCGATCCGCAGCCTACGTTCGTTGAAGTCCCCGTAGAGAAAGACAAGGGGAAGGGGAAGGAGAAGGAAGATGTCTACGTTCCTCCTCCGGCTTACAAACCTCCCTACCATTCCCTCAATCTAGAGCGCGAGCGTACATAGACAAACAATTCGGTAAGTTCATAGAACTCATGAGTAAGCTGCATATTTATATACCCTTTATTGATGCTATTGTAGGTATGCCGGCTTATGGCAAGTTCTTGAAGGAGCTCCTCTCCAACAAGAGGAAGCTAGAAGACTTCGGAGAGGTCAAGATGAGTTTGGATTCTTCGGATCTCATCAAGACCATGAAGGAGAAAATGCCCCCAAAATTGAAGGATCCGGGGTCATTTTGTATTCCCATTGGAGTGGGAGATGTCACATACGACGCTTTATGTGACTTAGGAGCAAGTGTGAGCATCATACCAGTTGCATTGTGCAGGAAGATCGGTTTAGGCGACCCTAAACCGGTGAAGATGACGTTATACATGGCGGATCGATCCATCACTCGCCCCGTCGGTATTGTGGAAGACGTCCCGGTCAAGCTAGGTAAATTCTTTGTTCCCATTGACTTTGTCGTGCTTGATATTCCTGCAGATAGTCCGGTCCCGATCATACTCGGAAGACCGTTTCTTGCAACTTCCGGCTGCATGGTCGATTGCGAGAATGGGAGACTCGCTTTTGATATAGGAGAAGAGAAAGTGGAATTCATCCTTTCCACTCTAGTGAAGGAGCCAATCTTCGATGAGGATATCTACGACGTCCAAGATGAAGAAGGATTATCTAGAGAGGAAGTAAGTGCGATTCTCTTTAACGATCCTCTACAAAAAGTCATTACTATGAGTCTAACATTTGTAGGGGAAGAAGAAGAGTGCAATGAGGTAACTGAAGCCTTAGAAGCACAAGGAGAGATGCATGAAGAGGAGTTTGAGAAACTCCACGATGAAGCTGAAAACGTGAGAATTCACGGCCATACTTTGTATTCCACGGCCGTGGATTTCACAACCAAAAACGTCCTTCACTCCAGGGGATTATACGGTCGTGGAGGAGATGTGACAACCGTATTTCCCTTCCACGCCCTAAACCACGGCCGTGGAGGACAAGATCCACCCGTAATTTTGGCCGTGGAAGAGAGTGATCAAGACACTTCTTCAGATTCTTCTCCCACACATTCAACACCCTTAGAAACTTCTAAGGAGACATCGGATGCTTCTCAAGGATCATTGGAAGCTCCGAAAGCAATGGAACTCAAACCACTTCCAACTCATCTAAGGTAGGCTTTTCTAGGATCTAATTCTACCTTTCCGGTTATCGTTAGTTCCGAACTAAGCATAGATGAACATGAACAGCTCATGATTGTCCTTAGAAAACATAGAAAAGCCATAGGCTATACTATTGAGGACTTAGTAGGAATTAAACCCTCCCTATGCATGCATAAGATATTAATGGAGGAAGATTTTAGAACTTCAAGACAACCTCAAAGGCGGTTGAATCCGACCATGAAGGAGGTTGTCAAGAAGGAAATTCTTAAGCTTCTTGATGCAGGTATCATCTATCCTATCTCCGATAGTAAGTGGGTGAGTCCAGTTCAAGTAGTTCCGAAGAAGGGAGGAATGACGGTCATCACCAACAAGAACAACGAACTCATTCCTACCCGAACCGTGACTGGATGGCGAATGTGCATAGACTACCGCAAGCTCAACAACGCAACGCGGAAGGATCACTTTCCATTGCCATTCATCGATCAAATGCTTGAAAGGTTAGCACAACATTCACATTTTTGCTACCTTGACGGTTATAGTGGTTTCTTTCAGATTCCGATACATCCGGATGATCAAGAGAAGACCACATTCACGTGCCCTTGGGGTACGTTCGCCTATAGGAGAATGCCGTTCGGGCTTTGCAACGCCCCAACCACCTTTCAACGGTGCATGATGGCCATCTTCTCCGAATACGTAGAGGAAATCATGGAAGTCTTCATGGACGACTTCTCCGTATACGGTTCCTCTTTTAACGATTGCCTTTCTAACCTTTCTCTTGTTTTGCAAAGATGTGAAGACACTAACCTAGTTCTTAATTGGGAGAAGTGTCAATTCATGGTTAAGGAAGGGATTGTATTAGGTCACTTAGTCTCTAGTAGAGGGATAGAAGTAGACAAGGCTAAGATAGAGACCATAGAGAAACTTCTTCCCCCAATTTCGGTGAAAGGGATAAGAAGTTTCCTAGGACATGCTGGATTCTATAGACGTTTCATTAAGGACTTTTCTAAGATATCAAAACCTCTCACTCATCTATTGATGAAGGATGCGGTTTTTGAGTTTTCGCAGGAATGTTTGGATGCGTTTAGCACCATTCGGCAAGCTCTAATTTCAGCACCTATTATCCAACCTCCGGATTGGACTCTTCCCTTTGAGATTATGTGCGATGCTAGTGACGTAGCAATTGGAGCTGTTCTTGGACAACGAAAGGAAGGGCGAACCCACGCCATATACTATGCTAGCAAGACGCTAGACGAAGCACAACTCAACTACGCCACTACCGAAAAATAATTTTTAGCCATTGTCTATGCTATTGACAAGTTTCGCTCTTATCTTGTAGGTGCAAAGGTGATTGTCTACACGGATCATGCTGCGATTTGATACCTCCTTGCAAAGAAAGATGCGAAGCCAAGGCTAATTAGATGGATTCTTCTCCTACAAGAATTTGATCTTGAGATCCGCGACAAGAAAGGCTCGGAAAATTCTATTGTGGATCATTTGAGTCGCCTAACACATCTAGAGGACGACTATCTACCCATTGATGACTCCTTTCCGGACGAACACTTACACATCATAGAGGAGTGCATCAACGTGATCTCCAAAGGTAACGAACCATGGTTTGCTGATTTTGTTAACTATTTGGTTTGCCAGGAGATACCGCCCGGACTATCCTACGCACAAAGGAAGAAGTTCTTTAAGGACGTCCGGGAATACTATTGGATTGAGCCTCTCCTCTTTAAGAGAGGTCCGGATGACATCATTCGGCGATGTGTACTGGAAGACGAGATACAAAGTGTCATCCGCCATTGTCATTCACTACCTTGTGGAGGACACGCTAGTTCGAACAAGACTAGCGCAAATGTATTGCAATCTGGATTCTATTGGCCTACTTTATTTAGAGATGTGCAATCCTTTGTTTCTTGCTGCGATGCTTGTCAAAGAACAGGCAATATTTCTAGAAGGAATGAGATGCCCCTCAACAACATCCAAGAGGTGGAGATTTTCGACGTTTGGGGAGTTGATTTCATGGGACCATTCCCTACTTCTTGTGGAAATCAATACATACTATTGGCGGTAGACTACGTTTCTAGATGGGTGGAGGCAATTGCCTCTCCCACAAATGATGCCATGGTGGTGGTTAAGTTCTTCAACAAGACCATCTTCCCGCGATTTGGGACGCCAAGGACTATCATTAGTGATGGAGGTTCTCACTTCATAACCCGTCGCTTTGAAGCTCTTCTAGCTAAGTATGGGGTTACTCACAAGATCGCTACCCCTTATCATCCACAAACAAGTGGACAAGTTGAGATCTCAAATAGGGAGATCAAAGGAATTCTAGAGAAAATAGTTTCAAGGACTAGGAAGGATTGGTCCTTGAAGCTTGACGATGCATTATGGGCGTACCGGACTGCGTACAAGACTCCCATAGGAACCACGCCATACAATCTTGTGTATGGGAAGTCTTGCCACTTGCCGGTAGAGTTGGAACACAAAGCGTTTTGGGCTATCAAGTGGCTGAATTTCGGCATGAAGGAAGCGGGAGAGAAGCGTCTCCTAGACATCAATAAGCTGGAAGAACTCCGCTTGAACGCTTATGAAAACGCTAAGATCTACAAAGAGAGAGCAAAGCGTTGGCATGATAAACATATCATTCGAAAGGACTTCAAAGAAGGAGATCAAGTTCTCCTCTTCAATTCAAGACTTCGCCTCTTTCCAGGTAAGCTTAAATCCCGTTGGACCGGACCTTTTCTAATTAAGCGCATTTTCCCCCATGGTGCAGTTGAAGTATGGGGTGAAGCAAGCGGAAGTTTTAAGGTGAACGGCCAACGACTCAAGAAGTACACGCCGGAACTCCAAGCTGAAGAGTTCGCGCCTACCGCACTCGAATAAGTGCGAGATTGGTCTAGCTACGGACCTTAAACAAAGCGCTTCTTGGGAGGCAACCCAAGGTATTGCATTTTCGTTTTTGTTTTCGATTCATAATTTAGCTTAGTATAGACGTTTTCGCTTTGTTTTTGCCTCGATTTCTTCCGGTATGTTCGTGTTTTTGGTTGTAGGATCAATGGAAAAAGAAAAGGGGATGATAATGTTGAAGAAAAGTGACGAAATTTGGACTTTGGAGCTTTACAGAGACTTCCACGGTCTAAATTACGGGCGTCATAGCTATAGTGCCCGTAATTTCCAAAAGCCTTTGAAAAATCACCAAAATCACGGTTCCGTACACTTCCACGGCCGTGGAACACCCCGACAGACAGTGATTTTCAAAAATTTTGCCTGTAACTATAAAAGCCACATTCTTCACAAAAACCACCCAAAACCCCTCTTTCCACGACCTAAGTGCCGAAACCTCACGACCCCCTCTCAAATCTTCGTTTTCTAATCGTTTTCAACGATTCTTCGTCCTAAACTGCAGCAAATTCAACCACAAACAAGATCCAAGTGACGAATCAAGCGGAAATTCATCAACAAACGCACAATTCGGATTTTTCAATCCGAAAAAGAGGTTTATTCTCTCTTCTTGATTCTCGCCGATTTAGTTCGTTTTTGCTATAGATTTTTAGGAAGAACTGATTGAGACTGGAAGGAATTAGACTAGGACTGCTTGTTGTGGTGATTGATTGCTGATTGGCTGAGATTTGAGATTTTCTGAGACGAATCACGGTCTCTGGGTAAATCACGGCCGAAATTCCTGAAGAACATACCATAATTTTTGAGCAGAATGGATTTCGTGAGAAGAGTTTCGGGAAGGATAAAAGAGAAGAAGAGTGGCCAGAATAAGAAGAGGAAGGGTAATCCCTTCTCCTCCTCATCCTCTAGGGCACCACCACGCTCTTCCCCTTCACCTCCATTCTCACCTTCACCTCCATCTTCACCCTCTCACCCTAGAGTCCCGACCATACACGACGACCATCTTGATGCACTTGATAGGATCAAGGAGAGGGCAGTGATTGGCCCTAGATATTTGTTGTTGGAGGATCTAGCTCCTCTCAACATTGTGGAGGATCTTACTTGGCTCTTGGATAGAGCCGGATTAATTGTCTTCTCGGCTATCCGAGAAGACGCGTATGAGGAGATTACACGGGAGGTTGTGACATCCTTTGAGCACATCCACGTAGATAGGACCGTCTCTTTCCGCCTCATGGAGAGAGACTACCATTTGATTATCCTTGAGTTTGGGACCATTTTTGGGTTCCATGAGACCTTCAATGGTCGATTTCCGAGTGGCGTTTACGCCAAAGACTTTTGGAAGGAGGTTGCGATGATATACGCCGAAGAGGACCGTTGGCAACCCGCTGATACCAAAGCTAGATTGATGTACCGTCTAGCTTTGAAGATAGCTCACCGTGTTCTTTCGGAGTGTCTCTTTCCTAGGATGGAGACGCCCCAAAAGATCAAGACGGATGAGCTATTCTTGCTCTACTCCATGCTTTATGGACGCCGTGCAGATTGTGCTACTCTCTTGGCTGCTACGATGAGCAAGCTCAAGAACAAGAAGAAGGGGAACATCGGATATGGTGGGATAGTGACCCACATTGCTAGGAGCTTTGGTATTGATTTTTCTGCTTGCACCCGCATATCGGCCATACCTTTAGGACTCCATGCATTCATGGTTAGGGGTCTCATCTTCCCCACACATAGAGGTCCGCCTTATGCGGGCATGCCTTGGGAGAGTAGGACGGGCAGGGGTATTGAGTGGCTGCCGGAGTACTCCATTATGGCGGGACGCCATAATTGGAAGGATACGTTCGCTGCTATGCACGCGAACAGGATAGTAGCTCCCCCTTACGTCCCGCCACCAGTTGTTGAGGAGGAGGATATGGGAGATCAGTTTGAGAGTGGAGGAGGAGCCGAGCAGGAGTTTGGCACGTTTCCGGATCAGCCGGAGGCGGCCCCAGATGTACCTAGACGCTCTCCACGTCCCACTAGAGCTTCAGGCTCGTCTTCTCGCCGCGCTAGCGTGAGTGAGAGGCCTACGTGGATGACCACACCTCCCACATGGTATGGCGTTCCCCCTCCTTGGTCCACAGAGTAGCCAGCAGCACCACCACCAGCACCAGCACCATCCGACGCCCCAGCATGGTACAGTCACACCCCGGGATGGTACGAGTAGATGCCGGATTGGGCTACCGGACTTTCAGAGAGAGTAGGGGCATTGGAGATCCGAGCCGATGCGAGAGACGGACGCATGGATGATCTTGATCACATGATGAGGGACGTCTATCGCCAGCAGTTTGGGCGGCCCTACGACTCCAGCTTCTCTCCATTCCCACCTCCGCCGGCACCGCAGTGATTTGATGCATGACCGTTGCTTTAGACATTCCGCCACCACTTTGTGAGTTTCTTTTTCTTTTCTTTCTTTCTTTTGAACATTAGGGACAATGTTCGTCCTAAGTATGGGGTGGGATGTACTAAAAGTTTGTAATAACTCTACTTACTATGTTTGCTTTCATTTGAGACTATCATTGCATGTTCATTATGTGTTGCACGTTTCGTTATTGCTTTGCATGAAAAATAACTTGAAAAACCCATAAAAATTGAAAAATTTTGAACATTTTGTGCTTCTAATGAATTGAGATGATTTCCATGATAATCATTACTTGTGAATGAAGTTTGATAACAATGCATGCTTAAAAGAATAGTGAATCGAAAAGGATTTGAATGAATGAATTATACCTCTTTTGCAAATTTCATAATGTGATTATGTTACCTAAATCATGCTAAGAAATTGAAGTTGGAATCACGTTATAAGTTCCTATACTTCTTGTTGAGATGATTAAGGCAATTCGATACTTTCTTTCTTCTTTCTTTTGATCATTTTAGCTCCTCATTGAAATATTAACCTCCTTTACCTATCCGGGAATTTTGGAGAAGTGAATGAAAAATGCATGTTTGATGTGGGAGGGCCATGAGAGCAATTATTTGCAATCAAAAGAATAGAAAGAAATTGTAGGTTTGGGGAAGTCAATCATGACGATGAGTAACTCGGCACCATTCACATAGCCGGGTGTTTGTGTCTTGCCAAAGTCAAATTGAGCGATATTCCTAGCGGATTATGGTATGTGCGCTAAGGGTTTGAGGCATCTCATAAAAATTGAGAAACGCCAATCTCCTAGGCTTCGGTTTTTGTTCACCTCTATCCATAACTCCAAAAGTAAAGTCGAAAAAATGAAAGGAAGAAGGGCGAAGCTCTAAGTGAAGTGTTGCGGAAACCGCAAAAGAAGAAGAAGGTGGTTGTCCACTTTCCCGGATTCATGCACCACGTTCCCTAAAGGCTTCCTTCCCTTCCACATTCTAGACCTTTTCTTTGAAAGTCCTTAAGATCAAAAGAATGTTATATGACTTTGTGATCTAAATTGAGGTTTCTCGTGATTGATTTTGATAATGTTCGAAGGTTATGATGCTTGTTTGGAAGCTTAATTGATTCATGAGTTTTCTTTGCTTTTTACTCTTTGATTAAGTGTGTGAAAGTTTGATAAACGATTGAAGCAAGGTTTGAGAATGATCTATTCTTTAGAAGGCACATTCATCCAAAAGAAGGTACACATATTTAATCCTAACTCTTGTTTTAAAAGCTTTTGAGAGACCTTGCTTAGGGACAAGCAAGTTACAAGTATGGGGTTATTTGTTAGCATGAAATATTGTGATAATTTCGGCACGTTTTCTAAACGTATTTGATTCATATTGATAGTCTTTGATTGAACATTGTTGCATGAGTGAGGTAGTTTTCCTATATTGTCGATATGGATGTCTACACTAGTTCTATGTTGATTATAGGTACTTAAGAGCTATTTTCGAACGGAATCGAGCAAAGAAGAGTTGATTTGAGATGTCCATGTATAAAGGGCATTTTTAGAAGCAAATTGGAGTCTAACTTGAGGAATGCACGAGGCTAGGGAAGAATCACGTTCTTACCCTAAACCACGCTCTATAATACGGCCGTACTACAAACCACGTTCAGTTCCACGGCCGTGGATCCTTGCAAAGAGAAGCGTGATGCATTCCAGTAACTATTACGGTCGTGGAACATATGGTGCAAACCGTGACCTATTCCACGCTCTAAATTACGGTCGTGGAAACTTCCACGACCGTGATCTTGGCGATCTTTTTCGCCACACTTTGAAGCCACGATCTTTTGAAGATTGGGCCGGGCCGATATTTTATCTTGCCCTATAAAAAGACGGACGAAAAGAGATTTCCGCATCCCTGCTAAGACTCGCTTTAGAGAACCGCGCTATCGACGCATCCTAACTTACGCTTATTGAGAAGCATTTGGGGATCTTGTTGGAGATCAAAGTTCGTGCTTGGATTTACCCTAATCTCGCACTTGGTGGAGATTATCGTTGGGATTTCCATATTTCCGGATTGACGGAAGATTCGGAAGGTTTCTTGCAGGAAGACTACTCTTCTTGTTTAGGTTTGATTTAGAAGACGGATTGACATCCCGTTCTTCCTTCTTTCCTAAGATTGTGTTTGTTTGTTCTATTACGGATCTTGTGACGATATTTGTTCTTGATTGTGACTTTGAGATTGGTTTGGAGATTATTGAAAGTTTTCGGAAGTTTTCATCTTTCTATCTTTTAATTCTTGAATTGATATCAACATGACTGTTATTGGCTAAAAACCCTTAACAATTCTAAGCTGAAGGGTTGATAGTTGTGGCTTAGATGATGATAGATCGATCGCAAATAGATTAGACCCTGAGAGTTCAAGAGAATTGTCGACGAACCCTAAATTACGGGCTGTTCTTGAGTTCCACGACCGTGGATTCTCAAGATCCAACCGTAATTTCCCTTAAGTTTACGAACCTGCTTTTACTTTAATCCAAAGTTAAAGATTTGCTTTAACTTAGTTTAGACTTGTCTTTTCTAGGTGGTAGTGAAGCCTCAACAACCTCTACCTCGATTATGAGTGTCATAACCTTAATCGGTTAAGTTAGTCTTGATCCTTGGATTACAAGTTTGGGTATTCGATACTAATTCTCACCTTTAGAATCTTTCTATATTGAGCCTCAACAACCTGTATAGAGAGTGCCTTGTAGGTGAGTCATATAAGGTTTTTGGAACTTCACCGTACGATTACCTTACATTAGCATACCTTTGCATATCTCAACTCTGTCTTTATATCATTAAGTATATCTTGAATCGATTGCCACAATTGGATACTTGGATCTTTAGGATTGTTGTTTTCCCAATATTTGCAAACCTCTCATACTTACTCGCTTGATAATCTGCAATTGAATTTGTTCCCACCCAAATCCCTGTGTTCGATACTCTGGAATTCTTGCTTAACTACGTCGATCCGTACACTGCGGGTTCGCTGCTTGATTCTAGTTTTATAAATTTAAAGCTTATTTGCACACACCTTTAGGGGCGAACAAGTTTTTGGCGCCGTTGCCGGGGATTTGGTTTCGGCCGAATTCGGTAGCCGGTTGTCAAGCTTGGGAGCTTGCTCTCGTTATTTGATATTACTTTGAGTGCATGTGCAGGTCAAGGAACACCGAAGATCTCTTACCTCTTGATCAAGAGCTAGAGAAAACTTTAAGACAAAAGCGCAAGGAAAAGAAGATGGCTGAAGAACACGAACGTGATCTTCAAACGGAGTTGGCGGAGAAGGAAGCTCAACTCCAATGGAATGAGAACCTCCGCCGGGATGAAATGTATCGTCATCAATCTGAAGTTAGCAAACTACAAGATGCGATGTTCCAAATGAGGATGGAGTTAAGCGACCTTAAGAATAAGGGAAGCAAGAAATCCTCAAGGAGGGAATCAAGATCTAGAAGAAGAAGAAGTCATTCATACGCTGATGATAGTGACTCTTCTATGCCACCGTTAGAAGAAATTGATCCCACGATCAATATAAATCCTTTTCATCCACAAGGAGCTGCTAATCGCCGTGTTCCACCCAGGAACGCAAGGATCGAGCGTGTGGACAATGAGCCAAG
Organism: Fagopyrum esculentum; assembly: GCA_033239045.1. Classification (NCBI taxonomy): domain Eukaryota; kingdom Viridiplantae; phylum Streptophyta; class Magnoliopsida; order Caryophyllales; family Polygonaceae; genus Fagopyrum; species Fagopyrum esculentum. Next base: position 75,972,240 of record BSUD01000008.1, read on the forward strand.
AACTCTTGGCCAGCGGATGGATGCAACACAACAACCACGCCGCTTGGGCGTGAATTTTGATGCTGAAGATGTACAAGGGTTTAGTTTCAACCCTCAAGTTATTACTCTTGTTCGCCAAAACCAATTTGGCGGGACAAGCGCTGAATCTCCACACCAACACTTGCAAAACTTTGAGTGTATGATGGAGACGATGAGACCGAAGAATGCTACTACCAACAGCTACAAGCTCAAGCCTTTCTTCTTCTCTTTGAAGGGGAAAGCGTTATCTTGGTACCAAGCTCTTCCTAGTGGGAAACTAGATACGTGGGAAGACCTTTCCGCGGAGTTCCTCACCAAATTCTTTCCGCCTTCCAAAACAGCGGAACTTAGAGGTAAGATTAATGCTTTTTCCATGAGACTTAACAAAAGTTTGTTTCAATCTTGGGAAAGGTTTCAGGATTTGCTCTTGGATTGTCCTCATCATGGCATATCCAAACTTGCCTTGCTGGAGATTTACTACTAGGGGCTGGATGCGGGAACGCAATTCAACCTCCAATCCCTCTCATGTGGAACCTTCATGGACATGAGAGAAGATGACGCTTGGGACTTCATTGAGAAGCAAGCAAGAGTCATAGAGAAGTATTCCCACCGGAAAGTGGAGGGAAATCGTGTGGAGCAAGGAGCAAAGCTCACACACGAAGCTCAAAATCAGATTTTCTCCCTCAACAATGAGATCAAAGAGTTGAAGGAGGCTATCAAGACCAACTTCCCAAAGCAACAAGGGAAAGATGTTGGTTATTTGGGCAACAACAATGGCGGTGATAACACAAACCGCAACAACAACAACAACCGGAACAATAACCGGAATAACTATTGGAATGGAAACAACAACAACCGGAACAACAATTGGAACAACAATAGGGGTTCAAACAACAACAATTGGCGCTCCAATCAACAAAATTCCGGTAACTCCTATCCTTCCAATTCTAATTCACTAACTCCACCCTCCTCTTCCTCTACTCCTTTGAAAAGCCAGGGGCAAACGTCAAATGGAGGAAACACTTCGGGAAAGGAGAAGGCCGATCCCATGTTGGAAACGATTCTGGGAAAGCTTCAAGGGTTGGAGAACCGCCTCATCAAGGTTGATGATCAAGTTTCTAAGGTTGATAAAGCTCAAAAGGTTTTAGAAAACCAAATGTTCAACCATGCGGAGGAAGTTCCTAGGAATCAAGGAAAGCTTCCAGGAAAGACGGAGGACAACCCTAAGGGAAGGGTGATGGCGATAACAACTAGGAGCGGAGTGACGACTACCGATCCGCAGCCTACGTTCGTTGAAGTCCCCGTAGAGAAAGACAAGGGGAAGGGGAAGGAGAAGGAAGATGTCTACGTTCCTCCTCCGGCTTACAAACCTCCCCTACCATTCCCTCAATCTAGAGCGCGAGCGTACATAGACAAACAATTCGGTAAGTTCATAGAACTCATGAGTAAGCTGCATATTTATATACCCTTTATTGATGCTATTGTAGGTATGCCGGCTTATGGCAAGTTCTTGAAGGAGCTCCTCTCCAACAAGAGGAAGCTAGAAGACTTCGGAGAGGTCAAGATGAGTTCGGATTCTTCGGATCTCATCAAGACCATGAAGGAGAAAATGCCCCCAAAATTGAAGGATCCGGGGTCATTTTGTATTCCCATTGGAGTGGGAGATGTCACATACGACGCTTTATGTGACTTAGGAGCAAGTGTGAGCATCATACCACTTGCATTGTGCAGGAAGATCGGTTTAGGCGACCCTAAACCGGTGAAGATGACGTTATACATGGCGGATCGATCCATCACTCGCCCCGTCGGTATTGTGGAAGACGTCCCGGTCAAGCTAGGTAAATTCTTTGTTCCCATTGACTTTGTCGTGCTTGATATTCCTGCAGATAGTCCGGTCCCGATCATACTCGGAAGACCGTTTCTTGCAACTTCCGGCTGCATGGTCGATTGCAAGAATGGGAGACTCGCTTTTGATATAGGAGAAGAGAAAGTGGAATTCATCCTTTCCACTCTAGTGAAGGAGCCAATCTTCGATGAGGATATCTACGACGTCCAAGATGAAGAAGGATTATCTAGGGAGGAAGTAAGTGCGATTCTCTTTAACGATCCTCTACAAAAAGTCATTACTATGAGTCTAACATTTATAGGGGAAGAAGAAGAGTGCAATAAGGCAATTGAAGCCTTAGAAGCACAAGGAGAGATGCATGAAGAGGAGTTTGAGAAACTCCACGATGAAGCTGAAAACGTGAGAATTCACGGCCATACTTTGTATTCCACGGCCGTGGATTTCACAACCAAAAACGTCCTTCACTCCAGGGGATTATACGGTCGTGGAGGAGATGTGACAACCGTATTTCCCTTCTACGCCCTAAACCACTGCCGTGGAGGACAAGATCCACCCGTAATTTTGGCCGTGGAAGAGAGTGATCAAGACACTTCTTCAACTTCTTCTGATTCTTCTCCCACACATTCAACACCCTTAGAAACTTCTAAGGAGACATCGGATGCTTCTCAAGGATCATTGGAAGCTCCGAAAGCAATGGAACTCAAACCACTTCCTACTCATCTAAGGTACGCTTTTCTAGGATCTAATTCTACTTTTCCGGTTATCGTTAGTTCCGAACTAAGCATAGATGAACATGAACAGGTCATGATTGTCCTTAGAAAACATAGAAAAGCCATAGGCTACACTATCGAGGACTTAGTAGGAATTAAACCCTCCCTATGCATGCATAAGATATTAATGGAGGAAGATTTTAGAACTTCAAGACAACCTCAAAGGCGGTTGAATCCGACCATGAAGGAGGTTGTCAAGAAGGTAATTCTTAAGCTTATTGATGCAAGTATCATCTATCCTATCTCCGATAGTAAGTGGGTGAGTCCAGTTCAAGTAGTTCCGAAGAAGGGAGGAATGACGGTCATCACCAACAAGAACAACGAACTCATTCCTACCCGAACCGTGACTGGATGGCGAATGTGCATAGACTACCGCAAGCTCAACAACGCAACGCGGAAGGATCACTTTCCATTGCCATTCATCGATCAAATGCTTGAAAGGTTAGCACAACATTCACATTTTTGCTACCTTGACGGTTATAGTGGTTTCTTTCAGATTCCGATACATCCGGATGATCAAGAGAAGACCACATTCACGTGCCCTTGGGGTACGTTCGCCTATAGGAGAATGCCGTTCGGGCTTTGCAACGCCCCAGCCACCTTTCAACGGTGCATGATTGCCATCTTCTCCGAATACGTAGAGGAGATCATGGAAGTCTTCATGGACGACTTCTCCGTATACGGTTCCTCTTTTAACGATTGCCTTTCTACCCTTTCTCTTGTTTTGCAAAGATGTGAAGACACTAACCTAGTTCTTAATTGGGAGAAGTGTCAATTCATGGTGAAGGAAGGGATTGTATTAGGTCACTTAGTCTCTAGTAGAGGGATAGAAGTAGACAAGGCTAAGATAGAGACCATAGAGAAACTTCCTCCCCCAATTTCGGTGAAAGGGATAAGAAGTTTCCTAGGACATGCTGGATTCTATAGACGTTTCATTAAGGACTTTTCTAAGATATCAAAACCTCTCACTAATCTATTGATGAAGGATGCGGTTTTTGAGTTTTCGCAGGAATGTTTGGATGCGTTTAACACCATTCGGCAAGCTCTAATTTCAGCACCTATTATCCAACCTCCGGATTGGACTCTTCCCTTTGAGATTATGTGCGATGCTAGTGACGTAGCGATTGGAGCTGTTCTTGGACAACGAAAGGAAGGGCGAACCCACGCCATATACTATGCTAGCAAGACGCTAGACGAAGCACATCTCAACTACGCCACTACCGAAAAATAATTTTTAGCCATTGTCTATGTTATTGACAAGTTTCGTTCTTATCTTGTAGGTGCAAAGGGGATTGTCTACACGGATCATGCTGCGATCCGATACCACCTTGCAAAGAAAGATGCGAAGCCAAGGCTAATTAGATGGATTCTTCTCCTACAAGAATTCGATCTTGAGATCCGCGACAAGAAAGGCTCGGAAAATTCTGTTGCGGATCATTTGAGTCGCCTAACACATTTAGAGGACGACCATCTACCCATTGATGACTCCTTTCCGGACGAACACTTACACATCATAGAGGAGTGCATCAACGTGATCTCCAAAGGTAACGAACCATGGTTTGCTGATTTTGTTAACTATTTGGTTTGCCAGGAGATACCGCCCGGATTATCCTACGCACAAAGGAAGAAGTTCTTTAAGGACGTCCGGGAATACTATTGGAACGAGCCTCTCCTCTTTAAGAGAGGTCCGGATGGCATCATTCGGCGATGTGTACCGGAATACGAGATACAAAGTGTCATCCGCCATTGTCATTCACTACCTTGTGGAGGACACGCTAGTTCGAACAAGACTAGCGCAAAGGTATTGCAATCTGGATTCTATTGGCCTACTTTATTTAGAGATGTGCAATCCTTTGTTTCTTGCTGCGATGCTTGTCAAAGAACATGCAATATTTCTAGAAGGAATGAGATGCCCCTCAACAACATCCAAGAGGTGGAGATTTTCGACGTTTGGGGAGTTGATTTCATGGGACCATTCCCTTCTTCTTGTGGAAATCAATACATACTGTTGGCGGTAGACTACGTTTCTAGATGGGTTGAGGCAATTGCCTCTCCCACAAATGATGCCATGGTGGTGGTTAAGTTCTTCAACAAGACAATCTTCCCGCGATTTGGGACGCCAAGGACTATCATTAGTTATGGAGGTTCTCACTTCATAGCCCGTCGCTTTGAAGCTCTTCTAGCTAAGTATGGGGTTACTCACAAGATCGCTACCCCTTATCATCCACAAACAAGTGGACAAGTTGAGATCTCAAATAGGGAGATCAAAGGAATTCTAGAGAAAATAGTTTCAAGGACTAGGAAGGATTGGTCCTTGAAGCTTGACGATGCATTATGGGCGTACCGGACTGCGTACAAGACTCCCATAGGAACCACGCCATACAATCTTGTGTATGGGAAGTCTTGCCACTTGCCGGTAGAGTTGGAACACAAAGCGTTTTGGGCTATCAAGTGGCTGAATTTCGGCATGAAGGAAGCGGGAGAGAAGCGTCTCCTAGACATCAATAAGCTGGAAGAACTCCGCTTGAACGCTTATGAAAACGCTAAGATCTACAAAGAGAGAGCAAAGCGTTGGCATGATAAACATATCATTCCAAAGGACTTCAAAGAAGGAGATCAAGTTCTCCTCTTCAATTCAAGACTTCGCCTCTTTCCAGGTAAGCTTAAATCCCGTTGGACCGGACTTTTTCTAATTAAGCGCATTTTCCCCCATGGTGCAGTTGAAGTATGGGGTGAAGCAAGCGGAAGATTTAAGGTGAACGGCCAACGACACAAGAAGTACACGCCGGAACTCCAAGCTGAAGAGTTCGCGCCTACCGCACTCGAATAAGTGCGAGATTGGTCTAGCTACGGACCTTAAACAAAGCGCTTCTTGGGAGGCAACCCAAGGTATTGCATTTTCGTTTTTGTTTTCGATTCATAGTTTAGCTTAGTATAGACGTTTTCGCTTTGTTTTTGCCTCGATTTCTTCCGGTATGTTCGTGTTTTTGGTTGTAGGATCGATGGAAAAAGAAAAGGGGATGATAATGTTGAAGAAAAGTGACGAAATTTGGACTTTGGAGCTTTACAGAGACTTCCACGGTCTAAATTACGGGTGTCATAGCTACAGTGCCTGTAATTTCCAAAAGCCTTTGAAAAATCACCAAAATCACGGTTCCGTACACTTCCACGGCCGTGGAACACCCCGACAGACCGTGATTTTCAAAAATTTTGCCTGTGACTATAAAAGCCACATTCTTCACAAAAACCACCCAAAACCCCTCTTTCCACGACCTAAGTGCCGAAACCTCACGACCCCCTCTCAAATCTTCGTTTTCTAATCGTTTTCAACGATTCTTCGTCCTAAACTGCAGCAAATTCAACCACAAACAAGATCCAAGCGACGAATCAAGCGGAAATTCATCAACAAACGCACAATTCGGATTTTTCAATCCGAAAAAGAGGTTTATTCTCTCTTCTTGATTCTCGCCGATTTAGTTCGTTTTTGCTATAGATTTTTAGGAAGAACTGATTGAGACTGGAAGGAATTAGACTAGGACTGCTTGTTGTGGTGATTGATTGCTGATTGGCTGAGATTTGAGATTTTCTGAGACGAATCACGGTCTTTGGGTAAATCACGGCCGTAATTCCTGAAGAACATACCGTAATTTTTGAGCATAATGGATTTCGTGAGAAGAGTTTCGGGAAGGATAAAAGAGAAGAAGAGTGGCCAGAATAAGAAGAGGAAGGGTAATCCCTTCTCCTCCTCATCCTCTAGGGCACCACCACCCTCTTCCCCTTCACCTCCATCCTCACCTTCACCTCCATCTTCACCCCCTCACCCTAGAGTCCCGACCATACACGACGACCATCTTGATGCACTTGATAGGATCAAGGAGAGGGCAGTGATTGGCCCAAGATATTTGTTGTTGGAGGATCTAGCTCCTCTCAACATTGTGGAGTATCTTACTTGGCTCTTGGATAGAGCCGGATTAGTTGTCTTCTCGGCTATCCGAGGAGACGTGTATGAGGAGATTACACGGGAGGTTGTGACATCCTTTGAGCACAACCACGTAGATAGGACCGTCTCTTTCCGCCTCATGGAGAGAGACTACCATTTGAGTATCCGTGAGTTTGGGACCATTTTTGGATTCCATGAGACCTTCAATGGTCGATTTCCGAGTGGCGTTTACGCCAAAGACTTTTGGAAGGAGGTTGCGATGATATACGCCGAAGAGGACCGTTGGCAACCCGCTGATACCAAAGCTAGATTGATGTACCATCTAGCTTTGAAGATAGCTCACCGTGTTCTTTCGGAGTGTCTCTTTCCTAGGATGGAGACGCCCCAAAAGATCAAGACGGATGAGCTATTCTTGCTCTACTCCATGCTTTATGTACGCCGTGCAGATTGTGCTACTCTCTTGGCTGCTACGATGAGCAAGCTCAAGAACAAGAAGAAGGGGAACATCGGATATGGTGGGATAGTGACCCACATTGCTAGGAGCTTTGGTATTGATTTTTCTGCTTGCACCCGCATACCGGCCATACCTTTAGGACTCCATGCATTCATGGTTAGGGGTCTCATCTTCCCCACACATAGATGTCCGCCTTATGCGGGCATGCCTTGGGAGAGTAGGACGGGCATGGGTATTGAGTGGCTGCCGGAGTACTCCATTATGGCGGGACGCCATAATTGGAAGGATACGTTCGCTGCTATGCACGCGAACAAGATAGTAGCTCCCCCTTACGTCCCGCCACCAGTTGTTGAGGAGGAGGATATGGGAGATCAGTTTGAGAGTGGAGTAGGAGCCGAGCAGGAGTTTGGCACGTTTCCGGATCAGCCGGAGGCGGCCCCAGATGTACCGAGACGCTCTCCACGTCCCACTAGAGCTTCAGGCTCGTCTTCTCGCCGCGCTAGCGTGAGTGAGAGGCCTACGTGGATGACCACACCTCCCACATGGTATGGCGTTCCCCCTCCTTGGTCCACAGAGCAGCCAGCAGCACCACCACCAGCACCAGCACCATCCGACGCCCCAGCATGGTACAGTCACGCCCCGGGATGGTACGAGTAGATGCCGGATTGGGCTACCGGACTTTCAGAGAGAGTAGGGGCATTGGAGATCCGAGCCGATGCGAGAGACGGACGCATGGATGATCTTGATCACATGATGAGGGACGTCTACCGCCAGCAGTTTGGGCGGCCCTACGACTCCAGCTTCTCTCCATTCCCACCTCCGCCGGCACCGCAGTGATTTGATGCATGACCGTTGCTTTAGACATTCCGCCACCACTTTGTGAGTTTCTTTTTCTTTTCTTTCTTTCTTTTGAACATTAGGGACAATGTTCGTCCTAAGTATGGGGTGGGATGTACTAAAAGTTTGTAATAACTCTACTTACTATGTTCGCTTTCATTTGAGACTATCATTTCATGTTCATTATGTGTTGCACGTTTCGTTATTGCTTTGCATGAAAAATAACTTGAAAAACCCATAAAAATTGAAAAATTTTGAACATTTTGTGCTTCTAATGAATTGAGATGATTTCCATGATAATCATTACTTGTGAATGAAGTTTGATAACAATTGCATGCTTAAAAGAATAGTGAATCGAAAAGGATTTGAATGAATGAATTATACCTCTTTTGCAAATTTCATAATGTGATTATGTTACCTAAATCATGCTAAGAAATTGAAGTTGGAATCACGTTATAAGTTCCTATACTTCTTGTTGAGATGATTAAGGCAATTCGATACTTTCTTTCTTCTTTCTTTTGATCATTTTAGCTCCTCATTGAAATATTAACCTCCTTTACCTATCCGGGAATTTTTGGAGAAGTGAATGAAAAAGGCATGTTTGATGTGGGAGGACCATGAGAGCAATTATTTGCAATCAAAAGAATAGAAAGAAATTGTAGGTTTGGGGAAGTCAATCATGACGATGAGTAACTCGGCACCATTCACATAGCCGGGTGTTTGTGTCTTGCCAAAGTCAAATTGAGCGATATTCCTAGCGGATTATGGTATGTGCGCTAAGGGTTTGAGGCATCTCATAAAAATTGAGAAACGCCAATCTCCTAGGCTTCGGTTTTTGTTCACCTCTATCCATAACTCCAAAAGTAAAGTCGAAAAAATGAAAGGAAGAAGGGCGAAGCTCTAAGTGAAGTGTTGCGGAAACCGCAAAAGAAGAAGAAGGTGGTTGTCCACTTTCCCGGATTCATGCACCACGTTCCCTAAAGGCTTCCTTCCCTTCCACATTCTAGACCTTTTCTTTGAAAGTCCTTAAGATCAAAAGAATGTTATATGACTTTGTGATCTAAATTGAGGTTTCTCGTGATTGATTTTGATAATGTTCGAAGGTTATGATGCTTGTTTGGAAGCTTAATTGATTCATGAGTTTTCTTTGCTTTTTACTCTTTGATTAAGTGTGTGAAAGTTTGATAAACGATTGAAGCAAGGTTTGAGAATGATCTATTCTTTAGAAGGCACATTCATCCAAAAGAAGGTACACATATTTAATCCTAACTCTTGTTTTAAAAGCTTTTGAGAGACCTTGCTTAGGGACAAGCAAGTTACAAGTATGGGGTTATTTGTTAGCATGAAATATTGTGATAATTTCGGCACGTTTTCTAAACGTATTTGATTCATATTGATAGTCTTTGATTGAACATTGTTGCATGAGTGAGGTAGTTTTCCTATATTGTCGATATGGATGTCTACACTAGTTCTATGTTGATTATAGGTACTTAAGAGCTATTTTCGAACGGAATCGAGCAAAGAAGAGTTGATTTGAGATGTCCATGTATAAAGGGCATTTTTAGAAGCAAATTGGAGTCTAACTTGAGGAATGCACGAGGCTAGGGAAGAATCACGTTCTTACCCTAAACCACGCTCTATAATACGGCCGTACTACAAACCACGTTCAGTTCCACGGCCGTGGATCCTTGCAAAGAGAAGCGTGATGCATTCCAGTAACTATTACGGTCGTGGAACATATGGTGCAAACCGTGACCTATTCCACGCTCTAAATTACGGTCGTGGAAACTTCCACGACCGTGATCTTGGCGATCTTTTTCGCCACACTTTGAAGCCACGATCTTTTGAAGATTGGGCCGGGCCGATATTTTATCTTGCCCTATAAAAAGACGGACGAAAAGAGATTTCCGCATCCCTGCTAAGACTCGCTTTAGAGAACCGCGCTATCGACGCATCCTAACTTACGCTTATTGAGAAGCATTTGGGGATCTTGTTGGAGATCAAAGTTCGTGCTTGGATTTACCCTAATCTCGCACTTGGTGGAGATTATCGTTGGGATTTCCATATTTCCGGATTGACGGAAGATTCGGAAGGTTTCTTGCAGGAAGACTACTCTTCTTGTTTAGGTTTGATTTAGAAGACGGATTGACATCCCGTTCTTCCTTCTTTCCTAAGATTGTGTTTGTTTGTTCTATTACGGATCTTGTGACGATATTTGTTCTTGATTGTGACTTTGAGATTGGTTTGGAGATTATTGAAAGTTTTCGGAAGTTTTCATCTTTCTATCTTTTAATTCTTGAATTGATATCAACATGACTGTTATTGGCTAAAAACCCTTAACAATTCTAAGCTGAAGGGTTGATAGTTGTGGCTTAGATGATGATAGATCGATCGCAAATAGATTAGACCCTGAGAGTTCAAGAGAATTGTCGACGAACCCTAAATTACGGGCTGTTCTTGAGTTCCACGACCGTGGATTCTCAAGATCCAACCGTAATTTCCCTTAAGTTTACGAACCTGCTTTTACTTTAATCCAAAGTTAAAGATTTGCTTTAACTTAGTTTAGACTTGTCTTTTCTAGGTGGTAGTGAAGCCTCAACAACCTCTACCTCGATTATGAGTGTCATAACCTTAATCGGTTAAGTTAGTCTTGATCCTTGGATTACAAGTTTGGGTATTCGATACTAATTCTCACCTTTAGAATCTTTCTATATTGAGCCTCAACAACCTGTATAGAGAGTGCCTTGTAGGTGAGTCATATAAGGTTTTTGGAACTTCACCGTACGATTACCTTACATTAGCATACCTTTGCATATCTCAACTCTGTCTTTATATCATTAAGTATATCTTGAATCGATTGCCACAATTGGATACTTGGATCTTTAGGATTGTTGTTTTCCCAATATTTGCAAACCTCTCATACTTACTCGCTTGATAATCTGCAATTGAATTTGTTCCCACCCAAATCCCTGTGTTCGATACTCTGGAATTCTTGCTTAACTACGTCGATCCGTACACTGCGGGTTCGCTGCTTGATTCTAGTTTTATAAATTTAAAGCTTATTTGCACACACCTTTAGGGGTGAACAGGTAGGAGGTAGAGGTTGTCTACCCCTGGCGGGTCCCACGTAAGCGGTAGCTCTCGTACGTGCGATCTGATATCGTATCGCGTTTGTTCATTTTTAATTAAGTTGGTATATATATTACTTGCATTACTTGTATAATAAGGTGCTTATAAAACTTAAGAGAAAGGTGCCGAAATCCAGAATACAACCAAGGCATACAACCCAATCATCCTAAGGTCACAGGCATATCTAAGTACATACAAGTCCAACAACAACCCTAAGGTCATAATATATATAACTATGTAATTATACTTACATGCGTCAAATCTAGAAATCTATGTCGCCGACGTTTGCGTGAGGAGCGGTGGTCCCGTACATTCAAACCCAATCCCGACTCATGCATATGAATTTTAAAACCAAAAAGGTCAGAACCCGAAGGGTTCTGTTTATTCCTCATTCGGCCTTTAGAAGGTTGCGAGTGCCATTGTTGTCAACCTAGGGATCTGATACCACTTTGTAACACCTCAAATCCGCGGGATATCGGAATGCTACGAGCGAGACCACACAATGGGTCCCGACCCTGAGCCTGACAACAATCTCACCGGACCTTTCCAACCAGGCACAAATAAAAGGCTCAAAACTCGAAAACCTTTTAATGTATGCAAGACGGAAAAGTAAAGAGTACAACTTGGAAACTCAGCCGAGTCCTCAAAACACACAAAAACTCCACAAGTTATAAACCGAAAGCGTAATAAATCACCATCTCAACATAAGGTAAAACAACAAACACAACAATCCCAAAAACGCCCCCGTCCTACAATGTATGGCGACCCTCGGTTGTCCACTCCTCCACCTCACTCGGCGGCGTCCCTAACCTGCAGGACATCTACAACAAGCGGTTTAAAACCGTTAGCTACATTCGAAGCATTAAAGTCATGGTGAAGGCACAAACACAAACATATATAATCACATCACATAAACATGCTCAACAATCAACCCGGTTATTATCTTTGTTTATTAGGTCGTATCCCGTTCTAGTTCAACTTCTTTCGTGACACGAGAATCTCCTGAAACTCGCCTCGGTCCCTTCTTCCGGCAATGGAACGGCCGGATGCCTCCGACCGTCTAACCAGCACGGGCCATTCGCCGAGAACCTCCTAGCTCTCGTAAGAGCTAGGCAGTGATGTCACCGCCCGTTATCATACACTTGGGCCAAAATAACATAAAGGTCGGTAATCCTATTATCCAGTTTATAAGTTATAACAAAACGATAAACACACACCACCAAGCACACAATGAATCTAATACGACGAATATGGCTAAGTAAGTCCGGAGACTTACCTCGTCTCTCAACTCACAACACTCTAGCTTCCTTAATGAGGAAGCACACAACCTGCTCATACACGAAAGAACTAATCAACACAAGTCCACACTCATGAAGTCATAGACTTCATTCTAAAGATCTAAGCAAGATCCCACAACTCTCAAACTAGGAAAGCATCCTAGGGTCCAAAGTACACAAGACACTAACCACAACTAAAGGAAGCTCACAACAACCTATACAACCTAAGAACAAGATCAACAACAACATCCTAGGAGAAGCAACTAGCTTAGGAAGGTCAACATGCTCACACTCAAGATCAACATTCAAACTAAGCCATAAGGGCTCCAAGGCTAGCAACCACTAGATGGCATTCTCACAAGTCCTAGGTCCATCCTAAGCATGCTTCTAACTATATACATCAAGGATCTAAGGAAGGGACGAAAGGAAAGGGAGGGAGGAACCTACTGGTGGAGAAAACGCAGCCACGGAAGCAAGCTGGCGCCCCGGCGGAAACCCTGTCGCCACCCCTGCGCCCCTGGGAGCCGCCCCTGCGGTGGTTCAGGCCGCCCCTGCGGTGGCCTCAGTACGTCCCTGCGCCTCTGACAATCCGTCCCCGCGGTCGAACAGCAGATGGTCCGTCTTCTTCGTTTCTTCGACTGGTTCTTTGCTCCTAGTGTCTCCTTCTCTTGTTGGACTCCCTCCAAACCTTAACCATAGGTCTTAGCCTCCTCCACACGACCTAAAAGAGCTAAGGAAAGGGACATGCATGGGCTTTACAAGATATCTCTTCAAAAGCTTCCTCCATAGCCATGGAGGTGAAGAGAAAGGAAAGAAGGGGATACAAGCAGCAAGAGGAAGAGGAGATAGATCTGCTTACCACTACAGATCCTGAAAGCTCAAGCTGCAGCTCCGCACACCACTCCTCCAAGGTGTAAGAGAAGAGAGGTCCAAAGGAAGAAGAAGAATAAGCTGTAGAAGAAAAAAGCGTAAAAGAGGAAAGTGGGAAGAGAGAAGGGAGCAAAAGGGCTGACAAGGAGGTGGGATATCCCAAGGGTCAGCCTCCTTGTCCCCTCGCTCCACTTCCCAAGGTCGGAAAGTAGAACGGGAAACTCTCTCTCTCGCGTTAAAAACTCGTACTCAGCAACGTGCCTGCGGGAAATAAGTCGCCGACGAGGGAAAGATCGGAAACAGCTCAACTTCTGGAAATAAAATTTCTGGATGTTACATTTAAATACAAAGTTTTACATTTAAATACAAAGTACTCACATACATAACATGTGTTTATAGTCATTTTTCAATAGTGAATTGTGATACATTCGATTTGACTTACGGATATATGAGGTAATGTATAATTTGTAAAGTCACTTACTTTTTGAAGATATACCGATGAGAATTAGAACGAGGAGGGAGATGATGAAATATGAGCTCTTCATTGTTTATACAATATGCTAATCCTGATTTGAAGAAGAAAATTTTAAGCAGTTTGAAGGTTTAATTTGAGAGGTTTTATCTTAGGACACCTCATATTTATAGTTGAAAATATGTTATTCATGCATGCACACTAATTAAAGTTAATTAATGTATGTTATAGACTACCAAATTAATTTTATTTTTAGAAGTCTATAAGGGGAAGAGATTGAATTTAATTTAAGAAACAATTTTGTTTACTAGGCTTTTTCTAGTTTTGTGTTTAGTAAATGTACCCTTTGAGAGAAGAGTGTGTGGAGTTTGAAAATATATACAAAAGGTTGGGGTATATTTACTTAATTGAAACATTAAAAAGCCTAGTTACTACTTTAGTTTTTCAAAAAGGCATAGTTAGCAAAATTGGCCTTTAAATTTGTTATTATTCATGAATATATTAGTATAAATAAAGGTTGATTAGAAATATAACACATTATGAACAAATATATTACGTGAATCACAAAATTTAAAATTTGTAACGCTTGAAACAAGTTTTACATTTTTCTTATATGTGAAGAAAACCAAAAAATATCATTACACTCATGGCTCTCCAAGTTAGTCAAAATAGAAATGTAATTTTTGTATTGTCGTAATATAGGAGATCACACACACTTTTTTACCTCGTCCGGGTCATCGTCAAATCCCTATCACAAGTCTTCATTCTATTCTTGTTCCTTCTCTTTAATTTTTGGGAAATTTTGGTAACTAGGCCTTTTTGAAAAACTATAGTAGTAACTAGGCTTTTTAATGTTTCAATTAAGTAAATATACCCCAACCTTTTGTATTTATTTTCAAACTCTACACACTCTTCTCTCAAGGGGTACATTTACTAAACACAAAACTAGAAAAAGTCTAGTAAACCAAATTATTTATTTATTTTTTGTGAAAGAATTGGGCGAAGTAGGCTCTTTTTTATGGGCTTTTGTTTTGGAGACCCCTCTAATATTTTTCACTATAGTTGACTTACCACTATTACTCTATTAAGAAAATATTTACTTAATGAGTTTATGTTATGCATGACTACTTTTAATAGAGTAATAGTGGTAAAATGCCTAGTTAGTCATTAACCCTTGCTCTATTCAAATTACTTTCATATTAAATTCCTTACACGACTACACCTGTTATCCAAATATAAATTATTCGTCCAAATTTTTTTTTTACTTCTTTGAGAGTTTTAAAGTTATCAAGATTTAGGTTTTAACTAAAACCTTTAAAAAACATGGTCATTTAATTCGCTCCTTGTCCTAGGGTATAAATGACAAAGGTTATGATGTATAATGGTCTTATTATGTATTACTTTAGTCTATCATATACAACTAATACCCGAGCTTGTGAAGAACCTACGTAGACACTTCCGAGATTCGACACAAGAACACCGACAATATACAACTTCTTCTAGTATCAACAACAAATCAAATCACATTTTAACACTCCCTAAGAATCCTCCCCGTGCTCTCACCCTCCATTGTTGAGTTGTGTGAGGTTGTATAAGGCAAGGTCGTTGGATGCGCTGTTTTGGTCTTTGATTCTGAAATGAAAGTTTCTTTCAATCGACGTCTTTTTGGTTCTATCTTCTCTATCTTCATTTGTTTCACTTTGTTTCTTCCAGCCTCATTCACGCTTGTTTCTTGCCATTTCACATCTGATGTTTTTTCTCTTGATTATGAATGCTTCATAGCTTTAATACTCACAATGGAATTGACACATATAAAACAATGCAAGCTAAACAAACTAAAAAAATATCTCTCTCACTTGATTTGGACATCTAAAACGAAAAAAAGTTAAGGAAACTCATCAATCTTGATGGAAACGTTCAAACATTTTTTTTATGCTTCCTAACTTCGTTCTTGTTTGTGTGTTAGGGCATCGATTTCCTAATCATGCTCCATCACATTCTTGGTTGTTTAAGATTGTAGCGGAAGGGTTCTAAGATCGTTCTTGATTTTGTGTTAGGGCCTTAGTTTCCCTATCATGCTCGAAGTCATTTCATAGGGTTCGACTTGGAAGAGTTATACAATCATATTTGCTTATTTGTTAGGGCTTCAATTTCCCTATCGTGTTCCAAGTCGTTTATAGATTCAACCTAGACCTATCCATCTACCGATCGATCACCACCATCATATCTTACCTCTGTTTTTCCTTTTATCCATAACCATCTCAGTTTCCTCCATCGTTTACATCCATTTCGAGCTTCCATTGTAAGAGCGAGTTTTGGTGTCGAAGATTGTGACTATAGTATCCGGAAAACTTATTTTCGAGAGTCTCCGAGTCCAATTGGATTTAATTGATTGAAGTCATGGGTTGTGTTTTTATGGCCAACCTTCTCCATGCCTAACCACACTTGTTATTTTATGTGATACCTAATCTCATAAGCCAAGTATTACCTAACTTAAATCTAGCATTTTTTGTGCATATATTTAAACACTAGGTACATTATATCTATCATTTTATGTAGGTTAGTGTCAATGTATGGTGTGGGTATACTAACCTATTTTAACAAAACATTTCTTACTTCTCTCCTCACCATTTATATATATATTTATACGTATATATACCATAGTAGATTGGTCCCCTCCCTTGCATGCCTATACCTATAATACACATGAAGACAAAGTGAGGAAAATGACTCTTGCAACTCTTCCTATTCTACGTATATCATCTACACTTCACTGCCGTAACTCTTCATTTCGCTATCCTAATAGTAACAATGGTTTTTTCCTCTCTTTGTAACCTACAACAACCCCCTTTCCTTTCCTCACGTGCGCATACAACCAACAACGCCTCTCTTTATTTCTCTTCACATACACAACAATGAGAACACCTATACTCCTCGGATATTCAAGAAGACATTATCCAACAGATCTTTCCCAGCGTCATTCAGCCATAAGCTGACCTTCTTCCCTTTCTAACCCTCACGTAAATAGCAAGACAACAACCTAGGACCTCCTTCGTGCATAGGATTGCCATGCAGAAGCCACAAATATCCCCTCATTGTTCACACAGAAAACAACGAGCCACATCTTCCTTGTTGCCCACGAAAACAACAGCCACAATACCCTTTCTCGTTCATGAAACCTGTAACATCCAGAATTTTTATTCCGGTTGTTGGGCGGTTTATCGGTATTCATGTAGGCACGACTCAGCTTTCTCGCAGGCACGATGTGCTAAGTGACAGGTTCTTACCTCGTTTCCGTTCCGACCCTTCGTTTGGGTGAGTGGCCTTTCATTTTAGGGATACTGACCCCTTGTTTCCCTCTACTTTGCTTACCCATCAGGTGAGTTTCCTCTCTCCTCCCATTTTCACTCTCACGTGAAAGTGTTTCTCCTCTTCTCTCTCTCTCTCTCTCTCTCTCTCTCTTTTGGCTTGGGAGTGTAACATCCGGAATTTCTATTCCGGATTGTTAGCGAGTTATCGACCTTCCCGCAGGCGCGACTCAGTTTTCCCCGCAGGCAAGAGGCGCTGTGTAACAGGATTATTCCAAAATCCCGCACCGACCCTTCGTTCTGGGTAACCGACCCCTCGTTTACCTCCCTTTGCCTTATCCCTTCAACTGAACCTCTCCCTCTCCTTTCATTCTTGCTTCCATGTGAAAACTCTCTCTCCCTTTTTCTCCTTCTTCTCTCTTTGGCTTGGAAGCACTTGGTAGCTCTCCTTGATGACCTTCCCTCTCTTCTCCTTGTTCCATGTCCAACAGTGAGATGTGCTACGGATCCGGATTGGTAATGGTGAGTTCTTCCTTCCTTCTTTATTCCTTCACCTTCATCTTCTTCCTTGAGCTTCAATAGAGGAAGCCATGGATTCACCTTGTTCTTCCCTCTTCTTGTGTTGCATGTGATTGGATCGAGTTTTGAATGATTATGTGAGTGTGGATCCAAGTGGGGATGTTCAGGAGCCAAGCTAGGAAGCTAGGAGGCCATTGCACACCAAGGAACCATCGAAGAAGCTGTTCGAGATCGGCCACTGGAGCTCGATTGCCCCCACGGCTGAACAACACCGCAGGGGCGACCTTTGCACTGAACCGCAGGTGCGGCCACTGGCTCTGCCGGCCCTCCCTTGCGGTCTTATTTCCCCCTTTGCGGCTTTTCTTCCTCCTTCTGATCCCGTGCCTTTTCTTGGTGAGTTCTTTACCTTGAGTATGTATTCTTAGATGATCTTAGAGTGTGCTATGATAGTATCATGCTAGGATTGGACCTAGGATTGATGAGAATGCCAAGTAGTGGCTTGCACCTTAGGTGAGTGTTTGAGGATCTTGATATGTTCTAAGGTTGGTTGATGTATATTCTAAGTTGACTCGTGGGATGAGTATAAGGCTGTTCCTTGTGAGGCTTTTGAGGTTGAGAGTGTACGTTGTGATTGTGAGGTAATGGGCTACGATATGCGTATCCTAGCCTAGTGATGTTACGGTTGAGGTTGTTGAGACTAGGCATGTTATCCTAGTGGTGTTGTGAGTTATGATCTTGCGAGATCTGAGGGTTTAGAAGTCTTAGGACTTCTAGCTTCTGTTGAGTGTGATGTGAGCATGAGGGATTCTAGGACGCGGTCCTAGAATTTAGAGTCAAGAGGTCTTGCGTAGATAATTTGTATGGAAGTCTAAGACTTCTATTGTGAGTGGGTTGTTATTGATTTAGTTATCTTCTTGTGAGCAGCTTGTGGACTCCTTTCCAAGGGAAGCGAGAGTGTTGTGAGTTGAGTGTGGCGATAAGGTAAGTCTACGGACTTATTTAGCTTGTATTCTACGTATTAGACTCGATGTGTGTTTGGTGGTGTGTCTTTTATTGCTTTCATTATAACTTATAAAACCGAAAATTGTATTACCGACCTTTATATATTATTTGGCTCAAGTGTATGATAACGGGCAGTGACAACTTGTCTAGCTCTTGCGTAGACCTAGGAGGTTCTTGGCAACAAGCCCGCGTGGTTAGACGGTCGGATGCATCCATACCGTTCCATGCGGTAAGTGGGGACCGAGGCAAGTTTCGGGAGATTCTCGTGTAACTAAAGAAGTTGAATTAGAATGGGATATGCCCTAGTAAATAAAGATAATAAACCGGACTTGTTGTTGAGCATGATTATTTGATGTGATGATATTTGAGTGTGTATGTGCCTTCACCTTGTTTCTAATGCTTCAAATATGAGCTAACGGTTTTATACCGATTGTTGTAGATTGCCTTGTAGGTTAGGAATGCGGCCAAGAGATCCCGAAGAGTGGGCAGCCTAGGTCCGTACATTTTAGGATGGGTTTTTGGATGGAGTTGGGTTGTGTTTTGTCCTTTGCTTGCTGTGTTTTATATGCTGTGTATTTGGCGTTCAGTTTGTGTGTTGTATCTCGCGTGAAGTCTTTTATTGTTTTCCTTCAGGTTTCTTATCATTTGCCTTAAAAGGAAATTCGGTTTTGCCTTTA
Source organism: Fagopyrum esculentum (assembly GCA_033239045.1). Taxonomy (NCBI): domain Eukaryota; kingdom Viridiplantae; phylum Streptophyta; class Magnoliopsida; order Caryophyllales; family Polygonaceae; genus Fagopyrum; species Fagopyrum esculentum. The sequence continues at coordinate 75,991,359 of BSUD01000008.1, forward strand.
TTAGTGCCATGTTGGAAAGGTCCGGTGAAATTGTTGTCAAGTTAAGGGTCGGGACGCATTGTGAGGTCTCGCCCGTAGTATTCCCGAGTCCCACGGATTCGGGGTGTTACAAAGTGGTATCAGAGCCCTAGGTTGACAACAATGACACTCACAATCTTCTAAAGGCCGAATCAAGAACAAAAAGAACCCCACGGGTTCTGAGTTTTCGTTTTCAAAATCACATGCATGAGTCGGGGTAGAATGTATGGAGCACCACTCCCTCCGCGGATATCGGCAGCTTAGTTTATTGGATTTTTATATGTATATATATATGTGTATATAGATATGGATATGAGGTTGTAGTTATGCATGATGGAATTGATGTGTATCTTTGTGGATTGTAGTTGCATGCTGGACATGATTTATGGTTATATAGTTGTATATGTGGACGATTATATGTTTTGGACCTTGTATGGTTAGGATGGAATGCCGGATATGTTATATTGGTAGAGATATGGACGTAGGACTTATATAGTTATCTATACGTAGTCTTATACATATAGTAGTATATGGAGTTATGAGACCTTTGAGCTAAGATAATGATATGATATCATCACCTTTAAGATAATGATGTGGCTTATGATGATGTTCATATGTGGTGGAAGACGCTCAAGTATTGAGTTGGGCATTTCGTGCTAACGAACACAATGACGTTCTCGAATTCCTTTAAAGGATGTCGAAGAGGAGAGTTGGAGATGACGTAAACGAGGGTGAACCAAGTAAAGGAACAACACGAGAAAAATTAAGAGAAAGCGGAATGGAGACCATGCAAGAAAAAGGAGTAGCATGAAGATGCGGAAGTAGTTACCAAGAAGTCACGAACGGAAAGACAACAAGACCAATAGAGATAACGTATATAAGTTTGTCAAGAAGACGTGGGCAACTAAAGATGTGAATCGAGGAGGAGATGGGTGCATTCACACAAGGTTAGAGACGGTGTTCCATTATGATAAGTAAAGCTTCTCTTAAACGCTTCTAAGCTTTGGAGTCAAGATGTGAAGAGTGGTCGAACCCGGTGAGAAAGATGTAAGATACCGTAAGTTAAGCTTACAAAGTCTCATTAAGGGAAGAGTTAACATTACGAGATATATGAGCAGATGGGCATGGTGAGATTCACGTGGGGTAACCGATTTCCGTTATGATGATAAGACTAAGAAATGCCAAGGAGAATGAAGTGTGAGTAGATGTGATCCCGAGAAGGGGAGTGACGTAACAAGGAGCTTTAAAAGGTTTAAGACGACGACCAAGAGATACACTAACGGTTGCTGAATAATGGTGGAGCCTTTTGAGAAGACACACTTACAAGATGTTACGAGGTGCGGTTATGCCTATGAAGGCGACTTATGCGGAACGTGAGGCCTAGAATAGTATGGTTACGTATGGAAAAGGAAGAAAGCATAGAATGTGGAAGGAGCTAACGAGGTTGAGGTAGAGTACCCCAAGGAGGGTAGCCTCCATGAGATATTGACATAAAGTATAAAGAATTGGTAAGTCGTTGACCTTAGAGAAGGCCAACCACAAGGTTATCGGTGATGACCGAGAACGCATTAAGTGCGGGTTACCATGAAGAAGTGGTAGACGAGAGGTATAACCTCAAGTAGAGACTATGAAAGAACGATAACAAGAGGTTGTGTATGCCCGGCAGTCCAATGACAATGGTAAAGGGATGTAGCAACTAAGGTGCGGATTTGGAACCTTAAAGGTTTAAGCACATAAGGAACTAGTTTGATCCGGAGGAACGAGAAGTCTCCCGAGTCGATTTAAGCAAATGAGAAGATATGGAGAGAAGATGCATGGTATTTCGTTCTTAAGGAATGAATGATAAGTTGTCGGGAACAAGAAATGAGTCAAAGCTGTTAGAATCACCCAAAGGAGCCATTGAGGCTACGGTGCGAAACGAGGGACCGAAACTACAATAGCGTTGTGAGCTTTAAGCTTAAGGTGGTGGTACCTGAGGGATCATGAGTCAGAAGTTCCGTGGTAGAAAAGGAGAATTCTTCCGGTCTTTCCTTCAGAGTATTCTAGTATGAGTTTTGAGGAAAGGTATGCCCCGGGAAGTTGTACTTTAATTTCCAAGAGATATGTGTGGTGAACGACGAGTAAGGGCAACTTCTTTGTATTGGATGACTCGTTCAGACTAGTTGCATGCGGTAGCGATGTTGAATTAGATCGACTTGGATTTGTAATGTTACCAGATTTGGACGGAGAGAAGAAAGTGTAATATCCGGAAACTTTTTATGCCGATTAGTCCGAGTCAAGCCGGATTTTGATCCATTAACCTTTTCCCACTTTACCTATTGTGGCACACTATGAAAAATGCTATCATTTTATGTAACTTAATTCACATAAAATGATAGGTTTTCCCACCAAATCTTAATATAATTACTTACATTTACACTTGTGACCAAAACCCACTCCTTCAATCTACAACCGGCCCAAACCATGCATCTACTCCTAATGGATCGGCCCAAGAGGATGAAGAGCTGCTTGCTCATTTATTTTGTTTCACTAGCCTAGTGTTACATTCCTAAACCACTCCCATAACCTAATTAACTCCCCTAATATAATTCCTAATTAACTATACCCCGATTAATCCTATTCCTATCTACCGTACTCAGCCCCTTAACCTAATCTACCATTCTTTCATCCGGCAATCACGCAACCGGAGTACAAACGTGAAGAGCTCTCCCTCTGCATCTCGACGCAATCTCACTAACGCCGGTGGAGCAAGAAACCAGAGGCCCGCTGTCTCGGACAAGAGAGTTGCCGCCGTCTCGAGCCCAGTCAGGACAATAGCGCATGTAAGGTCTTTTTCCCCCCTCGAGTCGTCTTTCCACCGTTTATGCTACCGAACCTTTGAATCTTCATCGGACACCAGACCACAAAGAAGGGCGAGCCTTCCAGCCTGAACCGCAGACCCGTACAGACCCCTACAACCTTGACCCAACGAACCCCTGGCTGAAAAGGAAGGACTCGCTACCGCCAGCCTCAGACGTACCTTTGTCTTCATCACCGAAACCGATCATCGCTGGAGTCCTCAGTAGCGCCGGCTTTTCCATCCTCGCTGTAGACAAGTAAATCCATTTCACCTCATGCAGTTCGTTATGGTAGTGAGGAGAGTCGAGCGTTTCAGATCCGATAGACAGTTTGGGGCACGCGAGTAGAGAGAGGGTTGCACGTTGTTTATAGTGAGATTCAATCGGGTGATGATAGAGTAGAATTGGTTTAACTGTTGTTGCCAGTAGGAGTCGAAGTCAAGACCACCTTCTAACCTTCCATTCTGCTAGAATATTATGTGTAAGTTGCTGACTTCGAGGATTAGTTTTAATGCTTTAGATTAACCATCTTGATATGTTGTAGATAGATATACGTAAGTTGCTATGTTAAAATTTGAGAACGAATTAACGGTCGGATTAGAATTTATAAGGTTTCAAAGTGGAGCAGTTGGGCTGTTTTTCCAGCAGAAGAAATAATGGCTAAGTATAGAATTCCTAGAGTGTACATCCAACTTTGGAGATTTATGTAAGAGTTGTGGCTAAATAGTTTTGAGAGATCTTTTCTTCTATGAGTATCATGTATATCATAGATGACTTGGAGATTTATTTCGGAATTTTTATATTTTTATTCGAGCCTCATATCTTAAGCCAAAGTCGGACCTTAGCGACTGTTTATGAAATTCTAGATTTTTGGGTAACTCTTATAACTCCTTATCGAACTATCCCTTGAGAGCTAGATAATGGAAATATGTTCCAAGGAGAGTTTGGAACTAGGTTATAGAAAATTCGGGAGTTTTCGGGACCAGGGGGTAAAATAGTCTTTTTACCTTAAGAAGGGATTGTAGTAAACTCTCTTATTATGAGATTGTATATCTTAGAGATTATAGATTTCTAAGACGATGGGATACATTATTGATTCCATTGCCTCCTATGACAGGCGATTGAGTTTCTACGGTAGCAGACCGACTTGAGATTGAGAGATTTGAGATTTTATTCAGGTAAGTCCTTGCGACTTACTTAGCTGGTTTCTAGATGTTAGCTGAATGATGATAGTGGTGTGTGTTGATTGTTTGATAATTATGACATTCCTAGGACGACCTTTATTATTATTATTTATGGCCCAAGCGTATGTATAACGGGCCGTGACATCACTACCCAACTCTGACAGGAGACTGCGAGGTTCTCTATACCTAGATGATAGGTGATGGAATCACTATCATTTAGGTTAGTTTTTAGAGTCTTTTTATTACATTTGTGTCGATTTATGCTACTAACTCCTTGGTCCAGAAGAAAAAGACTAAAAGAAGATAAAGAAGGAGTTATAAGAACTTAGGAGTGAAGACCGTTTACAAAGCAAAGCTTCTGTTGCTTCACCGCCCTCGCGGAGCAGTGTCTCCGCCCCTGCGGGTAACACCACACTCCGGAGCGCTCCCTGCGCCTTCGCCAACGCCAGCCACGAAGACTGTCGCGCCAACCCTTGGCGCCCCTGCGGTGACCTACCTTGAAGAAGCGAAGACCAGCGCCCCCGCGCCTCTGCCTGCACCTCAACCTGGGAGCTGGAAGATGAAGAGTCAGTGTCACCGCCCCGAGTTGACACTATTACGCCCCGGCAGCTCGGCATCAGAAACGACAGGAAGTTGAAGATTCAGACGTTTGAAGAGCATTAAAGATCCGCCCCTGCGGCCATGAAGAAGGTCAAGCGTTTTCGCCTGCACCGCCCCTGCGGATCTGAAGGCCGCCCCTGCGGTTCAACGACAGAAGCTTTACTCCGGCTGTTTACACCACCTTTATGGCATTAAAGGTGGCTGTTTTGGGCCGGCCATTTACTCCTATTTAGTGTCATTTGTAGTATAAATAGTCCTTGGCTGATTGCTAGAATCATCCACTTATCTTCCAATTTAGAATCAACTTTTTCCATTAAAATTATCTTGCTACCTTTGTAATGAATTGCTAACTCCCTTGCTACATTGGGTTGGTTTGAAGCTGCATTTGTTACTTTGGTTGTAAGTTCTTTCTAATATAAGTTTTCATTCAGTAATACTTTGTGTTTCCTTGATCTTCATTGTCTAATTGCATGTTTTACTATCACTTGAGATTGATCACCTTAGGTTCTAAAGTGCATGCAAAGAACTAGGATTAATAGATTCCGGGTTCGGGTCTTTAATCTAGTAGTAAACTTTAAGTAATAACGGATTGTAATTGCTTAATGGAAAGGAACACAAATATAAAGATAAGTTTAACGGTTTTAATCTTTTTTTTTATATCCCTTAGTATTTGTTTAAAAGCTGACTTGTTAATTGTTCTTGTAGGTTTACGAAACACTAACCTGTTAAGTTGTGTTGATGCCGGTTGACTCAACACATATATATGATCGAGACGGGAGATTACTTGAAAACTTGAAAAAGGAACTCACCAAAGTAGCAATCGCATGCTTAGAATCAACCTAGTGTAGATTCACCCATCATTGTCTTACTTATCGCGGTACTTGTTTTCATAAGTTTTGTGTGCATCAATTCAACTAAACCCCCACTTTGTTACTTGTTTCTATAATCAATAAATGAATTTAATAAAAATACAATACTGTCTTGGGTTCGACCCTTACTTAACCACTATATACTTGTTTTAGTGCTAAGTCGGGATAAATTTTGATAAGATAAAAACGACCATAGATAAAGGTCTTGTCAAATTTTGGCGCCGTTGCCGGGAAGTTTGGTTATTTTTATTTAATTGTTATTGATTATTGGTTTGAACCATTTTTATGGTTCAAACCCGTGCTACTAACTCCGGTTTGCTTCCTTTGATCCAAAAATTGAGAGAACGTACATCCGGCAACGTAGACAACAACAACTCCAACAAGAAATGGTTGATCGTACTCTTCGTCAACTCACTCATCCCACTTTGGCTCAAAACCCTCTTGCGGTTACTATACCGGCATTAGTGGAAGGAATCAACTTTGAGCTCAAACCGGGTCTCATTCACTTGCTTCCATCTTTCCATGGGCTAAGTGGTGAAGACCCCATCAAACACCTTGGGAAGTTCCATACCGTGTGTATGAGCATGAAGCCGGCCAACATTACCAAAGAGCAAATCAAGATGAGGGCATTCGGTTTCACACCTCAAAGATGCAGCGGATGATTGGTATTACCACCTTCCATCCGGGAGTATCGACACTTGGGAGAACCTCCACAAGACGTTTTTGGAGAAATACTTCCCAGCCAAGAAGACAAATAGCTTGAAGAAAGCTATAAGCAACATCGAGCAAGAGGCGGACGAAACTCTCTATGAGTACTTTGAAAGATTCGCACGCCTCCGATCCAGCTGTCCTTTCCACGGATATTCGACTCAAGATCTAGTCTTGTACTTGTACAATGGCTTGCTAGACCATGAAAGGAGGATCGTCGATGCGGCTTGTGGAGGTAATATTCTTAACTCTACCCCTGACCTTGCTTTGGAAAAGATACAGGAACTAGTTGAAGGGACCCGGAACTTTGGAAGGACTCCTTCCAAGAGAGGTGTTCATGCGGTGAATTCCGGGAAGAGTGAGATCTCCACTGAGCTTGCGGAACTGAAGGAAATGGTGAAGAGATTAACAGTTATGGGAACCCCACAGCAGCTGAAGGCATGTGGAGTGTGTGCTGACCCATACCATCCAACAGACATGTGTCCCCAAGTCCAGGATGACGATGCTGAGGTGAATGCAATGGCTTATGGACAGCCACAACAACAAAGGCCTAGGAACAATCCCTATGCGCAGAATTTCAGGCCCAACTGGCGTGACCAACAAAACTTTCGTTGGAGGGATCAACAAAACCAACAACAACAACCCCGACAAGGTAAGTATCAAACTGATAACACGATTTATAGCATAGTTTTAGGTGTACATTTAGATAGGATTCTCGCTCAATCATGCATGATCTAGCACTAGTCCAATACGTTTTGCACTCAAAACATGTATTTTGTCGAGATAGACGTCTACACGGACTTGTGTGCGTTTTGTAGGTATTCCAGGAAGTTTTGAGCTAAAACGATGCGTTTGAGGGTCGTTCATTTAGATGACACACTTCCGAACTTATTGGAACGCAAGCCAAGGGCTGAGGAGGACTCATGGAACCTTGCCAACACAAGCCATACACCAAACCACAACCTAATGATCCAAAACGAAGTTTCTGCACAGAATCACGGTTCTCTGAAGAACCACGGCCGTGGAAATGACCGTGGATTTTGCCAGATTCTCGTGACAGCTGTGCCACGACTCTCATGGCCAGCTCATGCACAATTTGTTATAAAAGTGGTCCTTGATGGGTTGTTTGGGGCAGCTGGGGTAGTTTGGGAGCAGCTCATCCATTCTCCATTTCTCTAACAAATATATTCTCCAAAGAAGAAGATTTTTTCTAGGAAGGAAAGTGCCAAAGAGAAGAAGAAAGGTGCCATTGAAGAAGAGAGAAGAACACACACTTAGCTCCTTGTATTTCGGATTTATTTCTAGAGATTTGTGAACCCTTGAACCTTCTTTTGGAAGGGTTGTAAGTTGTTCTAATCCGATCTTCAGATTGGTTTGTGTTGCAATTCACTTGTTCATCTTCTTTCTTTCATTATCTTGCAATGAATGCTATGATTTTATGTTTGTTTGTTTTGATTTTCATTATGAATGTTGTAGGCTGAATTGATGTGATTCTAGGGTAAGGAAAGGATGGTTATGGCTAGATCTATGATAGGACGGATTTAGATTTACGTTTGGATGATTTTTGTTTATGAACATTGCTGCTGTTGGAAATTACGGGTAGTTCTTATAGAACCACGGTCGTGGTTTTTGTAGAACAAACCGTGATTCTTCCTAGTTCGAAGGATCTTACCTTAGACTCATAAAATTGTTGAAACCCTAAGTTTTTGCTGAGTTTAACCTACCCTAGGGTGTCCTAGTGTAGAGACTAAGTGATAGGAGAGACTTACCCGGTAATCCCTTCCTTTAGAATCTAAAATAGCAAAACCTTAGGTAGTGGTGAACCTAATAAGTCGCCATTGGATTAGATGTGCTAGGAATGTTGATTAGGACTTCCCATTCCAAGACTTACCCGGTAAGGATAGGTTAGATCCTTAGTTAACAATTCCGGTTTGTGTAGAATTCCTAACCTTAGGTTCTTAGAGACCTAACCGGTAATGAGACCTTAGGTGTGGACTAGTTGGATCATGAGACCTACCCGGTAATTGACCCCAATTTAGAAACACTTAATCCCAACATATCATAATCAATCCAAAGAATGAATAGATAACTTGAGATCTATGCCATAACCGGAACTTCCGACCCCTAGAATCCGTTTTTCCTTTCACTTGATCAATATCTTGTTAGATTTGTTATTTGTGATTTTTGGTTTAGTTTGATTGTTTGCCTCGCATGAGTCGTGATCTTTGATCACCTAAAACCAAACAAAAACAATTGAGATTTTAGTTCTTTGTTTTCCTCTTTTCTAACTTTAGACCTTCACAAAATTTAATCACAAAACCGAATCAATTTCACCTTAGTCTTTGTGTTCGACCTCGGAGTACTATCCATACTACAAACGTCCCATACACTGCGGGTGCGCTAGAAGTTAGGATAATTATAACGAGTATAAATTTAAGGCTTATTGCGTGCACACTTTTTAGCGTAACAAGTTTTTGGCGCCGTTGCCGGGGACTAGGTCTAGATTGAGTCTATTTTGTGATTGTTTCTAGTGTAGATCTTTCTTGTTGCTTTTGATCTATCTTTGTTTGTGTCTTTGCTTTTCAGGACATCTATTTCTCCTTAGGTGTATGCGAAGATCTCGTGGCAAGGATTTAGCTCCATTCGATCCCGAACCGGAGAAAACCCTTCGATCTAGATCCAAGAACATCCGAAAGAAGAAAGAGATAGCCGGAAGAAACCTCCAAGCTGAATTGGATGAAGCCTTAGAGCAAATAAGGCTAAGAGATGAGCTCTTGGAGGAAGAAAGGAGACTTGCCAATGAGAGGCAAGAGGAAACAAGGAGGGAGATTGAGGAGATTAGGCAAGCCCTTGTTCAAGGAGAGCTTAATCGCCGACAACCTCCACCTCCTCCACCACAACCGCAGCCGGCGGCCAATGTTAGGGTCGTTCCCATTGCTATTGAGGAGCCACAAACCCTAGGGAGACGTATGGATCCGGCACAAAGAGCACACCGACCGGGTGTGAATCTAGGAGATCCCGCAACCCACAACTATGAACTCCGCCCTCAAGTTCTTCAAATGATCCGGCATAATCAATTTGGAGGGATGGAAGGAGAGTCTCCTCACCAACATTTGATGAACTATGAGATTTTGATGGAGACTCTTAGACCACCAAGATTGGAGAGCAACAACCATAAGCTAAGGGCCTTTTCCTTCTCTCTTAAGGGCAAAGCCTTGGCTTGGTATCAATCTATTCCACAAGGGCGAGTTGGTACTTGGGAAGAGATGACAACCGAGTTCTTGACCAAGTTCTTCCCACCTTCCAAGACCACCGAATTAAGAGGGAAGATCAATGCCTTTGTGATGAGGGATAGAGAAAGTTTGTTCAAGTCTTGGGAGAGATTCAAAGACCTTCTCCTAGATTGTCCGCACCATGGCATACCAAAGATTGAGCTATTAGAGATCTATTTCAAGGGGCTTGATGAAGATAGCCAATTCAAGCTTCAATCTCTTTCCGGTGGGACATTTATGGAGAAACATGTAGATGATGCTTGGGAGTTTGTGGAAAAGCAAGATCTAGTGATTGAAAAGTACTCTCATAGGAAGAGCGAAGGAAGAAAGGCGGGAGCATATGAGGTGAGTGAAGTCACCATGAGCAATTTCAAGCTTGACGCCATCAATAACGAGTTAGTCCTTGAGAGAATTGTGCACTACCACCTTGAAGAGCCAAGCAACTCCTCAAGCACCTCCACAAGCTAACTTGTCTTCCAAGGAGGAAGATGCGAATTATATGGGAAGGGGCAATTTCAACAATTACCAAGGCCCAAGAAATTTCAACAACAACCGGCAATTCAACAATTACCGGCCAACCCACAACCATCCCGGGTTTTCTTACTCTAACCCGGATGGAGCCTTGAACCCTCCCGCCTCCACGAGCACAACTCCACCACAAAGAGCTTCACAAGAACCCCCACCCGGCTTTACTCAACCTTCAAAGGATAGAACCGAAATCATGTTTGAACAATTGCTAGGAAGATTGAGTGGACTTGAGAGCACCGTCACTTCAATTTCTAAGGCTCAAAAGGTCTTGGAAGCACAAGTCTTTCAAAAGGCGGGTGAAGCACATAGAGATCCGGGGAAGCTTCCCGGAAGAACCGAAGACAACCTAAGAGGCCAAGTTTTGGCTATCACAACGAGGAGTGGGTTGAGTATGAAGGATCCTTTGCCCAAGGACCAAGCTAAGGGAAATCAAGTAGTGGTAGAAGAGGGAAGAAAGCATGAAGATGGAGGGAAGAGCAAAGATGTAGAGCCAACTTATGTGGCACCGCCTCCATACAAGCCACCACTACCGTTCCCACAATCAAGACCAAGAGCTCGTTTGGACAATCACTTTGGTAAGTTCCTTGAACTAATGTCTAAGTTACATATTAACATTCCGTTCATGGATACCATTTTAGGAATGCCGGCATACGGAAAGTTCTTGAAGGAAATACTCTCCAACAAAAGGAAGTTAGAGGAGTATGGGGAGATTAGGATGACCAAGAGATCCTCGGAGTTGATCCAAACGATGAAGGAGGCAATGCCTCCCAAGCTAAGGGATCCGGGCTCTTTTTGCGTCCCAATAGGAGTGGGAGATGTGAAATACGAGGCCCTTTGTGATCTTGGGGCGAGTGTAAGCATCATACCGCTTGCACTTGGCAACAAGGTCGGGCTAGGAGAGCCAAAGCCGGTCAAGATGACCCTCTATATGGCGGACCGTTCTATCACTCATCCAGTTGGGATTCTAGAGGACATTCCGGTGCAATTGGGAGGATTTTACGTGCCTATTGACTTTGTAGTGTTGGACATTCCGGCGGATTATCCGGTTCCCATCATCCTAGGAAGACCTTTCCTAGCCACCTCCGGATGTTTGGTAGATTGCAAGAACGGGACTCTCTTCTTCAACATTGGAGAGGAGAACATCAAGTTCAAGCTGTCCACAATGATGAAAGGGCCAACCCTTGATGAAGATATCTTCAACATAGTCGAGCAAGAAGAATCTAGAGAAGTTGTAAGCTCGATCTTGATCAAGGACCCCTTGGAGAAGGTTCTTACCTTGAGTATGATGGAGGAAGACATTGAAAAGGAATGCAATGAAGAGATCAAAGCCTTGGAGGCCTTGGAAGAGGAGCCAAGAGTTGGATTTGAGAGCCACGAAGAAATTGTGAACAGCTGCAAGTTCCACGGTCGAGATTCAGGTTCCACGGCCGTCAAACTCTCTGGACAACTCCGAGAAGCAAGCTTGGCAAGAACCACGGCCGTGGAAGATGAACAAGCCGTGTTTCCAACCGTGGTTTTCCCTGAATCAGCTCTTGATGATGATCAAGCTTCTAGGAGCCATGAGGAGTCTTCATTTGCTTTGGACTCATCTCATCCAACCTTATTTGGATCATCTTCAACCAACAATGGTCCTCCCTCACTTGAACTTAAACCCCTCCCCTCTCATTTAAAGTATGCATTCCTTGGAGATAATTCTACATATCCTGTGATTGTTAATGCATGCTTGAGTGATGATGAACTTGCTAAATTGCTACATGAACTAAGATTGCATAGGAAAGCCATTGGTTACACTATTGATGATTTGGTCGGCATTAAGCCATCTTTGTGCATGCATAAGATAATGATGGAAGATAACCACAAACCCTCTATTGAACATCAAAGGAGACTGAATCCTATAATGAAAGAGGTGGTCAAAAAGGAAATCATTAAGTTGCTAGACGCGGGAATTATCTACCCTATCTCGGATAGTAAGTGGGTTAGTCCCGTTCATGTAGTACCTAAGAAGGGTGGGATGACGGTAGTAACTAATGAGAACAATGAACTAATACCGACTAGGACGGTCACGGGATGGAGAATGTGTATAGATTATAGGAAGTTGAACATGGCCTCTAGGAAAGATCACTTCCCTCTCCCCTTCATTGACCAAATGCTAGAAAGGTTAGCTCAACACTCTCATTTTTGCTATTTAGATGGGTATAGTGGATTTTTCCAAATCCTTATCCACCCCGATGACCAAGAGAAAACGACTTTTACATGTCCATGGGGTACCTTTGCATATAGGAGAATGCCATTTGGGTTGTGTAATGCAGCCGCCACCTTCCAAAGGTGTATGATGGCTATCTTTTCGGAATACATAGAAAATATCATGGAAGTGTTCATGGATGATTTCTCTATTTACGGTTCTTCTTTCGATGATTGCTTAGCTAATTTGTCATTAGTGTTGCAAAGATGTGAAGAGACAAATCTCGTCTGAAATTGGGAAAAATGCCACTTCATGGTAAGTGAAGGTATTGTGTTAGGACACTTGGTGTCTAACCGTGGCATTGAGGTTGATAGGGCTAAGATTGAAACGATAGAGAAGTTGCCGCCACCTACCTCGGTGAAGGGGGGTAAGGAGTTTCTTAGGGCATGCCGATTTTTACCGGAGATTTATTCAAGACTTCTCTAAAATATCTAAGCCCCTCACTAACCTACTAATGAAAGATGTTGATTTTGTCTTTTCCAAGGATTGTCTTGATGCTTTTTGTAGGTTGAAGAACGCTTTGATCTCCGCACCCATCATGCAACCTCCGGATTGGAGTTTACCGTTTGAGATCATGTGTGATGCAAGCGATGTAGCCGTTGGGGCTGTTTTGGGGCAAAGGAAAGATGGGCGCACTCATGCCATTTATTATGCTAGCAAGACGCTAGATGATGCCCAACTTAACTATGCCACAACCGAGAAAGAGTTGCTAGCGGTAGTGTATGCCTTTGAGAAGTTTCGGTCATACCTTGTTGGAGCAAAGGTCATAGTCTATACGGATCATGCTGCGATCCGTTATCTCCTTACAAAGAAGGATGCCAAACCTAGGTTGATTCGGTGGATCCTTCTTCTTCAAGAATTTGATTTGGAAATACGAGATAAGAAGGGATCCGAGAACTCCGTGGCGGATCACCTTAGTAGACTCCCACCATTGGAGCTTGGGAAAGGCAACATCCCGATAGATGATTCATTCCGGGATGAACAATTGCAAATGGTGGAAGAATGCTTGTTCCAAGTGGCTAGAGGAAACGAGCCATGGTATGCCGACATTGTGAATTACTTGGTGTGTGAGGAAATGCCTCCCGGATTAACATATGCACAAAGGAAAAAGTTCTTCAACGATGTAAGGCATTACTATTGGAGTGAGCCACTTCTATTCAAGAGAGGCCCGGATGGGGTGCTTAGGAGATGCATACCGGAAGATGAAATGGAAAGTGTGATCCGGCATTGTCACTCCTTACCATGTGGAGGCCATGCTAGCTCACACAAAACGTGTGCCAAGGTATTGCAATCCGGTTTTTATTGGCCTAACTTGTTTAGAGATGTGCAAGGTTTTGTAGCGGGATGTGATGCTTGCCAAAGAACGGGGAACATCTCAAGGAGGAATGAAATGCCCTTGAACAACATCCAAGAAGTTGAAATTTTTGATGTGTGGGGTGTAGACTTCATGGGGCCATTCCCTTCTTCATGTGGAAATCTCTATATCCTATTGGCGGTGGACTATGTGTCAAGATGGGTGGAGGCAATTGCCTCTCCTTCAAATGATGCCAAGGTGGTAGTGTGGTTCTTCAACCGAGTGATTTTCCCTAGGTTTGGAACACCAAGGGTGATCATTAGTGATGGAGGGAAGCACTTCACAAATAGGAATTTTGGGGCACTTTTGGCCAAGTATGGGGTGACTCATAAGGTGGCAACACCCTACCATCCCCAAACTAGTGGTCAAGTGGAGATCTCCAACCGTGAGATCAAGGCCATCCTCGAGAAGACGGTGTCTAGGACAAGGAAGGATTGGGCTATGAAGCTCAATGACACACTATTGGCATATAGAACCGCCTTCAAGACACCTATTGGCACCACCCCCTACAAGTTGGTCTATGGCAAGTCTTGCCATCTTCCGGTGGAAATGGAGCATAGAGCTTATTGGGCCATTAAGTGGCTAAATTTTGACCTAAAGGAAGCGGGAGAGAAGAGGTTGCTCGATATCAACGCCCTTGAGGAGCTCCGGTTGGAAGCCTATGAGAATGCCCGGATCTACAAGGAGAGAACCAAAAGGTGGCATGACAAGAAGATCATTCCAAAAGAGTTGAGTGAAGGAGATCTTGTCCTTCTCTTCAACTCAAGGCTAAGGCTCTTTCCCGGCAAGCTCAAATCAAGATGGACCGGGCCATATGTGGTGAAGAAGATCTTTCCCCATGGAGCTATTGAAATAGGAGGGGAGCATTGTGGAAATTTCAAAGTTAATGGGCATCGCTTGAAGAAGTATATTCCGGGAGCCCCGATAGACATGATTGCCCCGCTTCACCTTGAATAGACGCTCCCGAGTTTGGTCAAGCTAGTGACCTTAAAGAAGCGCTTGGTGGGAGGCAACCTATCGGTAACATTTTTTTCCTTCATTTTTGCTTAGATTTTTCTGTTTTTGTGTGCTTTGTGTGTGTTTCGTGTTTCGTGTGTGTGTTAGAAACATTAGTGGCATTGGAAGTCTTTCTTGACATGTGAATGATGATGATGAACCCTGTTCGCTCCAAACGGTGTGTGCAAGCTTTAAATTTATAACCCTAGACTTAAGCTTAAAACAAGGATGCGAACCCGTAGTGTACGGGTCAATCGTAGTAAAAGCAAGAAAATTCCAGGGGTCGATCACAGGGACTCGGTGAAACAAAGTCAATACGGTATGCTAATGTCAATGCTAACCACAAGAGCAATTTAACACAATCAAAGATGAATAAGAAGTCAATAAAGCAAACATGCAATTCTAGGGATTAAAGCATCAAGTTGTGGTTCCAACTCAAGATCTATAGATAAGCGGACAAAGTTGAGATTTTTGCATGGGGAAGGTGTTACTAAAGTGGAGTAGATCACTGGGTAAGTCTCACTACACACTAATACTAAACCGTAACTCCTATTACCGGGTAAGTCTCAAGGAATCAAGATAAAGAACTATAATCTCAAACTAACATACCATCTAAGGGAATAGAATCAACCTTTACCGGGTAAGTCTCAGGCTAACTCACAAAGATGGGACGGAAGCACACTCAAACCCCAATAAAGGATAAACCTTTATTACCAACACTTATGATCGTTAATACACAAACTAAGGAATTACCGGGTAAGTCTCATCCTAAGCTTGCATTGAACCAGGGAGGTGTAATAAGAATAGGATTTAGCAAACTCTAACACTTAACTTTCTGTTTTAGGTCGGATAAGTCACCTCGGTCAGAAGAATTCCACCCCGGCCGAGATGTTCATCAACCGAACGAGATGCTTAGGGTTAAGGTTAAAGACTCGAACTTTCAGGATCCTACTGGAATCTAAGATTATTCTATCATTGTTTTTCCCACAACCTTCAGCCAATCACCCTAGAATTACACAAGGAAATTAGCCACTCATCATCATAATGAAAGTATTAAAATATATGAGAAGAAGGTGAATATTTGAACAAAGAAGAATTTAATGAAAAGACTTCAATAAATGAATCAAATATCACAACAAAGCGTTCCTTGGATAATAATCCAACAAGACAAGACAACAATGGAGGGAATTGAAGACAATCTTACAAAACCCTTCAATAAAGCTATAAAAGCTATGGACTTCAATCTTCCTTCAACCTTCAAAAAGGTTCTTCGAAAACTCCCAAATTGGAGTATGCTGCGGCTGTTGCGTATTTCCGGTGTAAGCGGGGATGTGCTGCGTCGTATGCGAGATGTTGAATTTGTGGAAATCCAACCCTTTTTATAGGAAAATAAACCTCCAAAGATAATAAATCTTAAGAAGATATTATCCCATAAATATAGGTAAAATATATATTCTGCATATCTCCTTCCTTCCAGAAGCCAAGCCCAAAAATATAAGATCACTTTCCAAATTTAAAAGATCTCTTCCAAGAATAAAATATTCTCGCCGCGTCCTAGGTGTTCGCCTCGGTCGAGTCGGTGTCTCTGGATCACCTCGGTCGAGGTGAATCAATGGTCAACCGAGGTGACTCACGACAGAATGTGAAATCTCTCGAATCTGTTCCAAAGTAAATCTTTAATCCATGGCTATGCTCCCTGGATGTAGCTCCAAATGACTCATGACTCCTTTTGCTCCTTTTTGATGCAAAACGTACCATATTACCTGCAATTACAACGAAACTAGGTGTAGACCTCGATTCTCGCAAAGGTAGATGAAATGGTAGTAAAATCACATAATGTACATACAAACATGCAGATTATGAAAGATAAAACGTCCAAACAAACCCCAAAAACTAGACTATAATTCATGCTATCAAAATACCCCATACTTAGCCCTTGCTTGTCCCCAAGCAAGTTCCTCATATAGAAGACAAGATAGAATGGATTATAAGTCAAGAAAATCAATGAAAAAAAGTCTTTCAAAAAATATTTTATGGTGTGCAACTATCATAGATCACTCTAAGAGAATACTTCCTGGAATTTAAAAACTCAATATGCTCAAAACATTTTATAAATATAGGAAAGTTGTTCATCTTTGCATAAAATCATAGAATGCATAATAAATCATAATTATCGAAATTAATCATGTATAATCCAGTTTAAACCGCTAAGTCAATCAACAAGCTCAAGGTCTCAAGGGCTTCCCAAAAGAAAAGGTTAAGAAACGTGTAGGGTAGGGATGTATGTAAGGTAAGGTGGTGCTAGAATTCGGGAAAAGGATGAACTTCACTTTCACTTTGACTTGCAACATCTTCCACCAATAAGCTTTGCTTATCTCACACTTCTTCCTTTTTTTTTTTTTTTTACTTTACTTTTTTGGGATGCATGAACAGAGGTGCACAATAACCAAAGCCTAGGAAATCCGCATTCATCAATTTCTTGAGATGCATCAAACCCTTGATGCACATACCATGACCCGTTAGGAATATCGCTCAATCCGACTTTGGCAAGACATAAACACCCGGCTATGTGAATGGTGCCAAGTTACTCATCTTCATGATTGACTTCCCCAAACCTATTATTGCTTTCTAACACTTCGCTTCCAGCCCACTCTTCAACTTTAACTTGCTTTCACCGCTTCGCTTGCTTCCAAATTCCCGGATAGGTAAAGGGAGGCAAAATGTATATGAGGGGCTAAGCATGATCAAGAAGAAGAAGAAGAAGAAAATGAATTGCCTTGGTCTTTCCAAGAAGAAAGTGAGAGAACTTAACCTGCGGTGTCAACCTTCAAATTCAACATAATTTGGATAAAAACAAAGTATTAAACATGCCAATAATTTCAAACAAGGCATTTAGCAACTTAAACATATTATAAAAGCTTTCAAACACATAAAGAATTTAAAATCAGTAAGTAAACAAAATCTTCACTGAGATCATATCCAGATAAGTAACACAAAATTGTTTTTGAAAACTTTCTGTTACGCCACCTCGGTCGAGATGTTCTTGGTTCAACCGAGGTGAAACACCTCGTTTCGCCAGAATCTCCCCGGTCGAGGTTAAAAAATTTTTTTTTTAAAACCAATTTTTTTTTTCGGTTCGGTTTCGACGTTTTTCTCAGTCAAATAACCTGTAGGTATGCATGTAATATCAGATAATCATATAAAGGCAAATGAAGCATAAATACGAAAATATCCGATAAATAAAATACATCAAAGGTATCAAATACATCAAAGGTAGCCACATAGTCAAATAACAAACACCCCATACTTGAGACACACTGTCCCAGTGGGTATAATAAAAGTCTAAACAAGAGAACTCACCGGATAAAAGCCGAACTGCATAAAAAAGATATAATAATAAAACCCTGCAGCTCCTCAGTAGTCCTGATCCGGTGGTGGTGGTGGTATGTAGGGGTACTGAGTCGGATCATAGGGATGGCCCATGATACGCTCAAACTGTAGCTGAGCCATCATGTGCTGATGATGCTGCCGCTCCTGCATCTCGCGGATGTCCAGCGAAAGTGCAGCATATGAGTCGATAACCTGATCCGTCAGGTCATCGATCCGTCGGTGTGCAGCTCTATCTCTCACTCCACACCTCCTGCGTCTAGCAGGTCTGACTGGAGAAGTCTCAGCCGGCGCCGGCTCAGTGTCCTCCTCATCATCCAAATCTATAATAGGAGGTGCGCTCATCCCAGCTGTGTCTGTCCCTGTGTCCATCGGGATGCCACCTCCTCTCTCGTCTACTGTCTCATCATCATCGTCGTCATCCTCCTCAGCTGCAGCAGGGGCAACTGCTGCCTCTCTGTGATCCTCAATCAGTGTATCCCAAGCTGTCTGCCAGTAGTGCGGATCAAAGATTGTGAACTGCGCAGACCAGCGGATCCCCTGAGGTGCAGTCCGCTCCCAAGGCATGGCGACGTATGGAGTGGTCAAACCACGGGGAACTAGAATCCTCCGTGTGATCATCTCCTGTAATCCCAGCGGCTTCGGAGCCGCCGCCAACGTGCAAACGCTGAGGTCCATCCCGTGGTAGGTAGCGATGTGGGTGATCAGACCTCCGCAGCAAATGTCTCCCTTCGCCTTGGCCTTGATCTTGTGCAGATCCTCTGCCAAGAGCAAGCCAAAGTCCGGGAAACCTCCTGTAACCATGCAGTATAAAGCGAAGAGCTCCCCCTGTCGGACCTTCTGGGGCGTCTCAGTACGCGCCAGAAGCGTCTCGCTGAAAATCCTGTGGGCCAGTCTGAATGCCAGATGAAAGATGACCTTCTCCCTAGAATCTCCAGGGCGCCATCTGTCTGCGTGCTCAGTAATATGGGCAATCTGCCCCCAGAACTCCCTAGCTACGGATCGGGAGGGGAAGTCTATGGCAGTGGGGTCAGGGAAGCCAAAAATCTCTCTCCATATCTCTAAAGGAACTATGAAGTTCCGGTTCATCAACCGGTACTTCACAGAACGGTCTATGGGGAGGTAGGAGAAGGAGCTAACAAACTCGAGTGTCGGCTCTAAGTATGCTGGGGCTCGGATCTCAGTGAACTGATCCAGCCTGACTGTAGCGATCATCCTCCTAAGGTCAGCATCTAACCCTAGGCAATCAAAAGCTGACACGTCCAGAAATCGTGGTGCGATAACTGGACGGCTCGCTATCCGCTCGTAGTCTACCCGACATCTCTCGTGGATAACCGGGCGGTAGGGACGGGATGAGGAAGGAGAAGGGGAAGGGGAGGATCTATCTCTAAGGGCTAAACGACGATCTGAACTCATCTTCAAACAACACTGTCAGACTACCTCGGTCGACTGACAAACTCCAAGAATCACCTCGACCGAGGTGCAGGTCGACTGGACCGAGGCGAAGGCAGTGCGATTTCAACTCTCTGAATTTCAGTTCTTTTCCCCCAAAAATCACTACCAATGCTTCCTAAGGGGTACTTAAAGGTTTCCTCAATAGAATCAAGGGCAACCAAAGCCCAAATTTCAGTAAACGAACGAGTTTAGGTTTTCGAACGTTTTTACCTCGTTCCAGTCGAAACGCTCAAATTTCTTGCAGATCTGTAGTTGCAATCGACTCCTCTATCCTTCAATCTCGGTTTGGAAGCAGAAATTGTCGAAAACGAGCAAGAAACGAAGTGAGTGAGGTGCGTCTGTTCGCCGCGGTCGAGGAGGATAAAAAAAAAATGTGAAAAGTAATTTTTCCCTCTTTTATACTTTTACTGGATCTGCTGTCACCTCGGTCGAGATGGTCTCGACTGGACCGAGGTGGTATGGACCGAGGCGGTTCTGCAGAAACCCTAGTCGCCTCGGTTGCTTCAAGAATCAATTCGGTCGAGATGCTCTGACAGTGACCGAGGTGCTTCTATCTTCTCAGAATCTCGAACTTCTGTCCTTCCAGATGTGCTCCTTCCTGTTGTCTGTCCAGAATGCCAAAAACAAAAGCAAAGCAAAGCAAAAACAAAAGCTATCTAAACTAGACTAGAAAACGGGAAAAGAAAACAATACCTTGGGTTGCCTCCCAAGAAGCGCTTGATTTAAGGTCGCTAGCTGGACCATGATGCGTCTCAAAGGAGGTATATCGGTGCAACCTCCTCAACCGGCGTTTCCGGCTGGTACTTCTTAAGTCTATGACCGTTGACCTTGAAGCTTCCGCTAGTTTCGCCCCATATCTCAACCGCACCATAAGGGAAAACATGTTTCACTACATAAGGTCCGGTCCATCTAGATTTCAACTTACCTGGAAAAAGGCGGAGGCGGGAGTTGAAGAGTAGAACTAAGTCTCCTTCGTTAAGCTCCTTTGGAATGATACGCTTGTCATGCCATCTCTTTGTCCTTTCCTTGTAGATTTTGGCATTCTCATAAGCGTTCAAACGCAGCTCCTCCAACTCGTTAAGTTCCAATAGTCGCTTCTCACCAGCCTCCTTGATGTCAAAGTTCAACCATTTGATAGCCCAATACGCCTTGTGCTCCAATTCAACGGGCAAATGGCAAGACTTCCCATATACCAAATTATAAGGGGTGGTTCCTATGGGAGTCTTGAATGCGGTCCTGTATGCCCAAAGAGCATCGTCCAATTTCATGGACCAATCCTTCCTCGTTCTAGAGACGGTCTTCTCCAAAATTGCTTTGATTTCTCTATTCGAGATCTCGACCTGTCCACTAGTTTGAGGGTGATAAGCGGTTGATACCTTGTGGGTTACCCCATACTTCGATAGAAGTGCTTTAAACTTCCGGTTGACGAAATGCGTTCCTCCATCGCTAATGATGATGCGTGGAGTTCCAAATCGTGGAAAGATAGTTCTATTCAAGAACTTCACAACCACCTTGGCGTCGTTAGTAGGAGAAGCAATGGCTTCAACCCATCTAGAGACGTAATCAACTGCAAGGAGAATGTAGAGGTTTCCTCCGGAGGATGGGAAAGGTCCCATGAAGTCAATCCCTCATACATCAAAGATTTCCACTTCTTGGATGTTATTAAGTGGCATCTCGTTCCTCCTTGATAAGTTCCCTGTTCTTTGGCATGCATCACAAGAAACAACAAAAGATTGCACGTCCTTAAATAATGTAGGCCAGAAGAAGCCGGAACGCAATACCTTAGCGCATGTTTTATCGGTGCAAGCATGCCCCCCACAAGGAAGTGAATGACAATGCTTTATGACGCTATTAACTTCATCCTCCGGAATGCACCTTCGAAGCATCCCATCCGGTCCGCGCTTGAACAGCAGCGGCTCATCCCAGTAGTAATGTCGTACTTCCTTGAAGAATCTCTTCTTTTGAGAGTACGTCAATCCGGGTGGTATTTCCTGGCAAACAAGATAATTCACAATATCAGCATACCAAGGACCTTTATTATCAGAAAGTTGGTGGAGGGAATGGTCCGCCAACAGTGGGTGAATGTCAGAGAAGGGAGTAAGAAAACCGTTATTCTCGGCAATCTCAGCTGACATCGTCTCGCTGTCGACCTCAGTCGAGGCGCAAAGGCGTTGACCGAGGTGTTCTTCAGACGCCTCGCTCTGTCCAAAAAGTGCCTCAGTCGAGGTACTGCTACTGGAACCGAGACTGGAGATCTTCGTCTCCTGGACTAGCTTCTCAGTTTTAGCTCCTGGATCCTCTTCCAGTGCCTTCAAGCTCCGTATATCTGCATCACAAGAAGCATCTATACCTTCCTCCATTAAACTGAAGCTAATAACTCTTTCGAGTGGATCGTTAATAAGGATAGAGCTCACCAATTCCCTTGATTCTTCTTCATCGTAGATGTTGAAGATATCATTAGTAAGTTGCTCCCCTTTCATGGCCGCAAGTAGTGCGAACTCCACCTCATCACCACCAACGTTGAATTTCAACTTGGCGTTCTTGCAATCCACGTTGCAACCCGAAGTTGCTAGAAATGGCCTCCCGAGAATAATAGGAACAAGATAATCTGCGGGAATGTCAAGTACGACAAAATCTATAGGTAGATAGAAGTTACCTAACTTGACCGGAACGTCTTCCAAAATGCCCACTGGATGGGTAATGGAGCGATCCGCCATGTAAAGTCGAATCTTGACCGGCTTGGGCTCTCCAAGACCGATCTTAGTGCATAGCTCCAGCGGGATGATGCTCACGCTGGCTCCTAGATCGCAAAGGGCTTCACAAGTGACGTCCCCAACTTGAATGGGAATGCAAAATGAGCCGGGATCTCTCAATTTGGGTGGCATCTTTTCCTTCATGATTTTGATTAGCTCCGAAGACTTAGACGTCATCCTAACTTCACCAACATCCTCCAGCTTCCTCTTCCTTGATAAGATTTCTTTTAAGAACTTCCCATAGGCGGGCATACCTAAAATAGCATCAAGGAAAGGAATATTAATATGTAGCTTATTCATCAAGTCAAGAAACTTACCGAAGTGCTTGTCTAGATGTGCTCTGGCTCTGGATTGAGGGAATGGAAGTGGTGGCTTATATGCAGGAGGTGGAACATAAGTTTCTGTCGTTCCTCCTACTTTCTGTTGCTCCGCCTCGGTTGGCATCTCGGTCGAGGTGTTCTTCGACTGGATCTGGACCGAGGTGGTCTGCGTCGAGCGAGGTACTGGATCTGCAGTTTTGATTCCACTCCTCGTCGTTATGGCCATGCACTGGCCCTTAGGGTTAGTTTCCGTCTTTGCTGGAAGCTTCCCTGGATCTCTTGGCGCTTCGTTCGCCCTATTAGCAAGTTGTTGTTCAAGGGATTTTTGGGCCCTCGAAAATGAAGTCATAGAATTCTCCATCGCGCTAAGCTTGATCAAGATTGCCTCCAGAACCGCGTCTTTCTTTTCCGGTTGAGACGAACTTGATCCTTGCCCTTGGCTTTTCAATGGAGTAGAAGAAGAAGAAGGAGAAGAGAGGAAAGGATTAGAGGAATCATTAGAGTTGGAGTTTGAATAATTGTTACCGTGGTTTTGATTATTCGCCCTCCAGTTGTTGCTATTGGATCCTCTATTGTTGTTGTTGTAGTTGTTGTTTCGGGGTCCGTTGTTGTTGTTACGGTACCCGTTATTGTTGTTGTTGTTGTTCCTTTGCCCTTGCTCTTCCTTCTTAGTTTGAGCCATCAAGAGCTCCTTCAATTGCTTCACGTCATTCTTCAATGATGTGAGTTGATTGTTGTTGGGTTGAGTCTCTTGAAAGTTGACTCTTTTTACTCCACCTTCGGCTCCTTGGTGGGTATACTTCTCCATGTGCAAGGCTTGCTTCTCAATGAAGTCCCAAGCATCATCAATCGCCATGTCCATGAAGGTACCGGCGGAGAGTAGTTGGAGATTGAACTGGGTGCTTCCGTCCAGCCCTTTGAAGTAGATCTGCAACAACTCGATCTTTGGAATCCCATGATGTGGGCAATCCAAAAGGATATCCTTGAACCGCTCCTAAGATTTGGACAAGCTCTCCTTGTCCTTCATGATGAAAGCATTGATCTTCCCTCTCATTTCAGCAGTCTTTGAGGGGGGAAAGAATTTGGTTAAGAATTCCGTAGTCATCTCCTCCCATGTGCTAATTTTTCCTGGAGGAAGAGATTGATACCAAGTAAGAGCTCTATCTATTAAAGAAAAGTAAAAAGGTCTTAGCTTGTAGTTGTTATTTTCAATTCTGGAAGGTCGCAAGGTCTCCATCAAGATCTCGTAGTTTTGAAGATGTTGATGCGGCGACTCCTTCTCTAGCCCTCCGAATTGACATTGGCGGATCATAGATAGAACTTGTGGTCGAAGTTCGTAGTTATGATCCGCTGGATCTCCTAGGTTCACCCCTGGACGCCTCAGCTGTTGATTCGGGTCCATCCTTTGACCTAGGGTTTGTGGGATTCCTGCAAGAAGAACATCTCGGACTGGCATCCGAGGTGGAAGTATATTGACCGGGGCGTCAGGTACTGGAATCTGCCTCGGTCGAGGATCTACTACTGGATTCTGCATCGGTCGAGGATCAACAGGAGGATCTTCCCTCGGTCGAAGTAGAATCTGATCTCGTATGACTGCAATCTCAGCTTCGATTGCTGCAGTCTTGGCACGATTCTCTTCTTTCTCTTGCCTTAGCTCTTCTTTACTAAGACGTAGCAGCTCCTGCGTCTCTCTCAATTGGGCCGCAAGATCGTGATCGTCTTGTTGGGCCATCTTCGCTTCTCTTAAACGTCGCTTGTATGTCTTTTCTGGTTCGGGATCGTAAGGAACGATTTCCTTCCCAGCGCGGGTTCTTCGCATGTACCTAAGAAAGAACCTGCAAAGATCGTCACTCAAGTAGAGTGGTTAGATGAAACGGGGCAAGCGCCCCAAGAGCAAACCGTACCGGCTCGGTCTAGACCAAGTCACCGGAAACGGCGCCAAAAACTTGTTCGCTCCACACGGTGTGTGCAAGCTTTAAATTTATAACCCTAGACTTAAGCTTAAAACAAGGATGCGAACCCGCAGTGTACGGGTCAATCGTAGTAAAAGCAAGAAAATTCCAGGGGTCGATCACAGGGACTCGGTGAAACAAAGTCAATACGGTATGCTAATGTCAATGCTAACCACAAGAGCAATTTAACACAATCAAAGATGAATAAGAAGTCAATAAAGCAAACATGCAATTCTAGGGATTAAAGCATCAAGTTGTGGTTCCAACTCAAGATCTATAGATAAGCGGACAAAGCTGAGATTTTTGCATGGGGAAGGTGTTACTAAAGTGGAGTAGATTACTGGGTAAGTCTCACTACACACTAATCCTAAACCGTAACTCCTATTACCGGGTAAGTCTCAAGGAATCAAGATAAAGAACTATAATCTCAAACTAACATACCATCTAAGGGAATAGAATCAACCTTTACCGGGTAAGTCTCAGGCTAACTCACAAAGATGGGACGGAAGCACACTCAAACCCCAATAAAGGATAAACCTTTATTACCTACACTTATGATCGTTAATACACAAACTAAGGAATTACCGGGTAAGTCTCATCCTAAGCTTGCATTGAACCAGGGAGGTGTAATAAGAATAGGATTTAGCAAACTCTAACACTTAACTTTCTGTTTTAGGTCGGATAAGTCACCTCGGTCAGAAGAATTCCACCCCGGCCGAGATGTTCATCAACCGAACGAAATGCTTAGGGTTAAGGTTAAAGACTCGAACTTTCAGGATCCTACTGGAATCTAAGATTATTCTATCATTGTTTTTCCCACAACCTTCAGCCAATCACCCTAGAATTACACAAGGAAATTAGCCACTCATCATCATAATGAAAGTATTAAAATATATGAGAAGAAGGTGAATATTTGAACAAAGAAGAATTTAATGAAAAGACATCAATAAATGAATCAAATATCACAACAAAGCGTTCCTTGGATAATAATCCAACAAGACAAGACAACAATGGAGGGAATTGAAGACAATCTTACAAAACCCTTCAATAAAGCTATAAAAGCTATGGACTTCAATCTTCCTTCAACCTTCAAAAAGGTTCTTCGAAAACTCCCAAATTGGAGTATGCTGCGGCTGTTGCGTATTTCCGGTGTAAGCGGGGATGTGCTGCGTCGTATGCGAGATGTTGAATTTGTGGAAATCCAACCCTTTTTATAGGAAAATAAACCTCCAAAGATAATAAATCTTAAGAAGATATTATCCCATAAATATAGGTAAAATATATATTCTGCATATCTCCTTCCTTCCAGAAGCCAAGCCCAAAAATATAAGATCACTTTCCAAATTTAAAAGATCTCTTCCAAGAATAAAATATTCTCGCCGCGTCCTAGGTGTTCGCCTCGGTCGAGTCGGTGTCTCTGGATCACCTCGGTCGAGGTGAATCAATGGTCAACCGAGGTGACTCACGACAGAATGTGAAATCTCTCGAATCTGTTCCAAAGTAAATCTTTAATCCATGGCTATGCTCCCTGGATGTAGCTCCAAATGACTCATGACTCCTTTTGCTCCTTTTTGATGCAAAACGTACCATATTACCTGCAATTACAACGAAACTAGGTGTAGACCTCGATTCTCGCAAAGGTAGATGAAATGGTAGTAAAATCACATAATGTACATACAAACATGCAGATTATGAAAGATAAAACGTCCAAACAAACCCCAAAAACTAGACTATAATTCATGCTATCAAACCCCTCACCAGTTATGGGTGGAGCGAACGCGGAACTTGGACGGCTAGCGGTGCCTAGCGCGGGTTTCAAGGCTTGAAGGATGCTTAGAGCTCTCTACCATGGTTGAAAGGATCATCCATCATCAATGCACTTGAGAATTCCCAAATACCATAGCAAACACTTTTACATTGTGAGAACCTTCTTTCACTCTCTTTACTTGTATTTCACATTGGGGATAATGTGTTTCTAAGTATGGGGTAGGGTTCGCATGATCACTTGCATGATGAGCATCTAGGATAGGTTAATATTTGCACATGTCTTGCATTGTAAATACTTAAACCGAAAATCCCATAAAAATCAGAAAATTAAAAAAAAAAAAATTTGTGCTTTCTAGGCTTGGATATGATCCTAATGATGAAACTTGTCTTGTGATTGGCTATGAATGGCCTTATGTGTTGAATTGATAAATGCATATGTGGACTTGAACTACTTCTCTTGAATTCCATGAATGACTTGAGATCATGATGATTGCCTAGAATGGATTGAGTATTGAAAGTCGAAATTACATAATAGTTCTTGCATACCATCTAAGAATGAATGAGGCATTTCATTTTTCTCTACTTCTCATCTTGATCATGATTGCTTGAGCACCTCAATTGATATAAATTCGACCTCCTTTAAACCCATCCGGGAACAGGAGCATGCTAGTGTGTTTGAATGTGTAAAAGCAAGTGCGGGGTGAAGATGTAATGAAAAGAATATCGTGAATGGAGTGCTGAAATTATTGTGGAAGTGTAGCCAAAATAGGTTTGGGGGCGTTGGTTTAAATGACAAGTAACTCGGTACACTTCACATAATCGGGTGTTGGTGCCTTGCCAAAGTCAAATGAACCAATAGCCCTAACGAGCTTTGGTATGTGTGCCCGGTGTGGATGCACCTCGAAAAAGAGAAAAAGCCCGAGGATGGCTAATCACCGAGGTTTCGGCTATTGTACACCAATGCCATTGTCTCAAAAATGAGTTAAAGAAAAAGAAAAGAAAGCAAGATAGGGAAAAATATACACTTGGGGGAAGTTGATCGAGGACAAGGAAGTGAAGTTAGTTCCATTCCCGGATTAGCATCACATACCTAGAAAATTCCCCTCCCAAATTACAACGTTTCTTAGCCTTTTATGTCACAAGCCCTTATGTCCTACTTGCATGTTTGTAAGACTTAGTAATCTAAATTGGATAGACTCTTGATCTTCTTGACATCTCCGTCCTCCCATCTCATGCATGCTTTTGAGTTAAGTACAATTGTCTTTCCATGCCCTTATTGTTTGATACATAATTGCTTATTCAATTGCCATTGATCATGACTATGAAGGTGATCCAATAGTAGAAGCACAAAACCCAAAAAGATTTTTGCCATTTTTCTGCATACATAAATCATGTCATCTTTTAGTCTATAGTTGGGAAGTTGCTCGGGGACGAGCAAACCTTAAGTATGGGGTATTTTGATAACACAATTTATAGCATAGTTTTAGGTGTACATTTAGATAGGATTCTCGCTCAATCATGCATGATCTAGCACTAGTCCAATACGTTTTGCACTCAAAACATGTATTTTGTCGAGATAGACGTCTACACGGACTTGTGTGCGTTTTGTAGGTATTTCAGGAAGTTTTGAGCTAAAACGATGCGTTTGAGGGTCGTTCATTTAGATGACACACTTCCGAACTCATTGGAACGCAAGCCAAGGGCTGAGGAGGACTCATGGAACCTTGCCAACACAAGCCATGCACCAAACCACAGCCTAATGATCCAAAACGAAGTTTCTGCACAGAATCACGGTTCTCTGAAGAACCACGGCCGTGGAAATGACCGTGGATTTTGCCAGATTCTCGTGACAGCTGTGCCACGACTCTCATGGCCAGCTCGTGCACAATTTGTTATAAAAGTGGTCCTTGATGGGTTGTTTGGGGCAGCTGGGGTAGTTTGGGAGCAGCTCATCCATTCTCCATTTCTCTAACAAATATATTCTCCAAAGAAGAAGATTTTTTCTAGGAAGGAAAGTGCCAAAGAGAAGAAGAAAGGTGCCATTGAAGAAGAGAGAAGAACACACACTTAGCTCCTTGTATTTCGGATTTATTTCTAGAGATTTGTGAACCCTTGAACCTTCTTTTGGAAGGGTTGTAAGTTATTCTAATTCGATCTTCAGATTGGTTTGTGTTGAAATTCACTTGTTCATCTTCTTTCTTTCATTATCTTGCAATGAATGCTATGATTTTATGTTTGTTTGTTTTGATTTTCATTATGAATGTTGTAGGCTGAATTGATGTGATTCTAGGGTAAGGAAAGGATGGTTATGGCTAGATCTATGATAGGACGGATTTAGATTTACCTTTGGATGATTTTTGTTTATGAACATAGCTGCTGTTGGAAATTACGGGTAGTTCTTATAGAACCACGGTCGTAGTTTCTGTAGAACAAACCGTGATTCTTCCTGGTTCAAAGGATCTTACCTTAGACTCATAAAATTGTTGAAACCCTAAGTTTTTGCTGAGTTTAACCTACCCTAGGGTGTCCTAGTGTAGAGACTAAGTGATAGGAGAGACTTACCCGGTAATCCCTTCCTTTAGAATCTAAAATAGCAAAACCTTAGGTAGTGGTGAACCTAATAAGTGATAGGAGAGACTTAACCGGTAATGAGACCTTAGGTGTGGACTAGTTGGATCATGAGACCTACCCGGTAATTGACCCCAATTTAGAAACACTTAATCCCAACATATCATAATCAATCCAAAGAATGAATAGATAACTTGAGATCTATGCCATAACCGGAACTTCCGACCCCTAGAATCCGTTTTTCCTTTCACTTGATCAATATCTTGTTAGATTTGTTATTTGTGATTTTTGGTTTAGTTTGATTGTTTGCCTCGCATGAGTCGTGATCTTTGATCACCTAAAACCAAACAAAAACAATTGAGATTTTAGTTCTTTGTTTTCCTCTTTTCTAACTTTAGACCTTCACTAAATTTAATCACAAAACCGAATCAATTTCACATTAGTCTTTGTGTTCGACCTCGGAGTACTATCCATACTACAAACGTCCCGTACACTGCGGGTGCGCTAGAAGTTAGGATAATTATAACGAGTATAAATTTAAGGCTTATTGCGTGCACACTTTTTAGCGTAACACAAACAACTGAGGATATGTTGCAGTTTTTGACTAAACATTTTGCTACTCATGTTCAAACAACAGAATCCAGCATCAAGAACCTTGAAAAACAGGTTGGGAAAATGGCGGAAGCCATAACAAGGATCGAAGCTTGATCCTCCAGTGGATTGCCTTCCCAAACAGTTATAAACCCCAAGGAGGCCCAATTAGAGAGGTAGAGTCCTTACGTCAAGCCAACGACATAAAACAAAGGCGCTGCTCGGGAGGCAACCCAAAGGAATAAGAAGAGGAGTCTTTGTCAAGAAAACCGCCCCTGCGGCCCTGTGTTACCGCCCCCGCAGTGACACCCATGCCAGCGCCAACCCCGGTGCTGGGCCTGCGTCTACAACATGTTGGTCACCGCCCCACGGTGACTTTCTTACGCCCCTGTGGCGGCCACCCTAGACACACACCATCAGCGCTGCCCCCGGCGCTGAGCCTGCGTGCCCCCTCTTCCTTGTCACCGCCCCGCGGTGACAAGCCCCCGCCCTGCGGTTTTATCAAGGAAAGAAAAAAAATACACTTCCTAAAAATAACCTACACATATCCACCAATCTCTCCCTCTCTCCTTATCTACCCCTCGTCTCTCCCAAAGCCACTTCGTACGAACGCCCTTGCGCCCCCCTTTCTCTGCAAACACCAGTGCTCCGGTGCCCCTGCGCCGCTTCATCCCTACTACCACCACCAGCTCCGACGCCCCTGCGCCACAATATCTCCTCTCCCACCTTCCACACAACCCCACAACCTTTCTCCTCTCACACAATCCCTACACTTCACTGAGAGCACCTCCGGCGACATCTCCACCAACAAGAAGCCATCGAAACGCCCCCAGCACCACCACCTTCGTAGCTGCCCAAAATTGCCCTCTGCACTTCTCCCGCCCCTGCACTTGCAAGCTTCCGTAGCTGCGCCTCACCGCCCCTGCGCCTATTCAGCCGCCCTTGTGGGAAACACAACAGAGGGTTCGTCTTTTTTCCCTGTTTTTGAAGTTGCTAATACTTTTCCTTGTTCAATTGCAAGAAATGGCAAAACAGAAGAAATACAAGTTGTCGGAAGCTGAGAGGGAGCGCTACAGGATTGTGCAAGATCGCGTTGTGTATGCAACTCGGTTTTTGCACGTTCCTACCTTAGAGAAGTTGGGCATGTTGGAGAGCATGCAGGCATTCCTCACCAATCCTAGGCTCGGCGATTTTCTGGAAATGAATGCACCTACATACCCTGAGCTCAGCCGCCAATTCATTGTCACATTCACCATGGAAAAGGAGGACCATATTTGTGTTGGACTTTCATTTAAGTTCAACAAGAGGAAGTATACTTTGGACTACACCCAATTATAGGAGGCATTTAGTGTGACTACTTGCACCTCCGAAGACTGGCAGGAACCCATCCCAACACCAGACTTATGCGAGTTCTGGCAGGCCGCCACCAGATCCAAGTTTCATGTTGGCGGTGAGTATTCCAACAAACTCACTCACCCCTATTTGAGGCTCATGTCCAAGATCTTCATGAGTATCTTCTTTGGGCACAAGGAGGGGAATAAGGTCGCTCTCAAGGACCTTCCACTGTTGTACGCCTGCCTCCCCACGAACGACAAGATACCAGATTGGCCATACCTCTTCCTTAACGCTTTGCAGCGGATTAGGATGAATGAGCCACGAGACATTATGGGGGGTGGGGTGATCTCCTTGATCGCTGCATAGGTGATGGACCTATCTGATTTGGAGGATGGATTAGAGGCTCTGCTTTACACATAAGGGATGCTGAGGAGGTGTAGACTCCTCAAGAGAGACGGGGAGAACCTCTTTTGGCTCTCATTGGCAGATGGGAGTCATAGCACACACCTCCCCCGTGCACTTCCACTTGGAGACGAGCTCTCCGAGCTATACATATCAGCTGACCCCTTTGTTCCGAGACGGCCTCAAGGGGACATTGTTGAGAGATATGCTGCGGGCTCCAGCCGGGCTCCTGTTATTGACCACGTGCCCATACCGGATGATGAGGAGATGCCTACTGCAGCACCGGACGATAGTCCGGCCATGGAGAGCCTTCCGGCTCAGATGGCAGCCTTGACTACCCAGCATCAGGCATTGCAGACCGAGTACCAACGTCCATGCTTGAGCAGCAGCAGGCGTGGCAGTCCAGTTTTGCTTCCTCTATGACCACCCATTTTGACCACCGACAAGATGCTTGACAGACGGTTCATCAGCAGCAGCTAGAGGCTCAGTAGCTGGCTTGGCAAGCCAACTTTGAGACTTCATATGGGCAGAGGATGGATGCTTAGGAGGATCATATCGACGCGCTCTACCGCCGGCAGGAGCACTTCTTCAGCCACTTCCCGTACCTACCGGAGGAGGGTCCGGATGGTCCAGCCGGACCATCCCACTAGGGGTATCTTTTCTCATCCCTTTTCCACATTTATCTTTGCTTCATTTCCACTTTGAGGGCAAAGTGTACTTCAAGTATGGGGGAGGGACATATCATTGCATGTATAGTCTTTGTGAGTTGTTTTTGAGTATGTTTGCATTGAGTTTTTGGTACTTTGAATTCAGTTTGAAATTCAAAAAAAAAAGAAGAAAAAGCCAAAGAAAATGAAAAAAGGCATGAAAATCCTTGGATAAACCAAAACCCCGAAAGGGAGGTTTAGGCAAAAAGAAGGTAGTCCGACCAACCTTAGGTTGATGCAAAATTGAATTTGAGGGATGTGAGTTCAAAGTGAGATCATCAAAGAAAAGAAGAAGAGTGGCAAGGTGAAAACCCGAAACGGCACCTTGGCAAAATGAGCGGCACCGAGTGTAGGTTCCCTTTCCGGCGTTTGACGACATAAGGAGGGGAGTCATAAGGAGGTTGTCCGGGTAGGTCACTCTTGGAGCGATAAGGATGGTAGTGTTTCTCACCTTTTTTTCTCACATTTTCTTTCTTTTCCCTTCTTTCTTTCTTGGTTTTTCTTTTGTTTTCATTGTCTTTTCTGCTTGCCCATGCTTCCTGAGTCTTGTGAGTCTAGTTTGCAGCCATTTGTTTTACTCGGGACGAGTAAAATGTTTAAGTATGGGGGAGTTTGATAGGTGATGGAATCACTATCATTTAGGTTAGTTTTTAGAGTCTTTTTATTACATTTGTGTCGGTTTATGCTACTAACTCCTTGGTCTAGAAGAAGAAGACTAAAGAAGATAAAGAAGGAGTTATAAGCACTTAGGAGTGAAGACCGTTTACGAAGCAAAGCTTTTGTTGCTTCACCGCCCTCGCGGAGCAGTGTCACCGCCCCTGCGGGTGACAACACACTCCGGAGCGCTCCCTGCGCCTTCGTCAGCGCCAACCACAAAGACTGTCACCGCAGTTGCGTCAACCCTTGGCCCCCTGCGGTGACCTACCCTGAAGAAGCGAAGACCAGCGCCCCCGCGCCTCTGCCTGCGCCTCAACCTAGGAGCTGGAAGATGAAGAGTCAGTGTCATTGCCCCCGCATTGACAATGGGACGCCCCGGCTGCTCGACAACAGAAACGACAGTAAGTTGAAGAGTCAACCGTTTGAAGAGCATTAAAGATCCGCCCCTGCGGAATTTCCTGGCCGCCCCTACGGCCATGAAGAAGGTCAAGCGTTTTCGCCTGCACCGCCCCTGCGGATTTGAAGGCCGCCCCTGCGGTTCAACGACAGAAGCTTTACTCCGGCTGTTTACACCACCTTTATGGCATTAAAGGTGGCTGTTTTGGGCCGGCCATTTACTCCTATTTAGTGTCATTTGTAGTATAAATAGTCCTTGGCTGATTGCTAGAATCATCCACTTATCATCCAATTTAGAATCCACTTTTCCCATTAAATTTATCTTGCTACCTTTGTAATGAGTTGCTAACCCCCTTGCTACATTGGGTTGGTTTGAAGCTGCATTTGTTACTTTGGTTGTAAGTTCTTTCTAATATAAGTTTTCATTAAGTAATACTTTGTCTTTCCTTGATCTTCATTGTCTAATTGCATGTTTTACTATCACTTGAGATTGATCACCTTAGGTTCTAAAGTGCATGCAAAGAACTAGGATTAATAGATTCCGGGTTCGGGTCTTTAATCTAGTAGTAAACTTTAAGTAATAACGGGTTGTAATTGTTTAAAGGAAAGGAACACAAATATAAAGATAAGTTTAATGGTTTTAATCTTTTCTTTATATCCCTTAGTATTTGTTTGAAAGTTGACTTGTTAATTGTTCTTGTAGGTTTACGGAACACTAACCTGTTAAGTTGTGTTGATGCCGGTTGGCTCAACACATATATATGATCGAAACGGGAGATTACTTGAAAACTTGTAAAAGGAACTCACCAAAGTAGCAATCGCATGCTTAGAATCAACCTAGTGTAGATTCACCCATCATTGTCTTACTTGTTGCGTTACTTGTTTTCATAAGTTTTGTGTGCATCAATTCAACCAAACCCCCCCCCCT